>OV884009.1:47206480-47806480 GCA_930367205.1 Acanthosoma haemorrhoidale
ATTTTTCGTAATATTTTGATAATATTACAACTTGCCTTATTGGGCAATATATAATTGTGTTCGATATTCCCTTCATGCCATATTTACAATCCTTCATTCATTCGCTCATTCATACTGTATAATTTAATATAATCTTTAATAATGTTTAATAAATATATTAGAATCAATCAGATTATCGATAATATTAGGTTGGCATGTTATACTATTGTGATAAAATATGCTTGGTTCTCATATGAATGTAAATATAACGTAGTTCCCTATTTATAAATACATAGCTTATGATAAAAGCGTTTACTAAAAGCTTATAATACCCAGTATTCATATATTTGTGAATTTATGTAGTTAAGGCGGTTGTCAAAAAAAATTGTTCGTGCTAAAAACCCATTTGTTCAGATCGGACGAATTACAGATTTATGAAGGATCACACAATATATATATATAATTATATTTGGTTTGAAACTTAACAAAAAAAAAAGTTTCCTCGCATTCTGGATAATTTCTGAATGAAAAAATCGTTTTAATAACTTTTTAAAGTGAGGGTTGAATCTTTTCATCTAAAAAAAATTCTACTCTATGAGTATGTAATAAAAATAAAAATTATTGCAAAACTCAACAACGGAGGCGAAATTTTGAATAATTAAAGTGTACGTTCTTTGATTACCTTGGAGAATTTTTATTCATAGTCGATAATCACTTCACCGAACTGCCATGGCGTAAAACGACTACTATATATTTTTCAGCAATACTGCTTTTAAATTGCGAAAATTTTATTTTATTATTTTTTTTTTTTGGCAGTATTTTGGAACTAGAGGGGAGGAAAAAATCTGGGGAATGCAATATCAGTATTCATGGAAAGCGTCGTTTTAGAAGAATGGAAATGGGTCCAGATGATTGAGCGTTTAATTCAATGACGCTAAAAATGAAAATATATTTGAAGAGCTCTTGAGATCATGATACGTTCGAAAGCCAAGCTCAGTAACATCAATTCACTGTTGGAAATATTTAAAACAGCTCTCGAATCAATTTAAAGTATAGAAGCCTTGTATCGGTAAATTAAATTGTACAAAAATTTACATTTTTGTGAGCCTCTTTACGGCAGTCCTGCTGACTAATGACTAAGTCATTATTCAGTTATTCGTAATTATAACCGACTTGTTAAGATGTTGTTTGGGGGAGATGTTAAATTTTTGAATAGATACGGAAGTATTACTGCTAATTTGCCTGCCTGTATGTTCTACAACAAAGGAAATAAATATATATATATCCATATTATGTTTAACAATACTAATACGAAGTTCGCTGAGTAAGCTGTCTAAGATACAATGACAAAAAGTGTGAAACAGTTTTTAAACGGTAGAAATTTTGCCCGGTTTTGGTTAAGTTAAAATTTCCTTAAGCTCAGTAGTTATTTAAAATTTATAGTACGATTATTCTGGTACATAACATAAGCACATAACATTGTACATAGCCTAAATTCCTGTCATTTCACAATCACCTCTTTTTGTCCAAATCAAGGAATATCTATTCTATAAAGCGCATTATTTCATTATTATTGAACTTCTCTCAACTGATGTTGTGCACGACTGAAAATCAAAAAGGTTTTATTCTCGCCCGCTTGTGTCACGGACGGTTATTCGCGAAAGCAACTTTAACCACTACGCCTCCAAAAAGAAACTTACCGCACGGTTAACTTCTCCAAACTAACTAACACTTTGTTAGGATGTTTAAATCCGGTTTATAATGTTACAATGATAAGAATACGTGAGCCACTGAATATGCATGTTTTTAGATGTCCCTAATTATTCCTTGGAAGTCCGGACATCACCACCGAGGTGTAAAATGTTAGATGAAATTTGTATTTTGGATCCTTGTCAAGTTTTGAGACCGTAAGAGGCTCGAAAATGTCCATAGACGGCCAAGCTGGATAAATAATAAAAATTTCAAAAATCAAGAAATATGATTTTTTATTCAAAATGTGGACAGTCACTAATTGGAAGATGACAAGATCGTAAATTAATTTGTAATGTTTGAACTTTGGAAAGTTGAATTGAATTTCGAGATACTGACATTAGCAGAGATCTGTTCAAATTTGACTCTTACACTAAATATTGAAATTGCAACATACAATTTCATTGCTACCAAAGTGCAAAATAGAATCCAATATATGCTACCGAGAGTTTTTTCTAATTTATTATGTATTTTTTTATTGCGTACAGTTGAATTCAGCAGAAGCCAATATGCTTATTTAGATTCTTGTGCTAAATACTATTTTATATTTGTTAAAGAATCGATTTTCTGTGACTGGGATGGTATAACATTTTCTTAATACCTCGCGTTAACTTCCGTCACGAATGAATTGATGGGGATTATGACCCGAACCCGCAAAGTATGAACCCTAATACTGCAATGTTTCCTAATTGATTTAATTGAAGGGAGAGGCTCTACTTTCGAACAGGATCGTCTCAAGTTTGAAGATCCGTCTGCTTGTGTTTTCGACTTTAAGAGCTATAAAAAAAATGATCAAAAAGTAAAACGTTATTCCGAACAACAATATTTGCTTATAGTGTGTATTTTTTGCATCTATTTACGAACAAATAGGCTTTTTAACTCTCATATCAGAAGCTATTTTAAACTTAATGTTCACTTTTTTCCCCATGGTTAAGGAGGTAGAAGTAAAAGTTTCTTATATAGAAACTTTAAATATATAACATATAAATAAATATTCCCCACTGATTTTGAATTGATCAATAACAAATGTGTATAAAAAAAATAACAATTTTTCAAAACTAGCACTCCTCTATTATTAGTAAAATCTCCAAGCTACAGAAAACTTCTTTACAGTTCATTAAGCTTCATATAACTTGCTTTATTTTTGGCTGGAGAGTAGAAATGTTTTTATAACAATTTTTCAAAACCTTGAATAGTTCGACTGACGATGTAAAAATAAAAATAGGCAATTGGGAAGACTCTAAAGCCTTTTTTTGATATATTTTTTTTTTCTCATAGTGTTAAAAATAACATCGTGTTATGGAAACCAATAATGCACATTTCGTGGAAATATCCGTGTAACCTACACGCGTGAATAAAATGAAAGTATCAAACTCGATTTCTTTGTTTTGTTAGCGTCGGCCCAGTATTCACTCGGGGTAGAGTAAATTACTCCATTTAAAATTTAAATATTTTAAAACGCAAAGAGGAAAAACCTTTTGAAAACCTAATCTCGCATTCATGGCTTTATAATTCTTGAAAGTGGAAGAGGGTAATATATGCAGGGCAAAGGGTAAAAAAAAAAAACCCTACTATTCATGGCACACAAAGCAAACTTTTCAAATCCAATATTAGAGTTGGTGCAAAGGTGGCAACTCTTCTCCAACTGTACTGGGACTGTCCCTCCCTTTTTTTTTTTGTATTTTTTTAGGGTTATTAACCCCCCCCCCCTTATTCCCTTCCCATCCTAAATAAAAATTCTTATTTATCCTGCTTTTCTAGAGGCCCGTTGGAGTCAAATCAGCAGCAAAGGCCTCCTTGTTTAAATAGTTTACTTAACTCGTATCCTTTCATTATTTGTTTATTTATTAATATAATTATCTTTGCTAGAACATATATAGTATGAATTGCAATAATTTGATAAATAGTGAAATTTGTCACTGCTATTATTTTAGAGATCAGCTTAATTCGTGTGGTCTACCTCAAAAACGAAATTAATTGCGGCAACTTAATCAAAACGTACTATTCCTTGTTATTCGGTTTAAAAAAACTTCCTAATACTCTTTATCTATGGTATCATATCCGAATCCAACAACTTTCTCAAATGGACACATTCATTTAAATATGAATTGTTTTATTACCTAAACTGATTTTCAGAAAGTAATTATTTTCTATATTACTTGACACCACGAAATATATTCATAAGGGTTCATTAAAAAATACCAGGTGTTTTTTTTGACAAGCTTTTGATAAGTTTTTGATATATGTGCCTGTAAAACGTGGGTATTTGATTAATTCAATATGTAAGCCAAACCCCAGAGTTCCTATATCGCACCAATTCATATTATGTCTTGGAGATTATGTTATATGAACGTTGGTACGCATGAATTATTAGATTTCTGTTAATAATATTGTACAAGCAAATTGTAATTAGTCGGTTGTGATTACGTAAAGCTCTTAAAACCATGATCAAAATTGAAGTAAAATGTCATGAGATCGTTTTTGCTACCGTAACGTAACATTTAATTGTTTGATGTGTCATACTTGATTTTTGTACCGTCTTTGAACTTATCTTTCTGTGTTGACAATTGTCGCCCGTTTTGGACGTGTAACCTAGTCCACTTGTCGAGATCAGCGCAACCCTTTGGAGTTCGCCAAAACCTGACATATCTGCTTTGTTTTTGTTTCGGCATCTTGGCAAGTGATGTCTACCCTTTATTCCAAATCCATAGAAACCACCCCAGCGCTTCTGATAACTCCTCGCCTTTCATCGAAGTCTTTTCACTTGGGGTTATCTAAGTAGTGCCCCGTCCTGGCTGTCTCCCTCCCCCCATGAAAGGTCAATCATGATAAAGGAAGAACAACTGCACTGTAGATGACTGCTAAAGAGCGGGAGCGGCTGGAGATCACTGCTTGAGATTTGGGGAGGTACATTGGGCCCTATGAGCATGTTTGACTCCCTAAGGATCATTTGGACTTTTTCTGTAAAAACAAAACTGCAATCTTCAGTACTATATAATGGTGAATTTATATTATATGTGTTAGATGGAGGCATGTTTTTTTTATCCACATCATCCGCGCCCGAAGAATAAGAAATCTCTACCTGCAATATGGACCTGGTGTGCCGCCGGGATCTCGGCCGGCTTCTTTCCGGTTAAGCTACCGTAGACTCTACTAGATTGCGTATGCCAGTATTACAAAGCGTTGATGACCACATAGTTCCACGCCTATAAAAAACAAAATATATAAAAAAAAGATATACGTAAATGAAAAAAATAATAAAACCAACTGTAACATCAACTCTGAAAATGCCGCACCGTTGCGAGTTCGGAAGGACAGAGCAAATTGCTAAGGGAAAAGTTCTGGAACACACGCTCAAGCCAGTCAAACTGTCAACTGGCTTAATTAATTAAGTCAAGAAGTAAAGTTGACAGTACTATTTACAGGCTCACCTTCACATTTTAAAAACGGTCAACCGTACGGTAATCAACGTTGATGCGACGTTTTGGACATAATTTCGCAAAAGGTGGGCCTAAGGACCACATCGAGCATTAATGACCATCACGGTTGACCTGTCCTGTGAATGATATCATATTATACAATTACTAATTAGTTAATGGTAAATGACGATTTGTATGAAGATAACTTTATTTTTTATCAAATGGGACCTTCGAGTAAAATGTTATGTCTCTAAATAGACCGGGTAACCAAACAGACAGGCACAGGGGTGCGAAAAGTAATGGTTCCCGGTTTTGAAAAAAAATACCAAAAAAAAGCTCACAAAAATTGGCCACAATTCCGCCCCTTAGATGTCACATCTCAGCTAGAGCTGCTAGTCCAACTATTCCACTAGGTCATGCGTTATTGCAGTGTTCATAGAATGAACGGCGCTCCACGCTAGACAAAACGTAACAGAGCTTTATATCTGAAAATCTTTAAATTGTTGCGACGTTATAATTAATCGAATACAAGGGCTTACATATACGTATTGTTGTATAAATTATAAAGAAATTTAATATAAATAATTATTTAACAGCTATTAAAAATTAAAAAAATTAAAACAGTGTAATTAAGTAAAAAGGACAGACCCTTTGTCATTTCAGTTGTTTTTGGTATATTTGTTTGGTAGAATATATAACCATCTTGTCACGTAATTTGATCACGTCTTTTTTTTTTTTTTTTTTTTAATGACGGATCTTTAAAAACGTTCTATGAAATCTTTGAAAAATACAATACTTAAACATAATAGTTGAGAACGGTATTAGTAGCCTCGTATTCTTGAGTTGGAGTACAACGAGGGACTCCATGTCCTAGCACCCTTGAAGCATTGGAAAGTGCTGTCGTTGAAGAGTGGGACAATATTTCTCAGGACTTCATTGAAAACCTCTTCCAATCAATCCAAGGCGTTTTAGAGACGTGATTCGTGCTAACGGGCATGACCCCTTATTGAATACGTATTTCTTTTTTTTTACAATACTTTTTCTTTTGCTCGTTACGTGCCTTCGATTTGCTGTGTAAAATACGATTTCGTTTCCAAATGACTTGTTTTTTCAACCAAATATATTGAAAACCTTTCAAATAATAAAGGCGATGCGTTTTAATTTTGTCCATCAGTGTATATATGTATTTTTTTTTCTATTTACCGTGAACTATAGTTAGGTAAATGGAATTGAAAACGTGAAATTGACCACTTACTATCACTCCGTTTGACTGGAGCACTATCAGCGCCAAAAGTTCTCCTATCTAGGAACAATGCTCAGCTACCGAGGATGTTTAAGGCCTCATTTTCATATTCTCAAAAACTGAAAAAAACAAACAAAAAAATAACGTTTTTTTCTATTCACTGTAATATTTATACACCAAAAGAAACGAGCCATGTTGTTGTTTTTTTTGGAAACGGCGTTGTATCGTGTATGTAAATTTTATGATCATAGATCAAGTATTGGTGCAACCAATGGCGGATCAAATTTAATGAAGCAAAATGTTCCCACATTACCTTCACCCTTTGTCGCAAGACTTTTCCACTAGTTTATTTTAATTCTATTCCTCTCCCTGTATCCGAGACAGTACGGTACTTAGGCTTCCATCTTGACAAACGACTGACCTGGAACCCACATACGAGACTAAAAAGACAAGAACTGAACAGACGCTTTGGACAAGTGTACAGACTACTTCAAAGGACATCCCATCTCTCAATAGAAAATAAATTACTAATCTACAAAGTTATACTTAAGCCAATCTAGACATACGGAATAGAGCTATAGGGGACAGCAAAAAAGTCGAACATCAAGCGTATCCAATCCTTTAAATCAAAAGTCCTGAGAACAATAGTAAATGCCCCATATTACGTCAGCAACAAAACCCTTCATAACGATCTTAATATACCCTGCATTCTTGAACCCATCCCTTCCAAGTTTATGAAATTCCACAGTAGCCTTTCCAACCAACCCAATCCTGTAGCACAGTCATTGCACTGCACCACTCATGCCTATAATTCTCCTCGGAGACTGAAATGGTAGTGGCCTCATGACCTGCTATAAACGCGTGACAGTGGGAGTCCTGGCAATGGCCAGTTTCTCCAATAATGTCCTGAGTGTCTGTGGCTCTCGCGCTGTTGTTCAGCCTCCACTGGCTCGTATCCGGTGACGCGGCTGACAAAGGAGCCTTTTGGCTGGGAGGCCTCTGGGCTTTCTGTAAATATTGTATGTATGAGCGAGTGAATGATGAATTGTAAATATGGTATGAATGAGAGCATTTATCTTAATTACTTATTGACTAATAAGGCAGATTGTAATTTTAGCACAATAAAGGATAAAAAAAAAGATCTAAGTGATTTAGCACACTTTTTAAGTTTTCTCTAACTTCAGCTGGAAGCATTTAAAATTCACGTATGTGATTTTCTTGACGTTTTTGCTAATTATAAGGATTTATAAGTATTCCTAGTTGTAAAATCACATATTTTTCATTTATTATTTTTAACCTTAATTTATATTTACCCTATTATGATGATGATAAATATGGTTGTCTTAAGTAATACCCACAATACTGGAATTAAGTGGGAAAACCAAGGTTTAATCAGTTGAAACGACCAGGAACAGAAGATTGAATCAATCATTATTAAAAAATAATAGTGAAAGAATCACATCATTTTTAATAACTTGAAACGGTCTAGGGCCCGTTAAATATTGTTTTTAACAATAATTTTTCACGTTTAGTTTAGTTTATGTAACGAAATAAAGTACGATACAGGTCTCACCGGCTTCACCATTTGCTAACTTCACCAAACTTGTCGCTGCGTCTGAAGCTTATGATAAATAAATGTTTCCTCCGGGCAGCTCTGCTGTACGGTGCCCCGCTATATTCTCACTTGACTGACTATACAACAAAAAGTCTTCAACCCGTATCCTGGTGTGCCATCGGTAGGGGAGTTCATCCACCGGAGACACCTTATAAGTATAAGTTTTTTGACTCGTTTCAGCACCTCACAAAACCAGTGTTTAACACTAGGACCACACCACCCTTCCTACATCGATGGCAACAGACTGTAAGGGAAAATTAGGTTAAGATTAAGTTTATGTTTTTATTGTTAGTTTTAAGTCTAGGTTGCTTAAGGTGAGCCTCATCGCTTTTAATAAATTCAGTCCGTTAATGTATAATCTACATCATTATACATTTGTACAATGTCGATCACTATTAGTATAAAATAAACTTTGTATAAAATGTACCCAAGCTACAGAAAATATAATGAAGCAATTGTAAAGATACGTTTGCAGAATCTATATTTTGTAACATATATTAATTGTGTAACAAGGGGGTATAAAACAAACAAAAAACAGTTTGTGTAATGCAATTAAAATGTAGGCGTTAATATATAATTAGGCAGTGTTTAATTATATCTAACGATATCCTGTGAAACATTAAATTATTTATATATAAAACTGTTGATTTATTAATATCAGATTAATTTTATTAATCGTAGAATATACATTACAGGCAGCACCATTTTTTTTTTTTTAAGCTCACGAGATAGGTGTTATATTTTATGTGATGCTCTTCAGGTGTTATGGTTTTATACAAAATATATGCATTTATACAGAGGACTATTAAACATTGGAGGGCCACTTATAATCTTAATCACTTGCTTATTGTTTCCCCATGAAATGTCGTAACGATCATGAACGGTCACGCGTCAATAATGCAGTTTATTTTAAAGGATGAAAAAGTTTATTAGTATTGAAAGAGAACCATTAATAGCCCTACACTATAATTCATACCCATATAAGTACAGACTAGATAACATAATTTATTGCGTTTTTTTTTTTTTATTTGTATGGCATTTTAATAGCAAAATTGTAATTTTTTGCTTGTGATCCTCAAAATGAACTGATATCAGTCCTAAACGTTGTAACAAACTATTAATCATAATTTTGAATAGAATTTAGTTTAGCTCACAAGAAAACTTCACCATTAAAATATATACTTTAGGTATTCACTGATAAATCTCACTACAAACAAAAAAACGTACTTTGTATCAGTGTGATATTTCTTCTAATATACAAAACCATAAAAAAATCTGTATGAAAGTTTTCATTCCACTTTCGTAAATGATTTTGGTAAGAGCAATTTAAATGTCAAGACAGTTCTTTCTTATGCTATTGCTTTCAATGGTTGCTTAAGGAAAAATGAAAAGTATATTCGACAAAACATCATATCTCATGGTATTTGTTTTGGTTACGTGTTTGGTGGGTGGTAGGTTAGCACTAGGTGTTACCTCTTAAACTTGAATTAGGTTTTCTTAATTTCACATTTAAGTCGCTCAAGGCTGAGCCGGCAAGACCATCACCTAAAGAAAGAAATCCTTTGGCCAGCCTCCACAGCTAGAAGTGATGACCACTGAACTAGGTGAAAGGTTTTTCGGTAATATAAGTATCAATAAATACAAATTGATTCATAATTGAATTTTTTTTATGTGAATATGTCAGATTATATTTATAATCAAGCTAGATATAATTAACGCTTATAATTGTTGTGTGCGATGATTATGTTAGCAAGGCATTAGTTCAGTGACGCTAATGTAAAGGAAAAAAACACCACCCGTCAGTATTTTGGGCACAAGGCATCAATAAAGAAAATTATTGTACTTATCTAATCGAGTTTAAGAATTACTGGTGACCCAAGAGAATTTTGGTGGATTCAGAAAAAGCCGAGGCTTATTTCACTCCCACATGAAATAGTCTCAATAATAATGAGAATTAACTTCTTCCTTAAGGAAGTAATTTCTCCGAAAGTAAAAAAAAATATGGTCTTAGATAAAAGTCCGGTCCGAGAAAACCTTTTTCCCAAAAACTTTCCCTTTTTCCCAAAAACTTTCCCTTTTTCCCAAAAACTTTCCCTTTTTCCCCAAAAAAGATCCCCTCTAAGGCCGTTTCCTGTCCTGGCCAATAGGAGGAGAATTGGGGATTGTCCGTTTTACGATGAATCATTTCCATCTGACGAGGAAAAAGTCGGACACGCTAACTAGGGCCGTCTGCCGGACTATAGGGGACTGGTTGTCACTGGTGTGCACAATCCAATACGAGCAAGCGGACCAAAAATGTGACAGAGCGACAATGCATTGTGCTTCCTTGACGTAGCGGAACTCCGAGTCCCTCCTCAAGCGAGACCCTTGCTTATTCCCATGCACTCAATGTTCTCGACTCCTCTTATCTTTTCCAAGCTACATACACTGCGCACCATATGCACACATCTGCGCCTTATAAATTACCAACGTACAAAATAAATTTCTCAACAAAAATAAATAAGTCAATTCAAGGTTTTTTTACATCCAGAACCGGAGAAACAATTCAGTACAATAATTTTTACATTTATAACTTGAATTGAAATGAGTTTGAAATAAAATGAATAAGAAAGATTATAAGTTTGACAAAAAAAGGTTTATTTACCATTTCGAGAAGCAAAAAAAAACGGTTGAAACCACTTCTTCGACTCTTGGACAATCGTTCAAAAATAACAATTGAAAAGCGAAGACTGATTTACACAACGATACTCCGTAGGTCCTATGGAATATAAGGCAGGGGGAGTGACAAGCCCTCCAATATTCTTCTGATCCAACCCCTGCAATCCAGAATCTTCTGGAAGAGAGTCAATGCACCATTCTATATCAACAACGATACCCTTCATTCAACATCTATCTCCCACTACCAGAACCTCTATTCTCACCTCCATGGCCATCCTAATCCCTTTACTAATGCTCTATCCATCTGTAGCCTTTCCAACCACCCTAATCCTGTAGCACAGTCTTTGCACTGCGCCACTCATCCCTATAATCCTCCTTGGAGACTGAAACGGCAGTGACCTCGTGACCTGCTATAATCGCGTGACAGTGGGAGTCCTGGCAATGGCTAGTTTCTCCAATCATGTCCTATTGTATGAATGAGCGAGTGAATGATGACTGTAAATATGGTATGAATGAGATCATTTATCTGTATTATTATTGCCTTATAAAAGGCAGATTGTAATTATTGCACAATAAAGTTCTAACATTCATTTATTCTATCCATCTCATCCCCCCAGAACCCAGAGCGAAGTCTAAGGTGGTGGTGGCCTCGTGACCACAAAACCAACTAAGATTTTTCTTAAAGTGAGCTCAGTGTGATAAAGTGACAAGTTATGCCTTTTGATAACGATCAGCCCCCCCCCCCAAAGTGCCAAGACATTAAACACTGAAATCCTGAGCTGTGCTTAAAATTCTTTGTATCGATGTTTGTGGTCATTTCAATAAAGATAAGACATTACGTACACTTTTTTTTTTTTTAAACTTCTTTATGTGCTAAAAATTACAATGTGCTTTATTAGGCAATAAGTAATTATGATAAATGTTCTCATTCACACCCTATTTACAATCTGCATTCACTCGCTCATTCATACAGTATTTACAAACAGACAAGAGACCTCCCAAATCCACATGGTTGTCACCTCTCTCGCATGCGAAAGAGGAAGTTGAGTACAAAAAACATTTCAGGTGCTTTCATCCTCAGGTGGGTTTCTACCTCCCAATCGATATAAAATACATTTTTGATGTATATAAGTAAATAAGAATAATAAATAGTAAAAACTTTGTTTTCTTCGGATGTGTTATTGCTAGTGTCTGTACCGTGTTGATCAAATAATTAATGTGCAGCGGATTCCATCCCTACTTAAATATCATATCTTATATATTGCAACACCCACTGCTTTATTTTATTGAATAATGAACCTGGCTCTCACAGGTTCAAATAATTGACACTGTACACATGATAAACACACACTCCTTATATCCATAATTAATAGCTGACCACCATCATTCGTCCTTTATTATTCACAACTGACATGTCAGTTTTCCCACGTCTAACTGACAACTGACTTATCTATGTGTAAATGCCGACTCATGCTTCCTCCATTCTAAAACCCACATCTATGACTGTCGTCATGAGAGAGAGAGAGAGAGAGAGAGAGAGAGAGAGAGAGAGAGAGAGAGAGAGAGAGAGAGAGAGAGAGAGTCTAAATCTAAATATTTACCAAGTGTATGTAGTTAATTCAGATTATTAATCTTATTAAAATATTTTCACAATTTAACATTTAACAGTTTCACTCTTAATATGAAGATCCTACAATAAACGCCATAGAATAAACAATACGTCTTAGAATATAATAAAATATACTTCCCCACTTTGGAATTCCCAAAACCAAAAAATCCCGGAATTCCCTCCAATATATAAATCGAGCAGCCGGCTGAATTTTTTAAAAACACATTTATTTACATATAACCGTTTTTAATACATTGAACCGTGATTAAACGATATTTTACCGTTAGCTCGGTCCAGAGGGAAAAACATGGCAGGACGGTGCGTGGGAATAATTACCTTTAATTAATTCAAAATATTTTTATTGCGGTATGCAATAAAAGTTAGAGAGAGAGATTTTATTTCATTTTATATTGAGTTATTGATATTGATTACATGTAGTTTCCAGACGCAAGACCTGAAGTTTGTCACTCGAAGCGCAATCCCAAAGAAAATTCAAGATGTCTTATGTATGTGGGTGTGAGTGAGTGTGAGGGGGGGGGGATAGGCGATGGAAAAAAAGCCCACATGTTGCCTTCTGAAGACCTTCATGGTATGACAGAAAACTTTGACTGTCATTCTATTAATTAGCAATTATGCTAAAAACTGTAGATGAAAGATAAAATGTATTAACACAGTCCGTAATCGAGCCCGGTACATTCTGATTTCCAATTTAGATGCCCTACCGAGGCTTACTCCTCTCCAGACCGTGGTGCCAACTGTTTAAATACACTATATATTTCCATTCAGGGCTGACTACTATATAGTAGTTTCATAATTTTTCAAAACGCGTCTTTTTTTTTTAAACATTGACTCCAGTCAAATTCTTTATTGCGAGAACCACAGACGCTCAGGACATGATTGGAAAAACTGGGCATTGCCAGGACTCCCACTGTAACGTATTTATATCAGGTCACGATACCACTGCCACTTTAGTCTCCAAGGAGTATTATAGGGATTTGTGGTGCTGTGTAATGAATGTGCTAAGGGATTAGGGTGGTTGTAGAGTGTTAGATAGAATTTTGTGAACTTGGAAGGTATGAGTTCAAGAATGAAGGGTATATTAAGATCGCTATGAAGGGTTTTGTTGCTGACGTAATAAGGGGAAGCGACTATCGTTCTCAGGACTTTTGATTGGAAGGGTTGGATACGCTTGATATTCGACAGGAAAACGCGCCTTAACCTCTGTGTTATTATTTTTTTTTCAATTTCAATTTAAACCAGAGGGATTACACAACAAAAGTAATAATTAATAAATATTGAAATTATACGACACAAAGAGATTTTTTACGGTATAATAATAACAATATCACATTTCTATATATAAAGTGACTTAAAATCATTTGTTGAAGTTAATTTAATTTCTATGGAATGGTTGTGGTGAATAAAAAGTTCACAATTCTGAAAGTCAACTTACTACATATTTATATGTAAATAACCATTTATGAATTAGTGTGTGTCTATTTGCGTAAATATTTCATTTTCATTTTTCAAACAGCTTGTTTTATCTACTGCATATTCTTTTATATTTATTTTGTTTTATATTTTCAATTCTTGATAAATAATTTTATTTCTATATATATGCTTCCTATATTGTAATCGGAGGGATACAACACTTAAGGTATTAACGGGTGATCTTCAAAAATGTTTGCCGTCACCCCTTATAACAAATTGCATAAGCTTTTACATGAGAAAACTTTGGACGTTGAATTACACCCTTTTTGATTCTTCTGATTCGTCAGTCCATTGTATTATGTGGGACGAATCCAAAGGAGCTCGTGTTGTATCCCTCCGAGGTACAGATATTTTGATTTATATACATTTTTTTTTTACATTTTCCTTCTTTGTACATTTTTAGCGGGTTATGATGTCATCAAAGGGCAAACTTTAGTTGAATAAATGTTTGCTCTGAGGGGCATAGTCTCAGCATGATAAAGATATTATTATTAATAATACTGAATATCCCTTTAAAATTGAAGATAGATTCTACAACCCCCTATTGTAGAACATATATTAGCCCCTAGGCAGGGAGAACTGTTTGAATAATGCCCATTTGGACTGGATAATTGAATAGAATGTTCAAATTCTATACATATCACAACTTTGCCTCAGTATCATTCCACACAAAATCAACAAATGATAAAATTTAAAAAATCCATCATGAAATTTGGCCAGTACATTTTAATAAAATGCGACATACTTTTTTTCAAATAAATTCCAAATTTCGTTTTCGTCTTTTAAACGAAATAACTGTTTGTTTTATGGTTAGTTTGGTGTTATGATATTGCCAACACTGTTTCTGATTATCTCCTCGTGTAAAAAAATGTAACTTTTTTTTCATTTAAAATATTCTATGTTGATAATTACACAGTTCTTTAGCTATTACGTATTATGATGAATCCTTACTTTGAATTATGACATTTGGTAATGTCAATCAACATATCAATTTGAAGCCCTTGAAATCCTGAAATTAATGACAGTATCTTCAGATTTTTAGGGTTTCGGAGCTATAAGCTTTTGATTGTTTCTAAACGAGTAAAAAAACAACAGTCGTTTTGATTTTTTCAAAATTTATAACTCAAAACTAAAAATCTGAAACCAATAGTACTACATATGTAAAAAAAAAAAGCATTCATTTTTGAGACTTCAAGCTCCAGACCATCGGCTGATTTAACGTGGATTCAGTTGAATTCTTGAAAATCTGTTACGCGATCCAAGAGCTCCAATTTGTTCCGTACTCGTGCCCTCAATTCAGGTAACACCATCTAGGCTCATCTAGCTCGGATAATATTTGTCTTTGGGTGACAGTTGCAGGCGGTCCAACTGAACCAATGCTCATAATGATCCCAGCTTTATGAACGGCCTAGAGGTTTATTGGGTCCGACCTGTAACTGTCAACAACCCCGACCTTTATTGCCTATTACTCATAAAAGATAATTACCCGAAATAATAATTCTTGCTTACATTGGCCGTCTTCCGTCTGCCTGTCTGTATATAAATACATAGTTAAGTACGAATAATAATAATACCTTATCTCTATTATCCTTGAAGTAAGTCCTTTAAGAACAAAGGTTCATTTAACATACTCGTAAAGTGGGCCCTTTGACACCATCAGTCCCTGTTAAAACAATAATACATATAAATACACAATAAAAAAAAAATAAAATAAGAAAGATATAATAATAAATATACATATACACATATTTATCAGGAATTAAACATGTAGACTAAATAATAAATAATGTAACAATAATAATGTAATAATAATAAATGTAAACGAAAACTATACGAAGAAAATAAAACAAGATCTTGCTAGAGAAATAACAACAAAATATCTGCACAAATACACAACTAAGTATTCACACGTAAATAGTATACATTCCTACATTTACACATTAAAGCAAAATTGTAATAAATATGCACTAATGCATAATAGTAACCTACATAGTAGAACAAGAGAGTCTCTGACAGTAGTTAGCACTTATGCAACTACTCATTTGTTTCAACTTACAAATAACAAAACAGTCTTGTTTCGAGTACATTTAAAAAAGGAGCCTGGGGAAGGATATTGCAATTATGACAAAGGAATTTGTATTATTGTACTTCATGGGGAGTTCGGAGTTAAATATGGAGAAGAGGTATGAAAGTTGTTGGGTCTGAGTCTGAAGAGGAAAGTACCGAGGATGAATTAGTTACGATGAGATATGTTCCATGATTATGGCTATAAAAAAACAACAATCTGAAATTTGAAGGGTGCATGTACGGAAATTCCTAGACTAATTTCTATATGTAGTTCGCTAAAATACAAAGATGGGAAGTATTGAAATAAAAATGAACGTGAAAAATTCATTTCCATAACTTTAAAGATTTCCCCAGTCGAGAAACTAAAGTATTAGGCTTTATTTAAGATATAATAAAACCATAAAAAATACGGGACTGACATTTTTTGAATTAACTCATTTCCAGCCATCCACCTAAAATTTAGAATAATCGTGAATCGTTTTTGGAGGTGATACATACCAAAAATGATCCAGGATACGGAAAACCCCCATGCCTGTTTGAACGTAAAAACTCTCCTTACGCGTCTGGCGTTCACATTCTACTTTCAATAGTTAATCAGCTAATTTCGTCAATTTTTTTCAATCGATAACTTCAAACTAATCAATGAGACGCTTACATTCAGAACTCCCATTTTGAAGGATGTGATAGTTGATTATGTTATAAAGATGGTGGGTAATATCATTCTTAAACTTTTTTTTTTTTTTGTTGTTACGTTTCGGACTGACATCATTTCATTCTCTGGCAACATCTACACAACCAGAAAAAAACCTTAGCAGAACATCAAGTCACAGTCTATCTAATAAAATGTTTTTCTTAAAAAGAATACTTCTCTAAATGCCTGTTTGTACTTATTACTCACATGTGTCGTTCCGATTGAAAATCTGGATGTTATTAGTAATATCAGAGCAAATTTCTGTTTAATATGTTTAATCAGATAATTCTAGTTGTCATATATTGCTAATGAATTAAATTTAAACTGTTTATTATATCTACATAATGCTACCTTATAGCACACCTTTCCCACACTTTCTCCTGGAAGATACACAAGCAAGCAAGGTCCACTCCAATTTACTTGATTGGTGAAAATTAATTGTTAAAAGCCCGTTTGGAAAAGCTATACTTCCAAACAGTTATGGGGTAGTCTTCGTCAGTCTGCAGAATGTTTTTTAGACAATAGTGGACCTAATGATGATATCCCGGGCTTTACTGAATACGTTTTAGTTACGATTTATTCATATATGTATAAATAAATAAATAAATTTGTAACTTAACCCAGATGGGGACCAGTTTGGGATATATCGATAGTTTTTATCTATCGATAGCTCGAACTATAGTCACTTGAAATACAGATAGTTCTCTTTTCGCTCTGGTTTAATTCCTAGGACTGTTGACAGGAGCCTTTTCACTTACGAAATTCATTCTTGTAATTGATTGTTGTTGCAAAAGTTGTTGTTTTTAAATAACCAATCTTCCATCTCTTGAAATTAATTGATAAAAATTTTTTTGACAGGTCTGAACTGTCATTTCCGGTTGGCGATTTTTCATACTGTAAATTATCAATATTTTGAAATATGAAATGATGTATGCAATATTTTGATGTTGTGGAGACAAGGATGTTATCTTGATCTATATCCTTCCACAACAGGCACCTAAAATATAATTATTGTTTTATTGCCTCAAGAAAACTGCCCCAGTCATAAAGATTTGCCACAGCAGTTTTAAGGATACAAAACCGAAATGATTTTGTGTTTTTTTCCTCGGATTAAAAATGAGGGGACGGTACAACGAACTATTTCAGTTGACGCCACCGTAAGCGTTCCATGATATCTGGAAAAATAGTTAGTCTCTAATGAAAATGATCTGTTTAAATTTTGAAAGAGTGAAGAAATGCGAGACAAAATTTGGCCCTCTGCACAAGGTAGCAAAACAATATCCGTCAGAACGTGTGTTTTCCATTGCAGGAAAAAATCATTACCCAACGACGAAGCAATTTTGAGCCCAAGGAAGGGAGAAAGCCAACATGTGGCTAAAAGAGAATAGAAAGATAGTTATTTTTTTTAGTCAATGTTTAATAATAATTATTACTAGGTACTTACCTGTTAGAAACTATTTTATTTCTCATCAAATATGCATGTCAAGAATTAAATTCTTACTATTTTTTTATTTAGTGATTGCTGTAGTCGTTCAGTGTTTTTTTTCACTTTTCGAAAATTTTTTTTTTAATTAAATGTCACAACATTTTGCGCTAATTGCTACTTTTTATCTTACAGAAAAACTATAAATTATTCATTAATAACATTTGATAACAGTCATATTTTTCCAATTATACCTGATCCCCTAGCAAAATAATGTTCTCTTTAAAATGGGAATGATTATCTATACTATGGATAGTATGGTTAGTTCGATAGTTCCTAACCTATAGTCGAAGGTCTTTTCTTCTAACCCCAACTTCCCTAAGACTGTTAAACTTTCTTAGAGCTGTACAAGTTTCAGATGCTGATTTAATCTAGAGTATACATTAAAAGGACGATGTGAAAGGAATTTCAAAAAAATTCCAAAAGATAAAATTTGGATAGCTATCTATAGAAATCGCATATATAAAGGACGTGTTTTTGGTCAATAGTCTAGCTAACTGTGAATGTAATTTTTTAATGGGCAATGTAATTGACCAGTACGTTTTAAGAAAGGAAATTTGTTTCGTTTCATAAAATCATAAAATATAATTTGATTCATAATTGATGCAAGAAAATAATGTAGAAAAAAAATAGTGACAGCATTGGTTCATAAATTATTTAATACATTTATAATTTACAGGGTATTTCTTAATGGATCAGAGTCAAAAGGACACGAGATTGGAGGACTCAACTTTGCTACAATGTCACACGGACACATTTCGATATTGAATGATGAATGCTATCGTCAGTTCCATTAGCTTAACGTGGTAAGTTTATTATTATTATAGATTTGAAATATATTAGGTGGTGATAAAAGTAACGCAGTAAATATAATGACGAGTAATTAAAAACTACTCAGTAATTAAAAAAATAAATATTTTCCTATCAATAAGGAATCAAATAAAGTTGTCTTGAGGTCCCTGTTGATTATGCGTATCACTTGATAGACTATAGTTAGTATAAGTAATTAACTTTTTTCTTCGAGGATTTAACTCTACCAGTGTTTTACATGGAGACAATGATAAAAAAGTATTCCCATAAAATGAAAAAAAAAATTGTCCTTGAAAGGATTAAATAAAATATATAGGCATCAAATAAATTATGGCATGATTAATAATTTGTAGTATATGTTACGATTTTAATTAATTAATTAAATTTCATTTTAATTAATTAAAAGTCATTAAAACTGAAATAAAAACCGTACCGTGATCTGTAGTTGTGTGATCCAGCACACATAATTTTTCTTAATCCCTTAACCTGTATGGTATCTTAAAACTCTAAACTGTACGTCCACCGTTACGGGGGAGTAATCCCGGAGTGTGTGGTGTACTCGCTCACTCACTGCCTGTTTCGCAAACACTACAATCCGTACTCAGTTAGATGTTTAATGAAATGGTAGTAGCGAGACGTGTACTACCTAAGATGCGGTTTAAGTTTGCTTAAAGGCTCATTCATACTAAAGATCAAGCAAAGTACGATCAAGTCACGATCCAGGACTTCGCCAGTAACATTCGCACACGCGGTCAATACAGGTCGTTAACAAACAGTACCGTTGACTTGGAAAAGGGGAGTTTTGTTACGAACCCAATCCACAGTGTTGTATTGAGATATGAATCGAAATATGTTTCATGAGTAAAATTGTACAACTCACTGAAATCCTGAACAAAATCTACAACACGTTCGTAGTCTATGTTGATCGGCCTATCTCTAGGTTTCTTGCGCACTAAATATAATAAAATCATTAAGATATAAAATAGCAGACATCAAATAATATTCAGATCAGCAGTCGAATCAATCGTTCTATGGACAAAGTATTTTTTAAAGGTTTTGCCTGAAAAGAATCAGAAACTACTTAAACGCAAAAATCGCATAAATTTTCTTAAATGACATGGAATCGTTTGTCATTGGGTACAACAAGAATCATCTTGGATGCTCCTGGATATAGCTTTGTTTTGAACAAATTTATTAGCAAACAATATATTTATTTGGGGTAAAAATAAAAAATATTCATTATACGATTAATTTTGTGCCCATGATCTTACGAGAATGTGCTGGAGGTTTACATTACCTATAGAACTGACACCCATAATAAACGGAAAATGTTGACAGTATCACATAAAGACTGAGACTAACAGTACTTCATTCAAAATGAGAGTAGAGTTCGCAGAATTTTTAGCACTATTCAAATGTGTTTTCTAAACAACGCTCTGGGATTATTGAAAGTCTTAAGCCTATTACATTAGTCTTTTCCGATACCTGTGACTCCTAAATTGATTATCCCGCACGAACATTTTTTTTATTAAATCATAGGAGTGCTCCTTTGGCGTTGCTAATTGGTCACGGCTCGGTCTTCGAATGGACCTGCCTTGCCCCCGACTTGACCGAACGAACCGTGCATAACACAATAGCTTTGGAACCTCTGAGTTAGGACTTCTCTTTCAATTTTATAAATCTTCAAATTTAGCGAAACGGGCCGTGATTTTTTCGCATTTGATTTGTTTTCCAAAATCGTGATTCGTTGTATTTTAAGCGAAAAATAATTAACGTTTTTCAAAATTTTGGTCCTATCAATCCATATTAAATTAATTCGGTATTTTCCACAACATCAACAAAGATTTCCCAAAGTATAATAATTTCTATAATAGCTTTATTATCCTGGAACTATGTCTCTTAAGAATAAACACTTATTACACATAAATAGGGTTCTTGTTAAATGTATATATATATGTATAAGTTCTCGTTAAATCTTACAACTTACAAGTAAAATATAAAAATATATACATATGAGAAAAAATATAATACAAAATTTGCATACACACATAATAAAAATATTTAAAAAAAAATAAATAAATAAAAAATAAGAATTAAAAATAAAAAATGAAATAATTGTAACCTTTTTTTTTTTAAAGACATAATAATAAAAGTACCCCCACGTTATGTACAAATGCATAACAGTTACCATCATAATATAATAAGAATTAAATAAAAATTCACACTATAAAATTAGCCACTACTTTATCGATCAACTGTTTGTCATGAACAATTTGTGTATACTTCTGTACTCTATGGGTTCACTGTGCCTGGTAGACACAATATCATCAGTTTCGACACTTTTAGCATTTCGGAACGGATGGTTAGTGCACTGTAAACATATGTCCATCGATCAAGATTTAAAGGTATTTAGGGGGGGAAATGTTTATTTGAATTTCAACAAAAAATGGCAACTTTTGGGCCAAAAAAAAAAAAATTAAATATCACTGTTCACAATCTTTTATTTTCGAATGAAAAAATTGCTTCATCGAAAACAAAAAAATCAAATTTCAAAGATGCAAATAAATTAACGTTTTGAGACCTGAATATGTATGATACTATGTATGATGTTCAAACCGATTCACGTGTTGGGCAAGCTATTAGATATTATAGATATATAGAGAAAGGGAGAGAGAGAGAGAGAGATAGAGAGAAGAGAAAAGAGAGATGAGAGAGATAGAGAGGGAGAGGGAGAGGGAGAGAGAGAGAGAGAGAGAGGAAAGGGAGAGAGAGAGAATTTTTTTTTTTCATTTTACGTACATAGGCTCTTTACATATAGTTTCCAGACGCTATACCGCCCCGAAACTAAAACTAAAATATAATTAATGCATAAAACTATAATAACTTATTTATATGTAGGAAAACCGAAACTAAAAAAGCTACTGCCAAGAACAGTATAAGATTTTATTTATATCCATATATCACAAATGCCGTTTCATAACTCATATAACAAAATTTTAGAATAACAAAAAAATTAATAATGATAAAATAAGAAAACACAGTCTACTGAACCACGGAACAACATTTCACATTATATTCCTAATATGAATTTAAAATATTTAATTAGACTTGTGATTTTTTTCTTTTCTAATGACACAACATGTACTGTCACTTAAAAAAAGGTCTAATGACATGACAATTTCTAATGAATTTTCTTTGTGTACCTTTCTGCGGGAAGTATTTTCACCCCTACTGTTATTTATGTTATTTCCCTCCTCCAAAATAATTTCTAAAAAAATTCCCACTCCCGTGAATGTTCAGCCAAGTAAAAAGTCCATTCCCAGCCCAGTTCTGAAAATAAGCGTAACAGCAGTGCTTTTATGTCTGCTTAAATAACTAACACACTAAAACTAAACTGCCCCTGTGCACGTAGCGTGGTGGTGTTGCGACCGGCCAATGTGCATACGAGCTAAAAAAATAAAAAATAAATTAACGAACCTCTAGATTTTCAAGTCTAAACCATCTCAGACTGTTTCATTTTTTATTGCTATTTTATACGTTTAATTACTATTCTCTTAATTTGATGGTTAAAGGATTATAGTCGGCTTTATTTACCGTGTCCAAAAGGAATAGCATTTCTTTCAAACAAGTACGTATATTTTCCACTGCCTGTCTGTAAGCCTGTTCCTCAATAAAAGTCATAAAAATGGATCGAAGGTACATCCCAGTGTACGTACCTATAAAAAGTTTTTAAAATGTTATAATAGGAAGTTAGAAAAAAGTCCACCTCGTTTCCCCTCGAAAACCCTAAGATTTAAAGCTCCAATTTTTTCATTCCCTGCCGTTCGAAATTATCGCAAAATAGTAATTTGTGGGCATAAAAAAAATATAAATTGCTGTTCTTTTGTCAAAAAGATTGAAATGAAATTAGTTAATGATTGCTGCGAATTCTTTCGTGGCAATGCCCAGGGTGAGTCTTAGACGCATCTAAGAGCTTGAAGGAAGATGATGCCATAGGTCTTTTTCTTTCGTCCAACTACCTCTGAACTCTGATACTCCCCTCTAGGCCCCAACTCAGCAAAGAGATCTTGCACCATGGAGACTACCTCCATCCAGCGCAGCCATGTGATTCGTCCTACAGGCTTTCACTCTTGCATCACAGACCTTTTGGTCCAATTATGTCTGACCTCTGATACCGTCCAGCAGGCTCCAGCTCCATAGAGAGGTCTAGGACGAGTGGACAATCCCTCCATCCATCTCTGTCCTGATATTCCGTCCAATAGGCTTTAACTCCACGAAAACTACATCTGTCCTGTGATACCGTCCACCAAACTCCAACTCCACGAAGGGATCTTGCACCACTCGATACCTCGTCTAATCACCAACTGTGAAATTGTTCAGCAGAGTTCTATTCCATAAAAAGACCTTGATAAAAAGGACAGTTCGTCTAACCATCTTCGTCGTCACAACCTTTGCCTTCCCTACATACATGATCATGCCAGTTTCTTTTGAGTTGGTGTGATATCATCGCAACGTGACCCACCTAGTGGAGTCTTCCAGTTTAAATATAACTCACTAGGTTCTGTTTAGATACAGATCATAAAGTCCGTGCATTTCTTTCCCCACTGTCGTAATGGCTGATAAATCCTTCTATTTAAATGTGTGGTTATCTTGTGTATTTTGTTTAGTGGCAGATCTCATCAATATTTGAGGACCGCATTTTGAGAAATAGGGCTCTGAAGATGATCGTGGTTTCTCACTGAAGATTTCCTTGCGAAATCATAGCTAGAGGCCAAAGCAGGACTTATTTGCTGCCATAATTCTCCTCTGAAGCTGGAGTGTCCATTTCAGATTTGAGGGATCGATGGTAGAAATTACTTGCTACTTATTCTAAGTTTTAATCCTCTATACATATTTTTTCATTTCGTTTATATGTATATTTAAAAAAATTAATTAGCTCATGAGCGTTGTAAATAAACTTTAGACCGTCGGCAAAAAAAAAAAAAATCTTCATTCCTTAATACATTGGATTGAAAGCTGTTTTGGCAACTAATCCTTGGATCAACTATCTATTCGACTGATGTTTATTTAACGTTTTACCGGTATATTTAAAAAAAACTTCATCATGACCATGCGTTTTGCGATGGTGAGTGTAAAAATGAACGAGCAGATTTGAAATCGTCGAGGTATATTATATTCAACAAAAGTAATTCTTATATACTTAGTTAAAATTGAATAACAGGAAATGTTCGAAAAGTGAATTAAACGCGAATAAACTTGTCTCAATATTAACTGGCCGACTTTACTCTGAATCTTAATTTTAAGCCGCTTCTAAGAAATATCTTGTGTTTAATGTCTTTCCAGACGAATTTTTGAAAATAATGCAGTTTTATACAAATTTTAAGTCCGATTTTCAGTTTCTGAGTTTTTAAAAAATAAAATGAAATATTTTATGTATATTGTAAATAATTCTATTTAATTTATAATAGACATTTAAAAATCAAGATAGTAAAATAAAATAGTATGTTTATACCTTGTATGTTATTGTCAATTACAAAAGAATTTCGTAGTATGATTTTTGATTCGGTTTTCCTACTAATAAATAAATGATTAATTTAGTTGTTCCATTATTTGTATTTCTGTTTTAGTTTAGAAGTGCTCTGGCGCTGACAACGATATGAGCCCGTGTACATAAAATGAAACCAAGAAATTCGCTTTACCTCTCTCTCTCGCTCACTAAAAAAAAAATTAAAAAATAATAAAAGTAAGGTAATTGAACCATTAGTGAATGGTCCAAAAAAAATTTAACATGTGAAAGGAGTCTTGTCATTCTACAATTTCTTCTCACCAAGGTTCTGGTCATTGTACATGAATGTGTCTAATGAAATGACAATAAATATTTCTCTCCTCATCTAGTTGAGTCAATTTAATAACAATTAAAAATAAACCAATTACGAAAGATCTGTAAAACCTATATTGCACTGATGTTATATATGTTACATTTCTGTTGGTTTTAAGAATCCTTTTAAAGCTGCTCATTACCATAAGCTTTTTGAAAAAGTGCTGCCCTTTTGAAATCTTTAAAAAAAAAAAAAAAAAAACCTCATGCAGACAGCGGGGCTAATTACTAATTCACAGATCAAAGGGGCATAAATCATCCCTCATTTTCCTGGTGTGTGTTTTATTTTTTTAATTTTTATAATATGGAAAAGGCTTGTCAGTGGTGGTAGTCCCTTTGGGACGGAGAGGGCTCAGCGGTACAATACACAATTCCCACAGCGAAGGATTTATCTTGCTCCTTACACCAGTTGGCATTTCTGCTTTAGGGGATGGATTATTTTTCCGCCCCTGCTAATGCTGCAACGGTAGGGGACGCTCCGCGGCGCATGCGCCCACCCCGCTACCCTCTGCAAACTTTTCTTTTGCTGCATTAAAAATGGCGGCTAATAGAGGTTGGACTCGCCTTTATCGAGCGCGCACGCAGGCCCCCCTCTTCATCCCCCCTCCACTACGACCGACAACCTCAGTCAAGAAAAAAACGTTATAGCGAAGCGAATTTACATCAGCATGCAGTTGAATTTTCTTCCAGTATATATATTTTTTTTTTTTTTTTTTTTTGCCGCGTCGACCCCCTTCCCGGAGCAAACATTATGGCCTAATGGCCCCCGCTCTGCACTGATAAATACTATATGTCTGGGGAGGTATCTATTCGGTGGAACTCCTTGGCCAGTAGCCAGTCGCAAACATCGAAATACTAATGATAAATACGATCATTACACTTACTAAGTGGTCTCAAAGAGCATGAAACTAGTTCATTAATTAATTTACTTACTCAAAGATTTAACACCCATTACTGAACCTCCCAATCTTCACATACGAACCATGGCTTACACTCAATAATTTATCAAATTGATATGATCGAGGTTCTGAGTGGCTGTAACTAACCTAAGTACACTCAATACCTGAAACTAAAGCATTCAACTATTTATTCATACATAGGAAAACCAAAACAAAAAAACATGAATTGCAAGGTCCTTAAGGATAAAATGAATGTTTTTATGTATCTTCTTCCTAGTTGAAACATCCGGGGTTTGAAAATTGATCATCAAATATTTGTGTCAAGAGCAATTAAATTCGGTGTGGAAAGTTTGATGCGAAAGTGGCATTATGTATTATAGTGAATGTGCTAATACTTTTTTTTTTGTTAGAATAATTATTGTTGGGTTCTTATGTTTAATTATCTAAAAAATTGTAATTCCGCTTGTTTTCTGTTTATATATAACATAAATATGCACATCAAGAAAAAAACGTTTTCAATTAAAAATTTTTAATAATGCATACAATATAATAAAATAAAACAATGACCAATAAAATAAATTTTAAAAGAATCAGGGAAGCGTTCCAAGTTGAAAACTTCACGACACCGGTACTTAAATATTTCGAACACGATCTTTATATACCGAATTCTACTCAATCCACAATACTCAATTATAGGCTCAAATTACATTTAAATTTGAATGAACTTCCACTGAATAGAGAACAATCTAACGACAGCAGTCAATAAATTTGTTTTTAACCAGTGGTGAAGAACATATTGATTTGCATGTTTTGCTTTTTATACCAGGCAAAGCTTTTTTTATGGGACTTTCTGTATATAAAAATATATTTTGTCTCTAACATCTGTTGTTAATTAAACAATAGTGTTAAAAAAAATAAACAAAGCATTTTATATTAAAATTGGGCAAAAATATTTTTACAGATTGATTTGAACGAATTCATGAAAAGCAAATCTCATTTTTCCAATCTGAAAGTCATACTGGGCCTACGCTTTATCATTGCTGACCATGAAAAACTTCGTATTTCAAAAATGCGATTTTCCTTCGTCTGTCGGTATGTAAGTACGTTCTACGATAGGTTTTGTAAAAATTGTTTAATCTATCTGAAATTTTAAATTTGGATTACAAAACGCTAAAAAATATATAGTGATTTTATGGCGGTGAAAATAGAATATAAGTTAAGAATGAATAAAATTATAATTGAGAAATCTCGTTTCGCAACATTTTAAATCAAGTCAAATCTCAGGTTCTAATGAAAATTTGAAGTTCTGAATTTCTCCTATGCTCAAAAGAACACTCAACAGGGGGCAGAGTAAAAATTATTTCAAAGATATTACCAAAAACTAAACTTTTAGGAGCAAAGAATGTAAATTGCATATTTAATGCCGTTCGAATCGATTACAACAATATTTCAGCTAATCACATATTTTTATAATTTATTGAAAATAAAATTTTCATGAAATGGTTTCAATAGTAAAATAAAGTATTTCTGATCAAAAATGCCTTCTAAATAGTTATTTTGGAAACTTATGCGGAGCACTTTATGTTTCTAAAGATATTGTTTCGTGTCATTCAAGGTGCTAATTTCGTGTCTATTCATTGAAAGAATACTATTCGGTTGATTACTAATGTTTTTATGAACAAAATTGTTCACCATAGACTCCATAATCTTGTCCCATATTTTCTTAATTGAGGTACAATAAATTTCAAAGGATTAGGAATAAGTCAGGTGTGAATCAACAACCATGATTTTCAGCTATTGCAAAGTTATTGACAATTGACGACTTTTTGAAACGAAATTCTTAAATTAAGTTGAGATCTGGG
The DNA here is from genome assembly GCA_930367205.1 of Acanthosoma haemorrhoidale. Lineage (NCBI taxonomy): Eukaryota > Metazoa > Arthropoda > Insecta > Hemiptera > Acanthosomatidae > Acanthosoma > Acanthosoma haemorrhoidale. Next base: position 47,233,934 of record OV884009.1, read on the forward strand.
AGTTTAGAAACGAACTCGTGTTTGAGGTGTTTTATCTCTACCTGTCTCTTATTCTTTAAAAATTTGATTATTTATATAATTTACAGCTTTTCACAGAAGCACAATTAAAATAATGTATCCTTTGTTGGCTGTCACAGTTTACACATATGACTGGATTTTTATTTACTGGTTGTGTAATAAATGATAGATGGATTTAACAGTAGACAAAACATAATTAAAAATAATAAATAAAATAATCTAGAGATAAATAAACAGCATTAAATAAATAAATTAATTAGATAGAAATGTTAATGATATTCTAACAATATACCTTTTAAAGGTATCGTTACTACCTATTTCTGTTATCAACGGGTTTTTGGTATTGGAAGTAGAAAAAATAAATTTGCTATCCGGGTGTGTACATAGTGCTGAATTGTGGGTAATTATAGGTCTGTTAGCATGATGGTTATCATTTTTGTTTTTTCAAATCTTCAAAACTTAGTAAATGTTGTAGAAAAGAATACTCAAAATTCTTGGCCGAAAACCCTTTTTTTTTTTCTTTTTTTTTTTGTTAACTCGGACACTGAAATCGCCTTTTCAACGAATGTAAATAACTATGAATAGCTAACGGTTGCTATTAAGACAACTCTTTTAAAGTTTAATTTTTTCCCGTACCTAACCAAATGCTAATCTCCATATTCCGAAGCGTTGTGGGATATATCTTTGTATTCTTTTTTACTATTATTACTATTTTAATTTATTATTTTTTTTTAGCTAAATGCAATTCCTGCCATTTTAAAATTTTCAGTCGGTAAACCAGTAGCTGCATCGTTTTAAAACAGTAACCACTAATATTTATGTATTTAACTTTGTTACTTTTTTTTCTTTTAATTTAATTGTTAATACTTTATTTTTTCTTGTTTTGTATTTAAACGAATTTTGGAATGATAATACTTAATTTGAGGAATACCTTGTAGTTTTTATTATTATTTTACTATCTCCCATGTTGGCATTGTTTCTTTTCTGTTGGCCAGAATTGTTTTTATTTACTAGGAACATAGTCCAAGATTTAAGTTTTTTTTCCCTATAAAATTAAAATGAAAACAGACAGAGAGGTGGTTGTATACATCCAATATAAGTAGAGCCTCTCCCTTCGGGTTGGCCAATTACTAATCTATGCTGATGTCATTGTAAAAACTATCCAACAACAATAAAAACTACAAATGACACGCTCGACACATTAGCCGTCAACAAGTCAAGCTTAGGGGGAGAGGGTCATAGTTTTTGCCCTATTATCATAGAGCATTGTCCTGGCCATTCGGCAAGGACAGGTGCATCTCCATTGTCCTTCACTGACCTGTTGTACTATGCTTCAAGTATGTAAGCCCAACATGTTCGTCCTAGAGTTTTTCTAGCCCTTACAATATTCATTATACTTATGTACTTATGTACGTATTACTGATTACATGTTAGATCGTCTACGGTGTGGGACTTCCTCATTCGCATGCGACGTAGGTGACAACCTGCTTAAAATACCCTTCATTCTTAAACTCATCCCTTCCAAGTTCATGAAATTCCATAGTAACCTATCCAATAACCCTAGTCCCTTAGCACAATCATTACAGTGCACTACTTAACCCCATAATTCTCTTTGGAGACTATAGCGGCAGTGACCTGCTAAAATTACGTGACAGTGGGAATCCTGGCAATGGCCAGTTTCTCCAATAATTTTCTGAGCATCTGTGGCTCTCGCGTTCTTTATTAGCCTCCACTGCCTCGTATCCGGTGCCGCGGCTGAAGGAGGAGCGTGGGGGAGTTCCCAAGACTCCGCTTGCTCTTTAGCATGCGAGGGAGGTGACAACCATGTGGATTTGGGAGGTCTCTGGGCTGTTTGTAAATACTGCACGAATGAGCGGGTGAATGGAAATTGTAAATATGCTATGAATGAGAATATTTATCACAATAACGTAGATTGTAATTTTAGCACAATAAAGAAGTTTCAACGTATGGTGTGGTAGATGCTCACATGATCTCACCTTTATTGTAAAGTTAGACCACCTACATAGTATAAATAAATTAATCTATTATTATTTGCAATGTTAAAGGAAATATATTGTGCACAATATCCTTCTGCATAAAATATCTTTATTTATTTTTTATATCTTGAAGCAACGTGTCGGACTTGATTTGTGCATTTTCAGGCAACCTCAATTGAACAGAATTACTTATTTCTCAATAAAGCAGATTGTAATTTTATAACAACAAAGATTTGTTAATAATAAAAAATATATATTAAGAAATTAAGTTTTTATTTACTGTGACCTATACCAAGATCATTTCCTTCTGTTTGTATAGAGCTTGCCTGAAAATGGACAAATTAAGTACAAAACGTCTCGACAAGGGATGAATAATAATTAAAGATATTTCTTAGAGAAGGATATTGTGCACAATTTTTAAAAATTATTAGATTATTTTATTTATTATTTAATTTGTATACGGGACAATATGCCTATGAAAACAGAGCCTAAAGCTCATCAACAATAAAAAACTAAGATCTTACGTGCTTGATAACTTTCTGTCATGATAACTTCATAAACAACAGTATAAAATTACCTGTATAGAGAATGTTACTTACATAAGTTATTCTACATAATTACTAGACTATACCTTAGGTATATAATCGCCACGTAAATCTGTTATAATTATTTTCTTAATAAAGAGCAGTATTTGCGCCCATAACATTAGTCAAAAGACAAGATAATTCAACCTCAAAAATGTAGTCATTACAATGCTAAACCAATGTAACATTCAAAACATAAGGAGAAAAATGAATAAATACAACAACAATAAATTTAAAAAAAACACGAAAAGTACAATAAAGTAGTAAACATTATTATGCTAGGGAGCCTGAATAAGTTATTAAATAATACCGAATAATAAATAAATAATTTTATTTTAGGATATTAGGATATTTTAACTGTTCAAAAGGGCACATTTGCATGCATAAATATATGTGTATACAAATACGGTTTCAACAATTTACGTTTTATTTATTTAAATAAATTACTGCCAACAGGAAACAAAAGAAAATACTTCATCTTATGTTTAATCTATAATAATTATATGCCGTTGCGTTATAATAATTATCGTATTTAAAAATATTCAAAATAACGACAGAGTGATAATTATACAGACCGTGTGAATCAAATTTAAATGAATTTAAAATCATGGGAAAAATGTGAGGAATATATAGCGGTAAATTTAAAATTATGGTTTCGGGATTAAATCTGATCAAATATTTATGAGTGTCACATTCCGGCTCAACGTAAACTCAAATGGAATATTAAACGTTTACATTTTCATTATTTATTTAATATTGGGATGTTACGCCAAGTCAAATATATCAATTATTTGTATGTCTTGAACGTCTATACGCAAATGCTGTGTTCCAGCACGTACCTAAATAGCCTCGTACCTAATATTATTAAGGTATATTAGACACATTTGCTTAGCTCCAAAGTTCCCTTACTTTGAATTTGGTAGATGGTAGTTTTATTGTTTTTTTTAACAACCAACAGTGTAGTTGGACCAAAACAAAATCTGGAGAAAAAAACAGAAATTGGTGTTTTCAACTGTGTTACGGTCTGCTCACTTGCCCTTTGCAAGGTGGAGACATACGTCTTTACTTGAAGGGTCTATTCGATACAGGAAAGACATGAGTAAGCTTTTAATAATTATTTAATTAAGTAGTTAGGACTAAACAAAAATTGTACAACCTGCCTGACTTGCTCTTCAGAATTGAAGGTTTTTCCATTCAAAAAATTTTGTAAGGAACAGAAAAGGTGGTAGTATGTCGGGGCAAGATCCGGAGAGTAAGGTTGATGTGGTAAAACAGACCATCCAAGCTCAAGAATTTTTTCTTGAGTCCCCCTTGCTGTATGTGGTTACGCATTGTCGAGTAAAAGAATGACGTTTTTGCGATTGACGAGTGCAGGATGCTTTTCATGGAGTTTCTCTTGCACTCTTTGCGACTGCTGAACGTATCTATCCGCAGTAATCGTTAAATTTGACTTCAACAACTCGTGGTGAATTATTCCTTGACAATCCTATCATATACAAAATAGAATCTTTTTGCCATGGATGTTTACTTTCAGATCAGGTAGGGGTGGTTGATCCTTAGTAAGCCACTGTCTTTTGCGGACTAGATTGTCATAGGTAACCTATTTTTCATCACCTGTTACAATCCTGTTTAAAAAAGGCTCAATTTTTACCCGTGAGAGCAGACTTATGGTGATTGACAAGCGATCTTCTTTATTCCATTCACTGAGATTGTGAGATACCCACACTCCTAACTTGCTAACTTTCCCTAATTTCTCCAAGTGGCGGTTAACAGTTGATTGAGAGGTATTCAACCTTTTTGCTATACCTCTTGTTGATTGACGTGGATTTTGATCTAATATTGCCTTTAAAAGGTTGTCGTCAAAGTCGGAAGGACGTCCCACCCTCGGTCCGTCTTTTAAGGTCGTATCTCCAGAACGGAATTTTATAAACCAATTTCTACCTGACCGATCAGTTATTAGTCCTTCACTATATACACTGCATATTTTTTCAGCTTTCGCCCTAGCACTATTGCCTTGTTTAAATTCCCAAAGCATTACAGGACGAAAGTTACTTATGACATGTTACAACGTTACATTTTTTTAATAGGAAATAAAGAATATCTTTATAACTCATAAATCTTAAATATTCTTAATAACTATAATAAATAAATATATCTTAACTTTATTTTATATTATTATAATTTGAAATGGGTGACAATTTGGAGAGTTTTGATGCATAGCTTTGTTTTTATTTTTGTATTTCGTCACTTAGAGGTTTGATAATTTGGGCGTAACAGCGTCCTATATGGTTTGTTCACCATAAATTGGAAAATTTATGTTTGATAAGAACCTTATTTATTTTAGTGTTTTCTTTCATGCATAGTACATAAGCATTATGAACGAGATTATTTATGTTTATTTACTATTGTATTTTGCGTAATTTAAGTATTTATACGTATGGCTTACTCTTTATGGAGAATTTCTCTGAATGGAAAAAAAAAATTAATTAACACTTAGTATTAATGAATTATGATATGAAAATATTACGCATTTGATCGTATAAGTATTATTTAGTATTTTAAATACGTACATCGGTCAGAATATGAGAAATGTAAGATACATTAGAAGATGTAAGAACTTGAAAAGAACTGCAAATATTCAATATTCAAAAAGACACGATCGCTTAACACCCAAGAAATAGTGAAACAAAAGTGTGGTTGGCCAACTAAATTAACAATACACTTCTCTGCCGTAAACATTTAATATTTCAACTTAGGTATGTATTGCATCATAAAGGTTTATAACTCAAAAAAATTAAAGGTAATCTAGCGGAAAACTGAACTTAAGAAGTAGCTTTGAAAATAGACACTTAATGAATATACTTAATTAAACAAGTTAATAAGTAATAGCTGTTTCATGAACATTTATCTATATTATAAAATAATATAATAAATATTATAAGAAATATTTTAGAAAGAATTTATAATTGGATTATTTTAATTTAAACGATTGAGATCTTATGTTATATATTATCAGGATGATGGTGTCCAAATTTCATAAAATATACAATAAATATTTATATTCATATAAAGCTGAGCACTGAATAGTATTGAAAGAAGGACCAGAAGAAGAATAAAAGATAAGGAAAATTCCACAAACAAAAAAAATATTTATTTCTCTAAAACAATAGGTAAAACGACTATTTCGTCCTCTTCAATTTTTATTAATTTTTACCACCGAAAATTTGATTGCAACAGTTGAGAACTAAATTGTATTTATTAAACAATAAGAAGGACCTGAAAAATGAAGGAAGGGGGTAATCCGGAATTTTCTTAAATACTCACTAGATGATTACAAAATTACATTTTGCTATTAATGACCGTAAATCTTTATTTCCTTTTTGAAAACCATATCGATCACTGAAACAGAAAACAAAAGAAATATTTATATGGGCTCCAACGATATAAATACGCAGTTATTTTGTTTGGTCCCAAAGCATAGTTTTATGGATTATCATTAGGTTATCTTAGACAAGTCTTCAACTATGAGGTGAAACCAAAATATAAAACACCTTCTGAGTACTCACTAGAGAAATAATAAGATTGACAGAAAAAATACTACCAATTAGTTTTTGTAACTTCCTCGCTGTTTGAGACTTTAATACTAAAATCATCATTACCCTGAAGGTCTAATTTTAATTATTATATTAAAATCACCAATTCTAAATTGCTATTATTCATCTTGTTTCCGTGATTAATAATATAATCAGTGTTGCTGTTTTGGTAGACTATCATTACAAAACGTCATTGGTGTATATATACAAACTTTTATTTACATTTTCTTATATGTTCTTTAAGAATTGAAAATATTTACAAACATGTTTTGTAATTTCTATTCTTGTCATATTTTGTTTAGGCCTGTCATAGTTATATTTACAAATATTTTCTAGTAGCAGGAAAAATAAATAAAAAACAGTAAAAGGTAAAATAATATTGATAAAATAAACAGCCCTTTTTATAAAGTAGATAAACGTAGTAACAAAATAAAAATTTTAAAACTATTTTTTTAATATACACAGTTGAACTGTGTTTCAGATCATAAACCTGTTTCAAGTAACGTAAGTAACAAACCCAAAAATAGTAGAGGTACTAGAGCCAAAAATAGGAGTGTGAAGCTCTGTGAAGTAGTAAATATTTAGCTCTCCCTTGAGTGCATCTTCTCAGTGGGAATTTTCAAGTGTCTGATAAAATTGTGTAACCAAAAAATTTTCATCTTTGAATGTATTTCTGAAATGAAATGAAAAAAAGACTTTATTCTGGGACGTTAAGAATAAAAAAAAAACAATAAACAAACAGAATAATGAGTAACATTGAACGGATTTGTTTATAAAGCATACACACCGTTATAATGTCGACAATTTAAAGTAACATTTCAGATATTCTTGAATGTCATTAAAACTGCCAATATAACGCTTTGGCTGCCACCATTATGCATAACACTCTTGTTATTATTATTTTTTTTTTTTTTTCAAGCAAGTGATTCAAACTACTTCTTTGTCTTATGGACTATGGCTCCAAACCAATAGACTAGTCTACTCCTGGTCTACGAGATACGCCAATATTCTTTGCATCCCCAATCCCCGCAATCCAGAATCCTCGGCAAGATAGACAAACCTCTCTTCTATATAAGCAACCGAGCCATTCATTCATTCATTCATTCAAGATCTAGCCACAATCCGCTACTAGAAATTCCATTCATGCCTCCCTGACCATCCTATTCCGTACGCTAAAGCTCTATACTCCTAATGCTTCCTCCATATTGCTAGTGCTCCTAAGACCTGGTGACCTCCTCCATAACAAACGATTTTGTTTCTGGTGAGCTCTGTTGTGATTGCTCAAAAATTGAGTGAAATGGTATTGTCTAATGATCCAGTAACAAGACGGTAATCTGGAGTTCAAGCACCGCTTAAAATACTATTGTATTGACTGTATGTAAAATTTCATTCGTTTTAAATATATTAAGACGATGTGGTCAGTCATTGCAGGATTTTATGTATGTCTGCCTGTCGGTAGATCGAGGGAGGAATGGCCAACCGCGGGGAGGGAGAATAGATGGGAGGACAGTTGGCTGGACCTCTATGAAGGATTACGATGGAAGCTGGAAGTTGGCACGGCTAAGCGGTTCAATTACCGAACCTACTTATCATGAGCTATGAGGTCATTTGTTTCAGACTCCATCTCCTCGACCGCCCACCCATTTCTCGGCCTCGCTCGCACTTCTCTCAAACCAATCCCACCTTAATAGGGTAACTAAATCAATTCTTGATCCTACTAACTAACTAAGTCAAATTTCCTACTTACTTATCTGATAGATACATAAAATATTTTACATGCAAAGTTATATACAATAACAGTAACAGAGCGGCAAAACAAAGGGCGCGTTTACAAATAAACTTTATCCTCTGCAAACTTTGTTGTATTTAGCCTAATAAAATCGTGTATGTGTTTCGGGAAATGCTACCTGCCCAATCTAAATAAAACTAAATTGATGGAGAACTCAGAACTTTAAATAGCTTCTGATCAAGAGCTTAGCTTCAAATCTTTGAAGCGAAACAGGCCATTATTTTCCCATAATGCTCATCATTTTGCTCTAACCAAAACTCATCAATATATATTTAGAGTTTCATCAAGGTAAAGAAACCAACAATTCATTAAAGGGTAAGGGGCTCTAGGTCTCACTAGTTGGATCAAGATACTGAACTCGCTACAGTTTAAGTTGACTGTGGGTGGCTAGATCGGCCTAATCACAAACCGCTATCACTTAATATCATCACATCATTAAACGGTACAATATTGAATATATGTATATTCTAATGAACTGATACATGTTAGAATATTACTACCTGAAACTGGCCACCGGAAACAATCTATTGTATAAGTTTGCGTCATCAAGAAAAAATAAGATTTAAAATATAAGCAATAAAAATCATTTCAATTATATACACAACTCTTTACTGCAATAAACGAAGTAATGGTAAGCTCAACAATTGCGTTAATATTATTGTAAGGTTATCATTTTATTTTAATACAGTATTAACGTTATAAATAATTAATTTTGTTTTATTGTTTAGATCATTGTGAGTTATATCGCATGTTATTCTTCGAATTATTTAATAATTTTATGTTCTGTTGTAGATGATATCATTATTCAATAAGCATCCATATTATTTTATTTTATTACTTTTTAAAAAGCTATTTGATTCGATATATTGTTGCATACCGTATGAAGGGCAGTGGTAATTATTTTATTAAATACTCTTTGTAAACATGTAGTCGGTTTGTGCCTCTCCTGAAGCCACTCGGATGCAGGCGTCCTTACAGCTGCCCCCACTCGGAGTTGTGTGGCTTTTGACCACATGGAAGTCCGGCCTGTCTGCTACGTTGCAATGCTCTCCACTCAATGATACATCACGAGCATCGGTCACGGAAATAGATAAGAGCTTTAGAGACTTTTTTATTATTATTTTTAGCATTTGATTGCTAATTATTAAGATTATATACTTAGACATTATTTTATTTATTTCTTAATTAGTATAAGTTTGATATTTTTTTTTAACAAAGCTCTGACTTATTCATTATCTATTTTTTTATATTTTAAGATTCCATTACTTTTTTTTAATAAATAAATGTCATGTTATCTGGATAACTTTGTGTTATGTTTGTCTACTCATTTGACACATAAGGTCCGATTGATGGAGCTTAAACGAGTAGAAATAAAAGATACTAATATTATAAATTTACAATCTTCTGAACACTGTTTTGGTTGTTTGTTCTGGTTAACCTGGTATGTTTAGTACACTAATACATGAAACTATTTTCAGTTCTAACATGAACACAAATATAAACTGAATGAGCTAATAATCAGTAACGGAAACAATCTGCATTAAAACTAAAAGCTAATGCTCATAAAACGCCGTTTCTGAAGGCAGTTACTTTTAGCAACGCAGATTTTCCAGCTAAGTACGAGTGTGACATTATTTGTCATGGATCCTACAAAACTGAGAATTGGCATTCCAGGTGCCTGAGCAGGTTAGTGTTTATCAGTTACGTTCGGGGAATCAAGGATTTTTAATTTAGATACTTATTGCCATATCAATTGTGGAAGAAAGGGCTCGTAATTAGATTTGAACAGGATTGCCCAAATTTGTTGATTGAAATAATCTTCAATTTATTTTTTGTTAAATATAATCTTGTGTTAAACAAACAAGAAAGTTGTACGAGAATTTTTTGTTGAAAAGAAAGATTCTTCAAGGTGCTTTTGAATAAATGACGTCAATGTTATAGTTTGAAATCTTAGCTAAAATAGCGGATAATCAATGACCTTCTATTCTTGAAAGTAGAAGGGGGGCGTGAGTTGATCCATCGATAATTTGGTGTGTGGTATAACGAAATACAACAGCTTACCGGTGAATCCAAGGGATAAGAAAAAATTCTTCAAGGGTCTTCTAATTACCAAACAGTTGGTAAATTGGCTGTAGTTTTTGAATCCCAATGGTAAACGTGTGAAAAGGCATCGATAATGTAGAGGTAAATGATGACTAATCAAAACGGCGAAGTTTTTGAGGCACTTTCTCGTACAACAAATGTCATGGAAATGAAAAACGGTTATTTGTTGACGACACTCGTAATACGATCGGAGCTAATCCGCAGTTTATAAACAAACCCGATGTTGATCGCATCAATTTGCACCTTCTTATTTGAAAGACGACAATAACATTACAACTCTTAATATTATAATCTACGTTTCGAGATAAAATAAATATTACAATCTTTGAATTTTTTCCTCTTTTAATAAATTCATTAAAGTAAAAATAATAAAAACAAACACATCTGGACTTTTCATTAATAAAATGAAATTATTGGTTTTGGAATTACGTGAATGAAATAAAAATCAAATTTTCCTTTTAAATCAGTGTGCAATTATTGTAAATTGTTCAAAGGTTTTAATTGATCCCATGATAATTTGAAACTCAAGAAAAATAAAATAAAATAACTATCAGTACCCGACATCAATATACTAATGTATCTGATATATAACTGTACCTGAATACACAAAATGTAAGGCAACACATAAAGGATGTATCTTTTCTACGGACACATATCCATCTATATATTCACCTGACTTACCCGCAACACCACGATGTTACACTCCAATCGAATAATTAGAATATTTAATTTAAATGAAGGATGCCTTCTAACTATTCAACAACTAAAAGATTTGAATCCTCTATCAAAATCTGAGCGTATTGCATCAGAGTAAAGTTACACCAAATTACAATTTGCTCAAAATATTCAATTAATTTAATATTTGTCCCAATTGTCTCTAGACCCAATGTAATTTACTTAATAAGGTGACGTGGTTGTCAAAATGGAAGGATTTCAATTAAATCAAATAGAATTTTATACACAATATATTTTATAAAGAATGCTTTGAAATGTTTTAATGAAACATATTATCTTTAGTATGAATACTAATGATGAAAATATTACATAGATCTTTCTAACCAACAATAAAAACTATTTCTTACTTAATACAAAGGTGGCTTCAAAAGATGATGACTTCAGATCAAGACTACAGTGTCTGAGAGCTCCACCCGATACCAGTCCTCAGCTTCGTCACAGAAAGTACTCAGGTCGGGTCATCATGGGCCCAAAGTAGTAGCTTTGTCCTGCCCCGTCCCAAAGCTCATATTTCGGACACAGTAACTTACCTGTTGTGTTGTGAGTATAATTTTCACATCAAGCTTGGAAACTAGTTAGAATGTGCCAGCTGCTGAACCCCACATCTTTTATGGTACTCCCTTTTGCAAAAGGAAAAGGAATGTTGTAAACAGTCAAATCCTCCAGCCATTAAAATAATACTTTCCAGAGCGGATGGGACCTTTGATTGGCGTCGCGGAGATCGGCCCAAAAGCGTTGTTTATTGCAGGGTAACTTCTTTCGTCAATGAGAGTCAGCACCTGCTTCTCATAAACAATCTCTCTTAACCTATTCTTATTTTTATGTTAATTTAACTTTACATAGCAGGGGTTGAACATATAAAAGGGTTCGACCTCATTTGTGCAGTGGTAACTTGAGACAGTTAAGATGGATTCGATAATTTTAACGACCTCCAACGCAGGAAGAGGCTCACAGGCGACAGGCGTCCACGACGTTGCAGACGGATTGCAGATCCTGTATGCTATGCACGGAACCCGATGAGCCACACAGACAGACGTACCTGGTGCAGAGAGGAGAGACGGGAGAACATCATCAAAAAGGCAGGATACGGGAACAAACTAGCTAACAAACAGGGCCTCTGCAGGCTAGCCAGGTCCTGTTTGTGCTCACCTGTTTAGCCTCCCTGTATCCACCTAATACTCGCTTCAAAGCTCGCTTTCATTAAGATAAAACTGCATTCCCCTGCCGGCCCTCCGGAAACATCAAAACCTCGTTTTATTTTGTATTTATTTTTTTCTCTGTTTTTGTTTTATAAATTAAACCTTTGTGTATGAGCAGCTTATTCATCCATTGGAGCTTAGATAATAAAATTCCATACATAAATATCGCCGCGTGCCGGCGGGTATAAATATATAGAGGGAGACAAAAAAAACCGGCACTATCTTTTTGTCGAGTTGATCTGCTTCACACACCCGATCGGGTCACCTCTGAAACTGTGAAAGATTGCCGGAAAACCGTTCTTTGAAAAGTGAATAAATGTCATGATGACAAACAGTGCATAGCTAGTCATCAATAACTACCCTCGCCACACAAAAATAACTACTAAACACAACTCAAGAATTTATCCGTTCTCAAACTGTAACTTACCTCAATAAAATAATAGCTTATGAAAACCCAATAACTCAGGGGATCGGTTAGTGTAACAAAACATGTCTCAACAGCGACATTCATATTTTCGCTAACATTTAAAGTAGGGATTCCATAACCCCAGTACGAAATCTTAAATTAAAAACAATAAATAACTTCTGAGTTGTAGCTAAATTACCTTTCGTAAATATTTTAAATAGTTTTATTTAACTTGTAAACATTTTCATTTAATTTGTAAACATTTATTATTTAATTATTAAATAAAGCCTTTGGGGTTTTTCTTTTTTCTTAACTGGGTTTTTATTTTATTTTTCCAGCTATTTAAAAATTTCGGTATATATATCATTGTGCTACAACCAATAGAATAACATAGGACGTACACCGGAACGAGAAATAAAAATTTATTAACAATCATAAAAGTAAATTAAATTGCGAATAAAGTTTTCTTATCTATTTATTTATTTTTTGTGTCTAGTGATAAAGTATCTCGCCGGATTTTGAGTCCCTTAAGAATTCAACGTCAAATAGAGCTGAAATAGATCATTGTTACAGAACAATGCAAAAGTTTATTGTCTAGACAATGATGGGATATTTAATTGACCAATCCTCCAGTTTATCAGTTAGGGGGGTAAACGATGTAACCAGGACACTGGTAATTATTTCCAAATAAAGTTAACGGTAACGGATAGAAATGTAACAATGCTCAATAATGTAATTCAGAATCGCTGGTTATTGCCTTTTCAACAAATACATATAATCCAAATAACTGCAACATAAAAACAACGTATTAAGCATTAATTTTAATGCTAATAATAATTATCTTACAATATGGCTCACATTTCACAAATCTTACATGCTTTGGTGCATGTAATTTTCTTTTTACTGTTAATGTAATACATGAAAATCTAACAGTAGGAAAAAAAACCTACATAATAAAACTAAAATACAATGATCATATTACTAAATACAATAATAATACTTAATATAATATAGTTAAGTATATATCAATTTAATTTAATGCTATTCCAGCAGGATATGATTTGTGCATTTTTGATGTATCTTTTGAGGGAATACTTACTGTAATTGCCCATTTCTTTTATAATGGGTTTTGGATATTAAAGTTGAAGAAAAAACAGTTGCTCTGTCTTGATGCTGGATTGTGTGTAATTGTATTGTGTATTGTGGATATCTTGGTGAATCGAGGGTAGTTGTTAATTATTTGCAAACTGGTGTTTTATACAACTTTCGATGTCCTTTAATTTTAAGCTCAAGCGGAACTCCAAACCAGTGCAGCTTACGTCAGATTGTACCTGATTACATTTTTATCTAGTAATAATTTGATTTTAAGGGATCAGTTTTGATTTTTTGTGGAAGTAGGATAACATTGATGAAGTTTTTAGTTTTGCTGAATTTATTGACTGACATAGCCATCGCAGAGCCTACAGCCACACAGACGAAATTCCATGGACCTGTTTCTGGCCTCGCCATTCAGAGAACAAATGTGGATTAATTATTCAGTCCAATGTGTTTTTTTTTAGTTAGTTAAATTCCTTTATTGTGCTATAATTACAATCTGCCTTTTATAAGGCAATAATAATTAAGATAAATGCTCTCATTCATACCATATTAACTCTGGTATAACTCTGGTCTCCCTTCAAAGCGAATAAATCTTTCGCCTTTTACTAAGGATAAGTCCAATGTGTAACATTGATTTGAGATCTCGAGGGATACAAAATGCTGAATGAAAAAGATACGGGTTCTGACGTATATTTTTGAACATTTGAGCCAGTGGGAAAATATTTGGCTGAATTACAATTGTTTTAAAACAATAAGCTCTTTTTTTGATTGATAAGCCTTTTTGGCATGGTTTGGAATATAAAACTACATATTGCACATAAAATGATAGAATTTAGCATTATTATGAAAAATTTGTAATGTTCAAATTATGTCATAGGGACCCTTAAAACATTACCAAAGAGCCACAGTTTTGGAGATTTTAGGCATCGTTGTTTGTTTGTTCACTATTCTGCCTATTCACCTATTCAATCTGGAGACATGGAATTTCACTCAGAGGTCATATTAGAAATAAGGAATACATTGAAATGGTTCCTTAAATCATTACTATGCAAATTAAGTTGTAGTAAAATTTTTTTTTTTTTCATTTTAAGTAGTTATCAAATTAAAGATCTCGAGTTCCTTAAATAACAACTGTCTGTAATGACTAAAATTGTGTAAAGTCATTAGAACTGTCATTAGTATCCTTGGAGACTAAAGCGGCAGTGGCCTCGTGACCTGCTATAAATACGTGACAGTTGGAGTCCTGACAATATCCAGTTTCTCTAATCGTGCACTGAGCGTCTGTGGCTCTCACGCTCGTGGTCAGCCTCCACTGGCTCGTATCGAGTGAGGCGGCTGACGGAGGAGCGTGGAGGACTTCTCAAGAATCCACTTCCTCTTTCACTTGCGAGAGAGGTGACATCCATGTGGATTTGGGAGATCCATGAGGTGTTTGTAAATACTGTATAAATAAGAACATTTACCACAATTACTCATTTCCCATCAAGGCAGATTGTAATTTTACCACAATAAAGAAGTTTACAGGAACTGTCATTAAAATTAAAGTCCACATTTTTTCGGTGACCTAGCTTCATATAGAAGGATGATGATAGTCGGTGGCTAGCTAGTTTCGTATATCGTTATTGATCTGGCCACATAAGGTCTTAAGATGTGTATCTACTGTACACTACGTCCAGGAGAAGAGGTACTGATATCATGTAGTTTACGTGGTTTTGGATGAGCACGAGTTCACACTTGGTATCTGAGGGTTCGCGAAAGCCGTCCGGATCCCAAAGGCGGGTGTGAACTGGAAAGAGGGCGACTGGACCTCTTTAGAAGACACTGCTAGGTACCTTTTGTAGGGCTTCGTCTGCATGGAAGGGATTCTTTCCAAGGAAATACTAGTTTAGTGGGGAGAAGTCAGGAAGGAAACTCCACAGGGAAGGCTGTGGAAGCTGATATTACTAAGACTAGATCTAAAGGGTAAGGAAATAAAGAGGTGCAGAGGTAATTAAATAAGAAAGCCATGGTTCGAGTAAAGCAGCAAGCGCTAGTGCAGAGAGAGATAGAGCAGTGTTCACTTCATGTTTTTGATTCTGACAAAATAAAAATGTTTTTTTTTCTTCACGCTATTTTTTCATTTTTAAAAACTAAATAGTCTGTGGCTCTCGCGCTCTTGGTCAGCCTCCGCTGGCTCTTATCCAGTGACGCGGCTGACGTAGGGGCGTGGGGGACTCCCCAAGACTCTGCTTCCTCCTTCGCATGCGAGGGAGGTGACAACCTTGTGTACTTGGGGGGCCTCTGGGCTGTTTGTAAATATTGTATGAATGAGCGAGTGAATGATGAATTGTAAATATGGTATGAATGATAACATTTATCTCAATTACTCATTGCCTAATATAAGGCAGATTGTAATTTTATCTTAATAAAATTGATTGAAACCGGAAAAAACTAAATACACCCAAAATAATATATTTGGTCTAAAGAGGGCTCCTTATGCTGCCTTGCTAGTTGCGTTTCATGTAGTTCTCAGTCAAAATCGGATTACGGTTAAAAGAGTCTACACAATTCAACAGAACCACGTTATGGGGCACACTATCGGAATAAAAAAATAGTTTCTCTGTGTCATGAAACAGTGACATCTGCCAAAAAAAAATTAACGGTTTAAGATTTATTGACTTTTTTGCTGTCCCCCATAGCTCTATTCCGTATGTCCAGATTGGTTTAAGTATAACTTTGTAGATTAGTAGTTTATTTTCTATTGAGAGATGGGATGTCCTTTAAAGTAGTCTGTACAGTTGTCCAAAGCGTCTGTTTAGTTCTTGTCTTTTTAGTCTGGTATGTGGGCTCCAGGTCAGTCGTTTGTCAAGATGGAAGCCTAAGTAAAGATTTATTGCTCTCTTTGTGCATGCGGCCAATGAGAGGCCAGCTTATTCCAACCAATCAGGGTGGACACCGTAAATTTATTGATTTTTTTTTTAAATTGTCAATTGCTTATAGTGAAAAAAATAAATATTTAATTATCATAATAATTATCAGTTCCATCAATCATGAAACTTTTTAAATTTTTTTATGTACTGTAAGTTCATAAGTTCAGCATCACATTAGTGGACTGTAAACTATATAAAACCCTTAACGTAGTCACACTAGTCTCAATATTTTGAAAATCGGTGAACTAACTGAATTTTAAATAATTGATCAGGTAATAATTCATTCCGATAAAGTATACTTTCACTCCAGTTGGTTAATTTTAAATACCATTCGCACCAAAACAAATCTGGACCAGAGTTAGGCTCTATTTTATGTTTGGAATAAATCTAATTAAGCCAGTTTTCCTGCTATACAAACCGCAAACTGAGGCGAGCCCATGTAAAATTAAATATATATTAGTTTTGATGAACTTTCTGTAATTAACTGTTCAAACTAAAGCACCGTTCCATTTGTTACTCTTTTCAGATTTTGGAGAAGCTGGTATCATCATTTTTAATTTATTAAAATGGATTGTCCATTAATGAATTATGAAATTAAATGTTTGATTTGGTCATTTTTTATTGAGCATTTTTCCTTATTAATATAAAAAGAGTTAAATTGCTTTTCAGTAGCTGTTTAGTATACAAATTACGATTCCAACTGTTATAAATATATTTATTTCCCGATTTAATAAACATCAATCCAAATAATCGAAAACTTACTAGAAAAGTGACCAAAGTTTCTTTTCTAAGATAATTAAAATTATTTTTAAGTAAAGATTGACACTAATAACTAATTAACATAAGCAAAGTTTATTCGAAAACTTTTTCATTATAGCAAAGAATTAATTTATTATTAAAATTTAATTAAAATACAATAATATGTAAACCACTTCAACAAGGTCCTTTAATGGCCTAAGTTTCTGTTGACCGCTGGCGTAGGTTTGTCATTCTAATGTGTACCTAAAAATTAAAGCTGGATTTTTACAACGCGCGAACTCATTCATCCACAATTGGTTGTGTGTTTTGAACGATGTCAACCATTGAAAATCTTTCATTGATAACATAATTTAATACAGTATCGGCGGATTAAAGCCAAATTAAAACATGCTCATTATTAAGACAAAGGCAATTAGCTTATTGTGTTTAAAGTCGGACCTGAATAAACAGATTTGAGGGCTTGTATTTGTTGGAATATCGGCTTATGAATGAGCCTACAATTGGCTTGATAGTCTTTTTATGATAGCCTACCTACGGTTGATAGCCTTTGGTTTAAACTTTGCATTTTTGAACAAGCACATAAATTTAAACACACTTCCCAAAGATTTAAAGCTACTTATTGGATACATAATAATTAATTAGATAAAATAAAGAGCCTTAAACGGTCACAGCGTTTTTTCATTAATTATAACGTTTTATAATAACGCCAATATCAAATGTGATGATTGGGAGTGGGTGTTAAAAGAAAAAAAAAAAAATGGAATCCCAGAATTAGCGGCCTGGTGCAATGATATGGGATTTAATGAGCTTTAAGCGTCAATTCAGCCTCTAAATGGTCCAAAATTAAATTTCCATTGTTTACATTATTTCAGAGTGGTTTGGCGGTGGGTTCCCGCTGCCCACATTTATGCTGATAATGCCACTAAATTTGACCCAGTCCTATCAGTTTGTCACCACCACATTAAAGCCTAAGAATGCCTACTAAATGGTTTTGCGGTTTTCTGGTTAGAACGATGTCACCTATGTTGTATTTTTTTCAATTTCGTTATCATGTCTTTAATATTTATAAACATCGATGTTTAACTTTTTTTTGCCATCCCTCATCACAACAAACACACAGACAGACACGACAAGGGTTAAAACATAAGGGTAAAAATAAAAGTGCCCTGTGTGAAGATTAGAGATTTATTAAAATTAAAAATGACGAATATCTCCACTGTTACTCAAAACTAAATTAAATATTAACATCGGCCTTGCCTTATTATAATATTTATTAGAAGCTAGGGAAGGATGAAGCCTATTAAAAATATTCTTATCAATGTTACCACTGTGATAGATACTTTATTTATTTTTGTTTGTGTTCCTTCTAAATTTTAGGGTTATGAATTACTTCATTCTTTATTTTGGCTTGATAGTAACTTTTGAAATTTTTTTGTTTCAGCTCCGACATAGTCCCACGCTAATTATTTTCAAGCAAAAATTATATTTCATTTCATTGAAATTAAAAGTATGTTTATTATTGTTTTAATTATGCGTGGGAGGTGACAACCATGTCTCTTTGGGAGGTATCTGGGCTGTTTGAATGAGCGAGTGAATGAATATTGTAAATAGGGTATGAATGAGAACATTTATCACAATTACTTATTGCTTAATAAGGCAGATTGTAATTTTAGCACAATAAAGAAGTTTCAATATATTGTTTTAATGAGTCTTCAGATTTTATTCAGGCCCCTGTGATCTTTTAACCCTGGGTTTTTTATTGTTAATAAAATTTGGGAAGTACTATTTTAGAAAGCTTGTATTTAGAATGATATTTGTAAATATTGGCTTTCAAATAATATAGGATTGTACCTATCTTGAAGGCAAAGCTTTTTTTTCTATTTGGGCGAACTATTTTTACATTTATTCATTAATATTCTACTTCAATTTCAAGTCTAAGTAGAGAAATATTGTTGGATCCTTCTAAGCTTTTTGCAAGCATCATACGGCAAAGTGGCACAGGTATATCAAATTCCAGATTGATAAAAAATATGGGCGTTCTCGTGTAAAGGACACAGGCAAAGAGGAAAGCTAAGACTTCGATATATTTTCATACAATCAAGACGCCTATATATTGTAAGATAACTTGTAAATTAATATTTAACGTAGTCTTAAGTAACAATGCGGATATTTATCATTTTTTATTTTAATAATTCTCTAATCTTAACACAGGGCACTTTGAAAATTCCCTATTATAGAATCTTATCTGTCAAAATAGAAAACTAAAATATACTTCTCTTTTTAAACATATCGTTGGTTTTTTTAACAGAGACCCTTATGTTTTAATCTTTGTCGTGTCTGTCAGTCTGTTTGTTCTAATTAATGGTAACAAAAAAAAGTTAAATATATATATATATATATAGTTAAATTTATAATAAATCAAAGACATGATAACGAAATTGAAAAAATTATATTTTTATTTTAATGTTTTAGGAACGGTTTTTACTCAGTAGTGCGAATTGGAAGAAATTACAAGAAAAAAGACAACTGTACTTGTTTTAATAAGACTAAATTTCTAGGTATTTGTTCTTGTTCTTTATGACTTGTTCCTTGTATTTATATAATTTAAAGTAATTATTTTATATTTTAATTATTAAACTATCAATAGTGATTACATTAGGGTAGAGCCTATATCAAATGAAATGTATTTAGTAGAGTGTCAAAGTATACGTTCCTGATTCATGATTTTTTTTTTTATTATCCTAGAACCGTGTCTGTTGAGAAAAAAACATTATATTGATGGAATATTTGACAGTACCTGTTCCCAAAAATACTCGCAGATGTAGAAAAATAATATGAATATAATGAAATAAAAAAAAGGTATATATATGAAAAGAAAATACACATATTCTTGTGATTGTTTTCCCCGGGTGATTGGTGGCCAGGTTTAATAGGGTATTATATCCGCCAGTTCATGTAAAGTTTAGAGGTACAACACGATGCAGCTGAAAATACAATGCTCTCTATTCATGCAGGTATTTGTTGAACTTGATTTAGCTTATTCACAAATATTGTACATGTAACATAATGCTTTCACCAACCCCAAATTATAGTCCTGTTAGACCAAAATAGTTTCTGATGGCCTAAACATGATGGGTTTCAGGACTACCTCTGGTTCAGACAAAAATGAAGGTCCGAAATCTTTTGGCGAGTGGGTTAAGAACTTTCAACCCGTTTCTCCACCTCTCTGCTCAAGACTACAGATAGCTAAGGTGCCCTACATACGTTTTCTCTATCATATTCCTACCGCAGTAGTTTAAAGAAGGACCATTCCGATTTAACAAGAATTTTATATTAAAAAATAGATTACTATAAAATATGGCAATCCCAAAAAAATTTTTGGGTTGATTATTGGGAGGATTATAGGGGTTTGTGGCGCAGTGGAACTTGGAAGGGATGAGTTCTAGAAGGTAGAGTATATTAAGACCGTTATGAAGGGTTTTGTTGCTGATGTAATAAGGGGCATTAACGATTGTTCTCAGAACATCGTATGCAACACTCAATCATTGTATGTAACATTAATTAATTTAAACACTATTAATTTAACATTAATAACATATATTTTTTAAATGATTAGTATTGAATCATAGTAATTCATTTAAAAAAATAGTAAACTATTGAAATTTTTCTCGGATATACAGACATATAGGTGAAAACATCAAGGGCTCCTTGTTAAAAAACAACAGAAAAACGTTGATTTGTTTGATTGAAAGGATTGGATACGCTTGATATTCGAGTTTTTTGCTGTCGCCCATAGCTCTTCTATTCCGTATGCCCAGATTGGCTTTAGTGTAACTTTGGAGATTACTAATTTATTTTCTGTTGAGAGATGTCCTTCGAAGTAGTCTGTACAGTTGTCCAAAGCGTATGTTTAGTTCTTGTCTTTTCAGCCTCGTGTAAGCTTTTAAATTGAAAATTTGTGTACCAGTCAGAAGAAATAATTTACAATGCTGGGGTAAATTTTCGTGATTGCCTTTTTTTCAAGAACAATCGATTACCACATCCATTACGTTTGATGTAACGTAGATAGGGGCGACCTCATGGTTTTTCGCATACAGTTAGTATTTTTTTCGCAAATCTTGGGACTAGTAAGTACACCGGGTAGAGATATATAGAAATACATAATTTCGCTTAAGCACCGATAAGTAATACTTTCAACAAGGCTTGACAGTGATTAACTCTTTACAGGCTACTTTGATCAGCCTCCTGATAGGGAAGGAAAATCCTGGACGCTGTTCAGGAACGAAGGGACGAAGGGGGAGGGTAACAGTGGACGTTCCTAGTAACCCGTATAATGATTCACTAGCCCTAATCTGATCGGACCGTTCTAGATTACCTAGAAAACGTTTTAGACTTTCCTTCTATATCCGGCTTTAGGGCAGGATCCACGGGCGAAATTGCTGGTCAGCTTTAATAGGATATTTAAATCCGTTAATTTATGTAAAGTTTAGAACTACAGCCCAATGCAGCTGAAACTACAATGATCCCCCGTCGTGCAGGTATTTGTTAAGCTGGATTTCGCTTATACGCAAAAATTTTACATGTGTAATAACAACTAAAGCCCTTCTCAATAGCTGCGTATTATTATGGTTTCGTTTTTCTGTTGTTTTTTTAAACAAGAATCCTTGGTGTTTTCACCTAAATGTCTGTACGAGGGTGGTCTGAAGAGTTTCCGACCTAACAAAGCTTTTATTTCACTAGCTTTTATTTATTTTATTATCTTCTTCATGTTGAGGTCGGAAACTTTTCAGACCACCTGTGTATATACGAGCAAAATAACCGATTTAATTATCTTTCTGCTAGACCAAAATATTTACTACATTTGGACAGTGAACAGAAGTGTACAAAACATTAATAAAATATATGTTTTTAATGTTAAATTAATAATGTTTGAATTAATTAATGTTGCATACAATGCATTTGATAGCGGAAGAAGTCACCTCTATAGTCTACTCGAAAAAATATCCATTTCACGAAATTTTCAGTTAACAACCATTAAATTAACAAAAGATATAATAAGGACAAGGTAAGAAAAGCCGCGTCCTTGAATATGATCACGGTAGCTCTTTATGAAGAGTGCCTGGACGGGGACCAGGTGGCGAGCTCAAATATTTCTCTTAATATGATTAATCAAATTATGAATATATGAGTCAAAGCCCTTTTGATGAGATGTACTACGCACTTAAATATCTGTCCTGGTATTTTTCAACTGGAGGCATAATATTTGACATGAAGAAGAAATTAAATATACAGTAATCTCTATGAGATATGACTATTAGACTCTATGACTCTATTTCATTAATCAATTAGTAGGTATTAAAATTGTTTTGAAGAGGTCATCAAATTAAACACTATGATGTGATGATTGGTAGTATATACTGCATCTAGAGGCTTTATTGGACTAATTTTACAAAAAGCTAATATAATCGTATTCACAAGCGTAACGAAACCATTATTTGTGTGATGTACCACTCTTGACTTAATTTAGTGTATAACACACCACCTCTAGTAAACAATTTTATTGTGCTAAAATGACAATCTGTCTCATTGGGTAATAAGTAATTGAGATAAATGTTCTCATTCATACCATATTTACAATTTATCATTCACTCCCTCATTCATGCAATATTTACAATCAGCCCAGAGACCTCCCAAATCCACATGTTTGTCACCTCCCTCGCGTGCGAAAGAGGAAGCGGAGTCTTGGGAAGTCCCCACGCTCCTCCGTCAGCCGCGTCACCGGTTCAAATCTGAAGATGGTGAAGTTATATTTCGAACTTCACGCCATTATGCACCCTTAAAAAAGACATTAAAGTCAGTAGGAATCCAACCCCTAAATTTATTTTCAAAATGTTTTATCTAATACAAAAATGAATGTGAAAATCGTATAAAACAGTAGAATAATTTTTATTAACAGGCTAATCATATTTTTTAATTATTGAAAGTTAAGTTACTGATTTATTTTACCTATATAACTAATTTTTATTTTATTTTTTTTTATATGAATAAAATCTATGCAAAGCGTGGTAAAATTTATTTTATAATATAACATGCCTTGTTTATAAGAACGTGTATGATTTCATTGTTGATGTGGTTTTTTTCAGAAGATTCCTGAATGAACTAATGGATTTTTAAAAAAACATGGAGAGTCTTAATAGCTTATGTATATTATTTACACTTTATTGTTTATACTATTTTATTTAATAAATGGATTTCATAAATTTATATGGCACAATTTTTTCTCACTTATTCGCTCTGTTTTTTTATAGTCCCTAACTTTTGTAACATGTTTCATGTAATAGAACTATATAGTAAGTATTTACCAGGGGTATTTAATCGTCATTTTATGTATTTTAAGTGTTCCTACCACTACTGTATTATTTAATTGAAGATTTACAATGGAGTGTAGGTTTAGAGACAACAGAAGCCAATTAATTATAAATGGAATGGCGAACCGGCCGTAATAGTAATTCTTCGTCAATATTTTATAAATTTCCTATTTATTTGTTTTTCTCGAAAACTTATTTTCATTCATGAGTAATTAGCAGTTCCTTTTTCAAAATCTGAATTGTGGCACAATTTGACAGACATCGGAAAAAACTCCGGCCGCTTTAACCTCAATGTTTCATTGGATAAATTGTATTAAAACCATGCCTTATGTCGTTTATGTGCTCACATAAATATTTAATCAGCTACAATCTAAGTACTAATTGATGCCATAAAAAATAATATTGATAAAAATAGATAAGAAATATTTATGACGTTATATTAAAGTATTAAGGTGCTATAAGCACAGGGTGACAGTGATTTTGTGGCGCAAGGTTTCAAAGTTGAATCTAGATAATTCTAGTCTTCTAAATATTAGAAAAATATCAGATTTTGAAGTAAAGGAAACACACACATCTTATATTGAAAGAAAAACATAGAAAAAACAAGAGAGTGCATTTCGAAATGCGTACCAAATTTCAATAAACAAAATATAGGCTGGAAAGCTCAAAATTTGTTATTCATTTATTAAAATATAAAAAACTTTATATTTCGTGATTCAAACAGAATGCCAATAAAATAGAATTAATAAAACTAAATACAAATATGTCAAGAAAAATATAGAGTTAATTTTAACCAAGTAACTGTACGTCGTGTACTTTAGTACATTAATGTATCTAAATTCACTCCAATACCTATGCCACCAAAAAAATATTTTTGTTCCCCGGTGTAATAAAGTTGAAAAAATGGTAGTTACAATAACCCCACGATCTAACCATTATGGTATTATTTAGTATTAAAGAATTATAATAATAAATAAATAGAATATATTAATTTAATTTATTTTAAGAACATGTTGATATCCATCGTTGTGGCTGTTAGCTTCTGTTTCGCTACACTGGAAATGTGTTAATGCTCTGTCTTATTACATGTTCTGGCAATAATAATAATAATAATATTTTAATTTGTGTCATATAATTCCAGGGACCACAGTAAATGCATGCCTATATTGGAACGTATGATGACTAGTGCACTCAGAGGCAGATCTGCAAAAAAAGAAAAAAGGGAAAAAAAGATTCATCCCTTTTCAATTTTTTTTTTTCATTTAATTTCCTTTATGAGGGTTCATAATAAACTTAAACATACGTCATAGAGAGACGAAAGTGTAAATATTTCCTTCGTTTGCACAAACATTTTATGTATCGCACGTTTTTACACCCCCCCCCCCCTCTACCAGCCCCAAGCCTCTAGCCCCCCACCACACTTTTTTTCCGAAAGGGGAATTTGTTGTCGAGGCTTGAGTCGCTTCTTTAACCCTTTGTTTGCACGCGAGGGAGCTCGGTGTTCTGTAAAAATCAACATGGCGTCAAGAGCGCTTTCCCGGCTCGGATTGATTTTTTTAAACCGTTTGTTTAAACTGTTTTAGTTGCTAAGAATATATTCTATGTATTCTAGGCCTAAGGGTGTAGTTTATTTAACCGACGCGCCCCCTTAAATACAAATACTCAAATATAACCCCATTATAATTAACTTGTTTGACATATACTATTTTTTTTCATTTTTTTTTTTTATTTATAGCCTGGTACAATTAATTTTCATTCACGTACTGCAGGTTTTTTTACAAACATTTTTATCACCTGAGTTTGTATTAGAAACTAATCCCGTTTAATCCTTTATTAACCCCTTAGGTGGGACGGTCATGTTCCATAAATCATTAGACGTTCCATATCGGCTTCCTCAAAAAAGCCTGCAAACTTGTTGTTTTCTCTTTTGTCATTGCCCATTTCGACTGTTGCTGCGTTGTCTATGGCGGTCTCCCTATCTGGAGCTCACTGAACAACTGTGCTTTTGCTTTGTTGTACTAAGTCACAATTTCTGTTTACCTCTACTGGATATCAATACTTAATAATGACCTTCTTCTAACTATCTATATCCAATAAAACCTCATTATACTTAAAGAGCCTCCTCGAAAATGTATCCTCCATTCCTGCGATCTCCTTGGTACTAAATACCTCTCATTCTTCTTTCTTCTCTGTTCAACATAATAAAATCCATAAATAATAATAAACCATCAAATCCTGCCTTTATAAATTTCTTCTTACTTCACAATCTAATTACTCTAAGAGATGTCTTAATAGCTATTATTATTATTTGTTTTATTTATTTAAAACATAATTACTTGTTATCATGTTGTGTATCCAGTAGAGCGTGTCACTATATATGTGTTTCTTTTGTTATGCCTAGGAGATTAATATCGTAGAATATAATTATTTTTTTATGTTATTACGTATAATGATATCCTACAAAGCTAAGAGAGGTTGTCTTACCAAGATACCTTACTTCATTGAGGTCAATTACCGGTCTGCAAATAGAATGGATGATGGAAATGTCGAGTTCAAATCTTGGCTATCGTCACTATTTTTTTTATTTGACTAATAAAACGGGCAGTTTTATTATTAACAATATTTAAGGAATTGTGTGCATAGCTAAAAATTCTTTGTAGGAGACGAATCGAATGGTTTTTATTATTCTATGGTTCTGGAAAGGTCGTGGGGTAAGATATGACGGGGAGTTCCTACGAGTTATGTATAATTTTCGATAAAACTGTCACTTTTCGAATGTCATTTTTGTGCCTCTCTACCACCCCGCCCTCTCTACTCCCACTAAAGTTGTATATGAAGTAAATGAACTTGATTCTGATAGTATCTCAACCCTCTTGATTATTTGACAGCGGTTAACCAGCCGGAAAACATTATCTCAGGAGAGCTGCCGGCCAGTACATTGTCATTCTTACATAAAATTCAGTCCGTTGGGAGGGGGAGGTTTTGTATAACCTGGAAGGGGTGGGGCTTAGATAGCGTTAGGGGTGGTTTCCCAGAACCAGAATAAAGAACCGATTTAACTTTCAAAAATTAAAATATTTAACCGGTCTGCTGTAAAAAAAAAAACTTTACAGAATTAAATTTTCTATTTTTCCATAATTAATATTTCAAACAATGAAGTACACTCAGCCATGACGTATTAAAAAAAAATGTGTCTATCCTAATGTATAGTCTTTTCGTTATTATTTGATTTTCTGATTAAATTATTTTTTTAACAGTCATAATTTCGCTTGTTCAAGCATAAAATCATAGACAGTAAAATTTTATTAGCAAAACAAGAATACAATCGAACTATTTAGTCACCAACATTAGTAATATTTCCATTAATTTACATTTATCTACTAACCACAATGAATCCGTTAACTTAGTCAAATATAGTTATCCACTATTCAATTTAACAATAATAAATAAGAACCGTAACTAAATATTAATTGAAACAAAAAAAAATGAAAATGGAAACTCACATAAAATAAAATCTCACATTGAGGAAGACTATGCATATCACAAAACGTACTCCTTTATTGTTTGACAATGTACGTAAAATCACAAATCAGTCATACCACGCCACTTTGTACATAAATACACATACATAGATAAAGACATACATGACCCATTTCAGACAATTATTTAACGACTTCAATTTTGTTACACTAACTATGAACTGGATTTATTACCAAAGGTAGAACAGATGTGGGTTAGAGGGCTGTATGTTTCTGAAAAATTTATTGACAAATTTTGAAAATTGAATTGCTTATGTTTACTGAAATTATGTACTTTCTATTTATGTAATAAATTACAACTTTCATTGGATACGAACTATTAACTAAATATTTATAATGTTGTTTTTCAATTTTCTATCAATTCGTAAGTATTATTTATTATATAATTTAGTTAAAGGGAAAAATTCCCAATGCAAATAGAGCATGAAGCTCATCAATGATAAACAACTAAGAGCCTACTTGTAGATCATGTTCCTTTCTTAATAACTTCATAAAAAACAGTATAAAATCACTTCTATTGAGGATACATTCATCTACATAATTAAATATGTTAGTATCATTACTAATCAAAATAATAATTATGAGGTTACCTATTATAATTCATTATTTTCGTATAAATAGCGCTATTTGTGCCGTTTACAATAGCCGAAAGACATGATTCAATCATTAAAGTTATTACAATTTTAAGCGAATAAGACATTAAAAAGTCAGTTGTAGCTAATGGGCAGAAAAAATAAATAAATGTATACCAAAAATAAATTGACGAATTTGAACAAAGCAGTCATACCACGCCACTTTATACATAAATACATACACACACACACCTACATACCCGTACATATCGCCCCTGTATAAATTAATACCCAAGAGACGCAATAAAGATCAAAGTTAGTCCACCAAATCTCCCATAGCCAATATGCTAGAAACTAAAAAATAAACCTTTTTCATCTCTTTGACGTTTTACAGATTTATTAAACGGTTCACATTTTCTGTTGTATGCGGTGGACCATAAATAAAAGAGCATAGTTTTATTTATAATCTACCAAAGGATTTGTAGTTCAGTTAAATTTTTTTCTTTCGTAGCCCCTTTAAATTTACAGATAATTATATATAATTATAGATCCTCAGGCGAATCTCTTTACAAATTATTTTTGTATTTCCTGTAGCATCGCTACGTTATATACAGGTTTTGTTATTTTATATATATATTATTTTATTTTATTTTTTTTCCCCCCATAGCTCTCAAACTTATAAAAAATAGGATGTGGGAAAAATAAAAGGAACATTATTTTGGATTTATGGGTGCCTTTCACTAAGGGGAGTCCTATTTGAAGGATTTATGAGAAGGATATGGGGTGTGGGATGCTTAAAGGAGGCGGGTGGGTTCGGGAAGGTTGTGAGAGTCTACCTATGGTGGAGCCTAGGGGTACTAGGCATTGGTTTGTAGTCGGCCAGGTCAGACCTGGCCCCGTCTCCGAAGGGGGCTGCACTGTGTCGGCCTATCGGCCGGGAGATCGACCCACCCTGAGCAGGTAGAATGTGTCATGGTGCTTTGGTTGAATCGGCCGGGAGATCGACCTCGATCTCTTGGCTGGGGGTGGGTCGTTCAGTCCCCGTAAGGGGGTTATTTTATCAAAATTATATGCTGAATAAACAAGTATAATGATATACATTATACGTGACTGGACTAAACTGACTAATAAATGTGATGGTGCTCACCTTTTTGATCAACCTTAAAACTAACTTACATACTAATTCTTAGCCTAATTTTTCCCTGACAGTCTGTTGCCATCGATGCGGGAGGTGTAGTGGGGTCATAGTGTTAAACACTGGGTTTGTCAGTTGCTGCAACGAGTCAAAAAACTTGTCAATGTTTTTGAGAGACACAAAATGTTTCTCCGGCGGATGAACTCACCCACGACAGCAAACCAAGCAACTGGTGTAGGTCAGCGTTCTTCAACCTCTCGAAAGAGGTATGTCGGACCACTTTTCGCATGATCCCATTCTGGAAATGTTGGAGACA
The DNA here is from genome assembly GCA_930367205.1 of Acanthosoma haemorrhoidale. Classification (NCBI taxonomy): domain Eukaryota; kingdom Metazoa; phylum Arthropoda; class Insecta; order Hemiptera; family Acanthosomatidae; genus Acanthosoma; species Acanthosoma haemorrhoidale. The sequence goes on from OV884009.1 coordinate 47,263,054, forward strand.
TTTGGCTGTATTGTCAGTCAAGTGGGTAAATAGCGGGGCACCGTACAGCAGAACTGGCCGGAGGACACATTTATATATCATCAATTTGAGACGAAGCGACAGGTTGGGTGAAGTTAGAAAGTGCGATAGCCGGTAAGACGTTTGTCGTACTTTTTCTATTTTATTGCCAAAATGAGTAGAGAAATGGAGATGCCTATCCATTTTTATACCCAGATAGTGCATTGCGAAAGCTGGTGAGTTTTCTTGCCCTCCTATGCTATACGACTTTGGCAAGGATTTTTTCCCCTTTTGGAGGGAGAAGATTACGCAGTCGGTCTTCCCAACGTTTACACTGATGTTTAACATGCCCAGTCACTGATAACGTTACAAACTGACTTGGCCTGTGTAAGAGCTCTTTGTGCACTCATGCCGCAGCTGTAAACAGCAATGTCGTCGGCGAAAGCAATTACAGCAGCTTTCTTATAGTTTGTCCCAACAATTTTAGATGTGTACATGCTGAAAAGAACCAGAGACAGAACCGCACCTTGAGGAACCCCACAAGTCAGAGGGAATGGGTTAGAGAGGCAATCACCCACCCGTACTCTCACCGATCTGTTCTTCAACAACGAAACCAACATAGTGTATAGCTGCTCTGGGCATTCCCATTCGCAAAGCTGTCGGCACAGCATCCCGTGGGACACTGAGTTGAAAGCCTGCGTGCAGTCCAACGAGATCATAGCAGTTGCTGTATTCTTGTTGATACTGAGGGTGGCTTCCGTCTGTACCTTCACAAGCGGATGAGCCTGAAAACCTGTATGCTCGTACGGGATGATAGCATTTACCGAACAGAACTACTTCAGGTAGTTCAGTATTATCTTTATGAGAATCTTCCCCATGTGAGGGAGGAGACTGATCGGGCGATAGTGGGCTGGGTGGTCGCCTCTCTTTGTGTGCTTGCCCAGCGGGAACAAGCTTGTTTCTACGCTGTCGGGAAGTATCGCAACCTGATACATGAATTGTACAGGTTAACGAGTTGGGCAATCCATCTCCTCGGCTGATGTTTCAGCAGTACCGTTTGCACCCCATCACCCCCTGGTGCTCGGTTTCCCTGACACCGGCGAAGAATCGCCTTGAGCTTCTTCGGGGAGACAAACATGTAGTTCTGACCTGTCCTCAGCCGCTGAGGTTCGTGGTAGTGTCTTAGAGGCGTTGTCTGCGGTATAGTGGTTGGCCAGTATTTTCGCCTGTTCTTTCGATGTGTACAGGGTGTCTCCGTCATAAAGACGTACAACAGAGTCCTTCTTGGTAGTGGTCCTAAGGAGTTTCCAAAACTTACGGAAATCGCCATGTAAGCCATGAAGCCGTTCGTGCCACATTGCCGTCTTCCAATTCCTCATCAAGCCACGAATTTGCGTTGTGAGAGAGTTTACTACTTTCATGGCTTGACGAGTCCTTGTTCTTTACCAATTATTCTTCCAATTATTGAGTAATGCAATAAGTCGAAGAATATGGTCTGGTGGTTTTTGTAGCATGGGTGGCTTCGGGATAAACTAAATAAAAGGGATAGCAGTGTCAGCTGCATCGATGATAACCTCTGTCACGAAAGCTACCTGTCGATCCAATTCCTCTGTAGTGCGGAGAAAAGGAACTGTATGTAATTGGTGGTAAAGTTGTGATCGATGTAGGTCCCAGTAGGCTCGACTATAGTCGTACTTCGTTGGACGTGGGATTACAACTCTACTGTCAATGGAATACAGGACTGGCAGGTGGTCGGTCGTCACTATGTCCAGGGTCTCACAATTGTTTATCCTATGCGGCTGTTTTGTGAGTAAGAGATCTAGGGTGGAAGTGATTGTACTGTCACGTCTATGGTGAAAGGTGTAGTTCTGAGGGCGAACGACAGTAAAGGGCGCGTTTACCAAATTCTCCCCGCTGGGCTGTCGGTAGCATTATTCCACAGGGGATGCCGCGCATTTAAGTCTCCGACAATCCAGTGGTTGTTTTTCTTAGCGCACTCTCTAAGAAGGGCTGAGACCTCCTTCAAATGCATCTGCGCATAGCAGAATGAGGAGAAAATTGCCAATTATCTTATTCATATTTTTTACACAAAAAAAAAAAGTGTACCCAGTGTAAAGGTTTATCTTTACCACTTTGCTGCCACTTTCATCCATGTGATTCCGTGCCGTATAGCCACCAAAACACCACCGTAGCCATCGGTCCGTCCGATGACAACAGAGTAGCCCTGTAGCCTTACGTTCTGGTTCACAATTCTCGTATCCGTTAGCACGACGATGTCCGGTGTGGAGATCGCTATTAGCACCTCCACACTTTCGAGTATAGTCATCAGACCGTCAACGTTGAAGTTAAGTATCTTGTGCTTACCCATGCCGTGCCAATTGAGTAAGTCCGGACATAAATTCTTTGATAATGGTCTCGAGAATCGAGAACCAGGGCAGAAGGCCAGTGGTGTCACGTCTTGATGACGTTGCAGAGGCGACTTCTGCGTACGTCGCTCCTTCTTTGAAGCTTGGTGTGGAGGTGGGCAGCTGTTGGTTACCGTTCCTAGTAGGCTGCTGCGTTGGTGGACTGGCGGTGATTTCCCCATCTGATTCTGCTTCTTCTTCGGGTCCGCGGCGGCTTGTAGCTTTACAAGGCTACGTGAGGTCCCCCACAGTTGGAGGACTTTGCTTCTTGTGCCTTGTCACATTCAGCTGATGCGTGTTCTTGCGAGCAACGAATACAGACGACTTTTTGACCACAGTGGTTTTTAGTGTTGCCAAACTCCTGGCACCTGTGGCATTGTGACATGCCCTTTTGCTATATATAGGGGACTACCCTAAAAAGGACATATATACTACAAATTTTCTGAAGGTCCTCTATTTTTGTAGTTGGCGCCAACGTCACTAAGATTGGTGAGATCTCGGTTTTCGTGCCATGGGAGTCCGTCTTTCGATGGCGCCATACATCCAATACCCCCGGGGCAGTTTTTAAAGTTTCTCTTATTATTTTCATATCCTCACTCACATCGATGCCCATAATTAAAAACCCATAGTTAAAAATTTTTTAACCGTTGGCCACCTCTTCGGGCATAGGTGTGGTGGGGAGTGTTCTCTTTTTTCAGGGCAGATATAGCTTTTTCAGCTAGAAAAGAAAATTGTTCCGTTATGATACGGGGTAAGTGATTTACACCTGTGAAAGCGCCGTATCAGTTTTGGTTTTATTCAAAACCTGCCCTTGGCCAGAGAAAGGTGATTTCCAATACTGTTATATAACACACTTTTTAACAGCTGAAAAAGTCTCCATGTTCATTTCATACTTGGAGAGTTGTAAAAGCCGTTTCTCTGAAAGCATGTTAATTATCACTTTTTGGGACACTCAATGGATTCTGTTGCCAACGTAGTCACAGTCATAATTGTTCCATGAATCAGTAGCCTAGCAGTTTTTTTCATTACCTTAAGTAAACAGACCAAACCGATATAACAGTATCTTAATATTTACGATATGTGAAAATAATTTTTTTTAAAGAGCTTTAGTGTCTCTATTATTACGTCAACCAGTCGACGTTTCATACATCCTCTAGTATCATCAAGGCAATAAAATAGTTTAACATTTTGTAGAGACTCTTTTCATAAGTCTTTTTGAAAAAAATTATTTTTGCATAGTGTAAAATATATTAAAGTATTTTTTTAAACATAAGTTCCACGTACCTAATTAGCATCCTGCCATACCTAACTGAAAGATTTTTCAGCGTATCTTACACCTGTTCCACGTCCACTTCATTGCTGCAACTTGCCAATGTCCCCCAGTGTGGGGTACTCAGTCACATCCTGTTTCTTCAAAATTAATTTGAAACGTCTAATCATCCTTCAACCTGCCTTAATGGATTCGCGGGTGACTACCATCTTCTGTTCCAAACCCGACCCCATCCTTGCTCCCCAAGATTTGCAGGCACACCTGGCCCTTCTGGAACCATGGCTCTTCAAATGTAGATTTAAAGCCCTTTCATGTCATTTTTACCCTCCATCATCAAACCTGTTCTCCAGAATTGATTTTCTACCAAACCATTCATTCAAGATCTTGCCACGTCCCGCCATCAGAACTTCTTCTATTCCTACCTCCCTACCCGTCCTGATTCGTATACGAATCCCGTGTACTCCCATATAATCCCGTGCAACTAAAATATTCGCCTAAGGAGAAGGTGGCCTCACGACCTCCTTTAAATCAATCCTAGTATTTTGTTTCTTGCGATAACGTGTGAAGTTATGCTTTTTGGTTCAAGAGCCTCTTTCCTCCAAAGACACAAGGAGTTAAGCTGATGTCTTAAGATACTGCTTAAAATCCTTTGTGTATTGATTAGATGTAAACTTTTAGATCCTCTTGCCGTTCCATATGACTCGATGAAATCCGGGCAAACGTCAGCAATTACACACCCTCCCACCCCCTAAAACACCCAATGTTTTTTTCTAATAATGCTGGATCCTTGGTTAAATTATTTGACGCTTTTATGATATGAGTTTCAGAATATTTTGTTTGTGTTTTTAACTCTCTTCCAAATCTAAGATACACATAATTCAAGCACTTTGTTTTTTCTTCACTACTCTCATCTATAATTAAACGGTTCATCAGCTTTATGCTCAGCACAAACACTTCGCTATTACTGCTTAAATTTTAACCCTTTCTTATTTTGCCTTTTGTAAGCTTTGATTATACTTTAGTTCAAAAACTAAATTAAATAACTAGAACGGTTGCTTGAATGGTTGGTTCATTAAAAGAATCACGACCAACTCTCATGGCCTAGTGGTAAGAAATTGTGGGTAATTAACAAAACACTTATTAAGGTTAGTATGGTTTATTACAGTCTTATCACACACACTCTACTATGCTACAAAGTTCAATTACAAAGAGGTCCTAGTACAAAGAGGTTCTAGTACAAAGAGGTTGACTAGATTTAAACAATACTTGATACCTCCAGTTGACTAGATTTAAACAATACTTGATACCTCCAGTCCCTACAAAATAAACCAAAATTTTAATTGAAGAAAAAACATTCATCGAGTCTAAATCGCTATGTTTATTTATGTTCGGGTATATCATATGTATCACTGCGAGTCAGACTCGTCAAAGTAGGGCCAGGGTTTCGTTTAAAGTTCCTATGATGCTAAAAATAAAGCCAGGTCCTTTAAATGATGAACAGCTTCAGAGATGAGACTTGAGGAAGCTTAAAATGTAAGCGAAACGTATCCAACGTTTTTCACGTTATATTATCTTTTTGCGCTTTCCGTTATTGTTTATCTGCCAAAAGCTAAACAGCACATTTTGAGGTATTAATCATATTTCAAAATATCCCGTAGGCCAGTGGACTCCAGATCCAATCCCCCGGCTTATCGAATCATTTTTTTCTTTAGGTGACAGATATGGTCGGGGCTGATTCACCCTCATGAGGATAACGAGAAGTTCCTCAAAGAAGTATTTAAAAAAAAAAGCCTCGATTAAAAAAAGCAACTTTAAGGTTTAGAGGTAAAGCCTAGGACTGATCACACTAGACCTCAGGACTGACCAACAGAGGCGACAATCATCGGTCGGCATGGTCGTTGCGGGATGCTGGTTGTCCTTGCTGGCCTGGGGGCCGTTTATTGGACCCTTGTGGGCATTGCTGGTCTCACAGAGCGTATTAGCTTTAGATTTAGACTTTTTCAGGGATATGGATTGTTTATTACACTGATCTATCTAAGTTAAGTGGCTAAAATGATTGTTATCTACATCCTCGAGTCCTATCAAACACAGTCTATAACCACTGAATGACATGTGGGACTGGGGTGGCTCCTGACCCCGGTTTTGGGGAACCTGGGCTTTGCTCTCGTACTATCTTAGGATCGCAGGACTCCCCAAATGAGTTTAAACTTACAAACAACAACAGCTTTGATGATCTGAGGGTTTTATGCTGAAAAATATTCTGAAAAAACAAGTAAACGTTCTGTTGACTTTTACCATCATCATGAGGTGTTATGCCATAGATTTTATTTTATGCTAAAACTCATGTTGAAAAATGCTCGTAACTGAATGAAGTGAAACCTCTCCTTTTTTCGTTCAAATTATTTTAAAATTATCATATTATCTAAAAGGCATAACATTTTTATTTAAAAAGTATTGTTTCATTGACGATTATAATCTGGGAATTGGATTTAGAAAATCAGATGGAACCTGAAAGCGGTGACCAGTAACGGTTTCCCCACGGACGGGGCCAGAAGATAGACAAGTGCAGTTAAACGGTCCTCCCCTGGCAACCACCCCCTCCCCTGGGGGCTCCTATTAGAGCTGTATTTCTCTAGTATTTAAAGGGCTATTTCACCCTGGGCCCATTCCACTGGGAAATCTATAGATCTGCCCCTGCGGATATACTGCCTTCACCTAGGAACTGCATTGTGCCCATGGTAGCACACAAGGATACAACACACCGTCTGCCCGAGGGGGTAAAACAAATCATGAGTATGGTAGTTTTTTCTTGAATCCCTCACTTTTTAAATGCTGATAGTTTATGAAATCCTACCCAAGCTCTGGTATATCTTTACAAAAATTTCATTTATCAGGAGAATCCTCAAAAGTACGTCTTGAAAAGTGAATTGTTTAACAATAATTGAACCGAAAGCACCAGTGTATATAGGGTTGGGTAAATCACCCGACGAAGTGGTCAGACATACACAGTGAAACAGTGAGCTCACGAAGATTTTGAGCTGCCTACGGGGGATGAATTTATTCGCCGGAGACAAATCAAATTCTTTCATTCGCTGGAACAAACCCCGTGTTTAACACGATTTCCCCCACCCCGTTTCCCCGTTGATGGCAAAAGGCAGTCGAGGCAGTTACGTTAGTATGTAAGAGTAGTTTTAATGAAGTTGGTAAGACCCCTTCGTAATCCGACGGTCCCGTTTTCATTGTATAAATTTTGACAATAATCAGAAAACACTATTTGTTACAGAAATCTGCTTAAAATGCATTTATGCAGTGCAAGGAGCCACCCAAAGCTACATTATATTTCATTATAAAATTTAGATTTTAAAAATAATAATTTTAGAGGTTAAGAGAAAAAAAAAAACCTCAGTGCAAAGACAACTTTATTATTGCTAATACTAATGGTTATTATAGCTTTTTTTTAGAGTTGCCATAAATTATTTTATTTATATAAATTATTTAGCCATAATTTAGAGTTGATTTAATCCCTAAGTTTAGAAGTAGTTTTGTATTTATTAGAAATTTGTGAATTTCTAATAAAATTTATGAATCTCGCTGGTAGTCAAGAAGCCTGTGTAATAATTAATGTAAATTAAAGTAAATAATGTATATTTTTATGAGGCAAACACTCAATTAGTTCTGATTGGCTATCTGGGTCCCACGCTTTACGTCGTGCTCTCCAGGTTGGACCGACCGTGAAAAAATTAGTACTTTTTTGACGAGATGACTAGAAACATCTCTGTTCTTAAGTTATGCTAACATTTAACTGGGCGCCCTATATAAGTAGAAGAGCCATTTGTATGCAGAGTACCCATATCCATTCTTTCATATTTCTCAATTCTTTCCAAAAGCTGCAATTCAGCCTTTTCACCATATTCTTTGCCAGATACATCAAGGTAAGTGATACCGATTCTATCCATTCTGAGCTTACCAGAAGTCACATAACATATTTAATTTTTTTTTCAGGTTTTTATAGTCATCTTTTAGTAGTTTCAAGTTTGTTCTGATATATTCAAGTGGTGTTGGGGGATCCTCTTTTCCGTCACTTAGTGAGATTACTAATTGCCATAAATAAGTGACATAATTATCAATTGACTTTTTGATCTACCATTTTCTGAAGATCCAGTGTCTTTTGATGAAAGAGAACACTGTTTAGCCTAAGTAGCAATGAGTTCTGAGATTTCTGTTTCACTTTTTAACTTTGGTCTAAGTTTGAAATATTGATCTTTAATTACTAAACGATACGAAATATAGCTATGGGTGACAGCAAAAAAGTCGAACATCAATCCTTTAGGTATCCAATCCTTTCAATCAAACGTCCTGAGAACAACAGTCAATGCCCCTTATTATGTAACACAACATTTTTGAACTCATCCCTTCCAAGTTCATGAAATTCCATAGTAACATATCCAATCACCCTAATCCCTTAGCACAGTCATTACACTGCACCACTCATCCCTATTTCGTGACAGTGGGAGTCCTGGTAATGGCCAGTTTCTCCAATCATGTCCTGAGCGTCTATGGCTCCCGCGTTCTCCACTGCCTCGTATCCTCTTAATCATGCGGGGGAGGTGACAACCATGTGGATTCGGGAGGTCTCTGGGATGTTTGTTAATACTGTATAAATGAGTGAGTGAATGAAAAGTGTAAATATGGTATGCATGAGAACATTTATCACAATTGCTTATTGCACAATAAGGCAATTTGTAATTTTATCACAATAAAGAAGTTTAATAAAAAAAAAAAAAAATATCCCTAAATGCGCGAATCCTCATACAGTTATTTCGAAAGTGTACAAACCACCAAATAAAAGGCTATTAGAAATAGCCTTTGTATCTCTCATGCCACCTAGACTACAAACATTAAATATTGGGGACATGAACAGTAAAAACATATATTGGGGCTGCCGCTAGTCCAATGATATTGGAAACTTATTATTGGACATCTGTAACAGGCACAATATCCCCATAGAAGTTCCACCTCAATGAACCTTCTTTAGAGCTTCACAGGACATATTAGATATTGTGTTATATCAAATAATATTTTCATGGCTATCAATCCCGTTCCAATAACAGCATTGAATCCGTACTACACCCTTGTTTTAATTAAACCTACAGCCATAACAAAAGATCTAATCTTGGCAATAGCAGACTGGAATTATTACCAATTATTACTTAACAATATTTTAAACTCTAGAAAAAAAAAAACGCTTGTTTCTTCAGTGTATAGGCAATTCTATAGCTCAGTTAATTTATGCCATCCCTCACTGCATAAGATAATCAACAGTATACTTATTTATCTGTTAAAAACATTTAGGAATATTGTACAAAATCAATTTAATTAATAGAACTTTATTGTGCAATAATTACAATCTGCCTTTTATAAGGCAATAATAATACAGATAAATGATCTCATTCATACCATATTTACAGTCATCATTCACTCGCTCATTCATACAATAGGACATGATTGGAGAAACTGGCCATTGCCAGGACTCCCACTGTCACGCGATTATAGCAGGTCACGAGGCCACTGCCGTTTCAGTCTCCGAGGAGGTTTATAGGGATGAGTGGCGCAGTGCAAAGACTGTGCTACAGGATTAGGGTGGTTGGAAAGGCTACTGTGGAATTTCATAAACTTGGAAGGGATGAGTTCTAGAATGTAGGGTATATTAAGGTCGTTATGAAGGGTTTTGTTGCTGACATAATAAGGGGCATTTACGATTGTTCTCAGGACTTTGGATTGAAATGATTGGATACGCATGATGTTCGACTTTTTTGCTGTCCCCCATAGCTCTATTCCGTATGTCCAGATTGGTTTAAGTATAACTTTGTAGATTAGTAGTTTATTTTCTATTGAGAGATGGGATGTCCTTTGAAGTAGTCTGTACAGTTGTCCAAACCGTCTTTTAGTTCTTGTCTTTTTAGTCTCGTATGTGGGTTCCAGGTCAGTCGTTTGTCGAGATGGAAGCCTAAGTACCGTACTGTCTCGGTTACAGGGAGAGGAATAGAATTAAAATAAACTAGTGGACAAGTCTTGCGACAAAGGGTGAAGGTAATGTGGGAGCATTTTGCTGCATTAACTTTGATCCGCCATTGATTGCACCAATACTCGATCTCGTCAAGGTGTTTTTGAAGGTTATGGGATACTATGTCGGGGTCTGGGTGGGATGACAAGACTGCAGTGTCATCTGCAAATGTGGCCAAGAAGGTGTTGGAAGTAGAGGGGACACAAAATCAATAAAAAAAAAAACCAAACAAGGAGATTATGAATGAGAAGTGGGGACCCTAACCTAAAAAAATAAAACTCTCTTAAACACCCTGGAAAGCAACAAAAGTCTTGTACGTAAAACAAGCCAAGTACCAACCATGATAGTTAGCGACAATGACGACCTCACGAGTGGCAAGGACGAAACAGCTGCATTTCCCGACTTCTCTGGTCATAGAGTAATTTCCAGAACGAACTTTACGGGACGACGTCAGTTAGCCGGCTTGAAACAAAGAAGAGTCCTGGGCATGATATGATTTTGACTGGAGCCATAAGGAATCTTCCTAGGAAAGGTATTCCTTCTTATGTCTCTCTTTCATGCATATAGGATACTTCCGCAAGATATGGAAAAATACTGTATTGACAGCACTTTCAAAAGCCAGAGAAAAATTCTAAAGATCCCTGTATTTTCAGGGCCATGAGCATTTTACCAATCATAGGTAAACTGTACGAAACTCTGTTAAAAGCTGGCTAATTCAATTTCCTACAGGGCAACAAAATTTTACGATACTTCCTGTTCCGATTTCAATTTAAACGTTTAACTTCAAATTTTAGAGGCTATCCGTGTTCGTTGTGAATGGTTTTAAAATGAAAAATCATACAGTAGTAACATTTTTAAATTTTGAAACAACCGTTTGATAATTTATGTCAGGAGCGCCAGCCAGGAGAGGTCTCGTCGACCCAGACACTGCGCGGTGGGCCTCAGAAAGAGATAAACCTACGGCCTTTGACCTTTGCTGGTGACCTAGTCGGTTAGGCAGCCTAATTTTTATTTGATTATTGATCTGACTTCATGAGATCATAGAAGGTTTGTCCCGACAGTGCACTCACTATGTGCAGAAGAGGTACAGGCTAGGTATTATAGGTAGTTTACGAGGTCTTGAGATAACCACGAGTTCGAATTCGGTATCTGAGGGTAGGCATAAACTCTGCTGATCCCAGAGGCGAGTGTGAACCGGAAATAGGCAGACTGGACCGCTGGGGGAGGTGCTACTAGGTACATTTTGTTGGGCCCCGGGCTCTTTCGACTTTTACATTTTTATTCCAGGCCAGTTCACAGGGAACGAAAAAGAAAATGAAAATTATGAATAATCTAGGACGGTGATATAACACTCCCCTCGTTCAAAATATTAAGTGTTTTCTACTTCAAATTTGAAAAAAAAAAAAAGTTATAAATCTGTGAATACAGCTTATGTCTTTTTGTTTATGCAGTCGCACAGTCATGGTCACGTTGGATACGACGGTATATTGAGATAGTGTCCTAGATTCGAGACCGGTTGTGGGCAGCTTCACACAGGCCTCAGAAAGAGATAAACCTACGGCCTTTGACCTTTGCTGGTGACCTAGTCGGTTAGGCAGCCTAATTTTTATTTGATTATTGATCTGACTTCATGAGATCATAGAAGGTTTGTCCCGACAGTGCACTCACTATGTGCAGAAGAGGTACAGGCTAGGTATTATAGGTAGTTTACGAGGTCTTGAGATAACCACGAGTTCGAATTCGGTATCTGAGGGTAGGTATAAACTCTGCTGATCCCAGAGGCGAGTGTGAACCGGAAATAGGCAGACTGGACCGCTGGGGGAGGTGCTACTAGGTACATTTTGTTGGGCCCCAGAAATTGTGCTCTGCATAGAAGGGGTCCCTTCCAAGGATATGCCAGTTTAGCAAGACTAAGCCAGGGACCTTCAATGGGAAAATCGTGGCTGAGAGAGAGAGAGAGAGAGAGAGAGAGAGAGAGAGAGAGAGAGAGAGAGAGAGAGAGAGAGAGAGAGAGAGAGAGCAGTGTTTACTTCAAGTGTTGATTTCGACTGTCTGATATCTGAAAAAGCTCAAAATTTATGCCTTATATAGGGAGGTTATTCCTGCTTACAGCAAATGAGAGAGCTGTTCATTTTCAGCAAGCATATGACCGTTTATTTTTGGCAATCAAGGGCTACTACGCCCTCACCTCTAGTGAGCTCTTGCGGTGTCGGGATCGTGAACTAATCCCCTCTCTCCATACTGACGCCGAAGATTTATTGATAAAATACGGAAAGGTTGGCGGGGGTTTTCTGGTCTCTCTACACGGACCTTATTTAACCGTACCCTTTATTTGTCCGTTGTGAAGAAGTTGGCAAAACAATTTAGTTGGGCACAAAGGGCTCCTGTACAAATTAAAATGTTTAAACATCCCTAAATACCTAATTGAAAACATCAAATCATTTCTTCTACGACTATTCCTCGTAAGAATAAACAACAATAGCTCCACACTTAGACCTATCCATGAGGGTACTTTGCCAGGACCGCTCTTGTATCTACTTCTATTTAACATATATCTGCACAATATTATTCAGCCACTTCAATCGCCTTGTTTTCTGATGATACGGCCATATTTATCCAGCACACAGACATTATCTCTGCCAGGGAATCCCTACAACAAGCCGTACTACATCTTCATACTTCTCATATTGGGAAATTACATTGAATTCTTCTAAATGCCATTTTCACCCTGCAGTAAGCCCACTCAATCATTAATGAACCGTGAAAAAATTCCTTGGAACCCATCCGATGAGGCGGTCAAGTATCTAGGCATACATTTAGATCCCCGTCTACTAACCCAGGCTAGACTGGCAATGTTGTATCCCATAATAAATCGGAACTCAAATCTAAAACCAAACTTTGCAATCTTAATATACAAAACCATATTACGTCCCTTACCAATGTACGGCTGGGAAGTATGGCGTGCACCATCCACAACAAGACATTTTTCCAAAATAAAGTTTTTCGTACGGCAGTGGTTTATCAGAAACAGCTCCACTGCGGCCTACAAATGAAATCAATCGAAGATTACATTAAAGTGAAATATTCCAATTTCGTGGAGAAATTGTCTGCTGTTTAAGGAATAGTTTTTTATGAATCAAGTGGACCTAGCACATCTCCAAGGCTAAAGCCCAGACTATTAAAGGATAGAACCTGTTTATGTCAGTACAATTTTTAAGTTCGGTCAAAATTTAAACAGAATTGCTAACTTTCTTTTTTTTTTTTTTAATAGTTGTTGTAATCTCGGGCAAACGCAATTCAGTAGCATGCCATAGCAATCAGTGCAGTGGCTACCTATGAACCATGTGTGTCAAAGCGTTTGGGCTGATTCTGTTCATTTCCCAGAGTGTTAAACAAAGTGAACAGACAATTTAGTTCCCTCTGAACAATGTTAAATTAGTACAACTGGTGATAACTGGGTGGTATTGGAGTGGTCACACAGGTAGGGAGGGAAGGTGGCTAACACTTAACAATTGCCAAAGCCTTCTTATTGGCACCATTATACATATTTTTAACTACTGCAAACCAATATGCATAATAAATATTATTTTTAACAATTTAATAATTGTTGTTATATGGATATTCTTATAGTTGGGACAATAATAGGAGATAATCCAGAAGTGTCACCAACTTGAGAAAAGCCCACAAATATTTCCCACAAATTGACCATTTTTCAGCTTCTTCTGGGTCAATAGGTTCTAATGTGACCGTTGGGTTCAGTATCAAGACTCATGTTGCCAGTAAACCGAGTTTAGCTGTCGTAATTCAAGCTGTCGAACATGGTATGTAAATCGTCGAAGGATTTCTATAAGTGGCTTATTAATATTATGCTGCAGGCATCCTGTGAGGATTATGTTGGCCACTTACCTAAGCACATGTGCAGCTGTTTCAGTCGAATTTAACTGTGGCAGAGGGATCCAACATCTCTCGTGTTCCAAGAACGAAAAGTAATCGTGCACTTTTGAACAATTGGAACAAAACAACGGTCGGATTTCTGAAAAAAAAAAAGTATTTTTAACGACTTCATAAACTTTATTTAACAGGACGAGGAAAAGGATACTGGTTGTATTCAGTAACGCAGCTCGTTTTTGTACAGACATTGTTAATGGTCTATATGTTTTTAATGAACGGCCGATAACCCTGCAAAGGACGGCTCTATGAAAAAGTTGGATCGCGGATGTGCTTCCATGGATTAATTGCAATAGGGAAAATTGCTTGGTGAGGTATTATATTCTGTTCGTGGATACAATTTTGTATTGTTCTCAGTCGAAGTATATGGGCATTGTTTACATATCCAGTATTCGTGTTTGGTTAAAAACATATCGCAACTGTTTAAATTTCTTCACCAGAATGAGAACCGTAATTGCACTATTGAAACTTATATCAGGGTTTTTGTTTTTTTTCCTTACTGGAATTTTTACAAGCAATCAACACGGTAAATAATATGCGGTGCTTTGATCAGTTAGGGAAGGCTCATTAGATATCTAGTCACTTTATAATTATCACAGAGCTCACTATAAACAAAATGCTAGTTTGTTATAATATGACCCCGTCCAGCTTAGTGGTCGCTCTGGGTTGCCGGCGATGAGATGGGAGTATAGAGCATAATGTCGGCTTTCCACGGGCCGTAAATAAACCGTGCTCGTTTCTCTATGAACGAGTAGTCGTTAAAGTTGCTTTCGCGAGTAACCGCCCACGTCCCAAGCGTGACAGTAAAAAACCTGTTTGTTTTCAATCGTGGACAGCCATTCGCGAAACCCAGATGTCCTCAAAACAGCAGTGCGGAGTTCAATGACAATGAAACCGTGCGGTTTTTGGAATTGTCTTCGATGGAAAAAATATTGTACAGCCTAGCTTTGGATGAATACCGTGACAGTGATTTGCGCGGAGCTACAGCTAATAGGATAAGGCAATATTCCTTGATTCGTACAAACATAAGTGAGTGTAAAATTTAATATACTCCCTGTGTCAGGAATTTAAAAAAACGTCAGACAGTGCAAGTGGAAGTGGTGGACCTATATGAACGACAAGTATTTCGGTTTGACCAGATAAAACGTTTCATTCGTCCATTTTTTCAGCAACGGATATCTGGAAAATGACTTTTTAGTGCCTAATTAAGTTCGTCGTTTGCAACAGTTTCTCTAATCATGTCCTGAGCGTCTGTGGTTCTCGCGCTCTTAGTCAGCCTCCGCTGGCTCTTATCCAGTGACGCGGCTGACGTAGGAGCGTGGGGGACTTCCCAAGACTCCGCTTCCTCCTTCGCACGCGAGGGAGGTGACAACCATGTGGACTTGGGGGGCCTCTGGGCTGTTTGTAAATATTGTATGAATGAGCGATTGAATGATGAATTGTAAATAAAAGCCTTTTTCTTCGTTGTCTTGTCATCGCGTCCCGTAAGCTACTCGCCATTTTTGCTAAGATGGAACTAAATAAAACAGAACTAATAACAGCACTGTCAATAAGTAAGTCATTCATTGTCGATGTTTCGATTTGAACTGAGAATATTTTTGAACCTATCAATCGCAAGAACGGTTCACGACTCTTTGTTTTTCATGAGCTCACTTTCGTGACTCGCGCTCTGTAGGAACTCGGCATAAGATTAGGATGGCCACTTAGGTGGGCATGGAAACATATCAGGGTAAGGACGAATTTTGCAATTCATTTTCTATATCCTTTAAACTTACTCTACCAAATATTCGTAACATCCACCCAGTGCACTAAATTGTATTTTAGTTTTAGTCTTGGGGAAGCCCATGAGCATAAATAAACAAATTCTCTCTCTCTCTCTCTCTCTCTCTCTCTCTCTCTCTCTCTCTCTCTCTCTCTCTCTCTCTCTCTCTCTCTCTCTCTCTCTCTCTCTCTCTCTCCCTCTCTCACTCACTCTCTCTCACCCCCTCGAGCCTCTCTCTCTCAGACAAACAAAAAATAAAAATTGATTATAATGTACTTTCTTTAATGTATGCATCAAATAAAAAGAAATTAAACTATCCCATAATTGTTACCTTCTTTACAATATTCAACCAGATGAAATTAAGTGAAATCGTCTGAAATACTGGTGGTAGGGTAATTGGCCCCTAAGGAATTTCGCAATTATATATAATGTAAGGTATAATGCATACATAAAATGTATGTAAATGGTAAAATTGATCCATAAGTACACAAATAAGAAATAGAGGTCCATGACCCGATTAAAAATGTAACTTCACCCTGAAAAAAAAATTGGGACTAAATTATAAATTAATAGAACCAGGAGGAATTCATTGGAGTGAACCAATCCTCCAGGAAAGAGAAGGGATTTTAGGTGACTACATTCGAAGGGTGGGAACCGAGAGGGGGTAAAAAATGGAACCCACCCCCAAATCCGACCCCCTGGAAAAAAAAAAAAAGCCTCATATTTTACTGCAGCATAATGTCTAATTTATATTCTTCTTCCTACGGCTCACGGGCAGGAAGGCTAAAAAAGAGGGGACGAAAACAGAGGACCGGGGAGGGGGCTAATCTACCTTTAACTCTTTCGACTTTTACATTTTTATTCCAGGCCAGTTCACAGGGAACGAAAAAGAAAATGAAAATTATGAATAATCTAGGACGGTGATATAACACTCCCCTCGTTCAAAATATTAAGTGTTTTCTACTTCAAATTTGAAAAAAAAAAAAAGTTATAAATCTGTGAATACAGCTTATGTCTTTTTGTTTATGCAGTCGCACAGTCATGGTCACGTTGGATACGACGGTATATTGAGATAGTGTCCTAGATTCGAGACCGGTTGTGGGCAGCTTTATTTCACTTAAGAAAAATTTAGTTACAATTTCATTAAAGATGTCTGTGAGATAATATTCTAAAGATCACTAAAAACGATGACTAAAAAAAGAAACACACGTATTTAAAATAACACTATGTGAAAACCAAATTTTTATTTTGACATTAGTCCACGTTTCACTTGTTCAGGCATCCTGAGGTCTAAAACTTAAACGAATTACAATTTAAACATTAAAATATTTTATACATAAATAATAAAATCTTTAATAATCCTCATAATAAAACAAATGACCTATGCATGATATAATATTTTTTACAATCATTGTTCTTATTCTTCTAACATCATATACCGAATTGGTAAACTCCTAGAAAGCAACGACAATGTTATTATGTATTAATTTATAAATAAGGAAAATTAACTCTTTTCTCCTGACTGAGGAAGATATTTCATTTTTTTATGTATTTGACCAAAAAAAAATTTACTTCATCATAAAATACCAGAAGAAACATTTTTCTCAATGATTTTTGGCTTGTATTTCCTTTTATTTATAATATATATTATAATTATTGTATAATAATATATTATATATTTTATAATTATATTATATATAAGTTAAGATCCGGTGTGAAAAGAATGGTTTAGGAATCAATCCCCAGAAGATAAATCTCTGTATCTTCACTAACAAAAGAAATGCTATAGTTAGACCTCCCTATATAGGGGGGACACAGGTAAGCATTTGTAGTGAGGTAAAGCATCTAGGGGTTACTCTGGATAGTAAATTGGACTGGTCTAAACACATCAGGAACACTACTATGAAGGCACTTCGATGCCTCTATGCACGTAAAAGAGCTGTGGGTAGGACCTGGGGACTACAACCCAGAATGTTATTCTGGCTATATACCGCAGCAGTGAGACCAATGGTGCTCTATGCCTCTATGGTGTGGTGGCACAGAGGCAGTATTAGTAAAAATAGAACTTTGCTTGGCAAATTACAGAGGCTTTCATGTATCATGATTACTGGTGCCATGAGTACAACTCCTACTGCTGCAATGGAAGTCTTATTGAACTTGAATCCACTGCACATAGAAGTAGAAGCGCAAGCCTTGAACGTGGCTTACAGACTTGCGAAATCAGGAACAAGATCCAAAGTCATGACTCACATGGGACATGGGAACTTGTTCAGAAGGATTGATGAGGGCGAGGTGCTGTCAATGTCAGAGTGCATTAATCAAGTTAAGAAACACACAGACGTTTTATACTGTGCGGAAAATACAAAGACCAAACCACATAAACTGTGTAATGGGATCAATTGCTATACAGACGGCTCACTAACAGAAAACGGATCAGGGGCCGGCATATGGAGGAAAGATAAACCAGAATCTGGGATTTCTATTCCTTTAGGTAGACACACCTCGGTCTTTCAGGCCGAAGTGATGGCGATCAATGTCTGTACCCAAACCTTAATTGGGGAGGGTGTAAGAAACAGACTGATCACAATTTTCACGGATAGCCAGGCAGCCATTGGCGCCCTGAGAAGCTATACGACCAGATCTTATTTGGTTGAGGAGTGTAAAAACAACCTAAACACACTCTCGCTAGCCAATAAGGTTAGAATCGACTGGGTGCCAGGACACACAGGCATCACAGGCAATGAGAAGGCAGATGGCCTTGCAAGGGTGGGCTCAGAACAAACACCTCTTGCACCTGAACCCATATGTGGTATCAGCCTCAGCTACGCTAAAAGGCGTATAAAATTAGCTTTAGAGGACAAGGCAAGACTCTCTTGGAGAGAAACTAAGAAACAGGAACACTCGAAACTGTTTCTTAATGGACCCTGTAAGAGAAGAAGCTCAGCACTTCTATCAATGGACAGGTGGACACTCAAAAGTGTGACAGGACTCTATACAGGTCACTGTCGGTTAAATAAACACCTCTTTAATTTGGGGATAGTGGGATCACCAATCTGCAGATTCTGCAAGAAAGAGGGAGAAACGGCACGTCATATAATATGTGACTGTGATAACTTAGCTAGAAGGCGATACCTTCACTTTGGTAGTGATCGCATTGTAGACCCCAAACTATGTGAACTGACCGATCCATTCAGTATCCTCAGATTTGCAAAGGCCGTGGGCCTGTCACATATATAGGACAGGGACATGGCGCACAATAGGTCTCACTGAGGCCGCGGTGCACAAATGCCGGAACAAATAATAAATAATAAGATCCGGACAGAGCCAATACATAGCCTTAATCCCCAGTTGGTGGGATGTAAACATCCCGAATGTGTATATAGAGGATTAAGTGGAATAAAGCTGTCTTGTGACAACTATCGAACATGTTCTCATTATATACCTTTTTATTTTTTTTTAAGTTTAAGTTCTCACAATCATTAACTTATATATATACATGAATTACATATTTTATTATTATCTTTAATATAATTAATTATTGAAGATACCTGAATAGCATGTAAAAATAAAAATAAACAATTGCAGATACTATGAAACCTTTTTTGAAAAAATTATGTTTTTGTATATGTGTTGTAATGCTATAGTTCAAAGCACAGCATGTTATATGTACTGCGATTATTATAAATATGGAATTTTAAGAAAATTATATTTGCATCGGAAATGCAATACCACTAAGAAAGAAATACCTGAAACAATAGAATATTATATGCTAGGTATGTACTTGCTAATATATAAATATTATGCCTCACATTATGTTTTTACCGTAGTACCCAATGTTTAACAGTAAAAGTTAAAAAGTATGTAACTACAGGATATTTACTGAATGTTGTTTAAGTGCGATAAATAATTCGTCGTCAAAATATTTTAAAAACAATACACGCAAATATTTGCTTTTTAAATATCCGTATTACATTAGTAATATTAATAATACCTATTAGTAATTGGATTACAATAGGTTACGCTGTGTTGACACAATAACGTCAGTGGATAATACCGATATTAATTAGTCAGTTCAATGTTTAATGAAATATGGTAGGTCGGATAGCAGGTCATAATTTAGCTGTATGTTTCAATGTCTGCTGAATGTTCATTTCATTATTTATGCGAAAATGACCGCTCGCGATTGCCTTTGAAAATATAGTGGTAAAACATAAAAAAATTTTGGGGTTTCGTGAACAATAACCCCATAGTATTTTCGTGTTAAAATTAGTTTTTCAAAAAATACATGAAGTCTTTGAATGTATTTTATTTTTTATATTAAATCCACTCATCCCTATATCCTTGGAGACTAAAGCGGCGGTGGCCTCGTGACCAGCTGTAAATACGTGACAGTGGGAGTCTTGGCAATGGCCAGTTTCTTCTATCATGTCATTGAGCGTCTGTGGCTCTCGCGCTCTTGGTCAGCCTCCACTGGCTCGAATCCAGTGACGCGGCTGATGAAGGAGTGTGTGGACGTTCCAATACTCCGCTCCCTATTTCGCATGCGAGGGAGTTGAACTCATGTGGATTTGGGAGGTTTAATACTGTATGAAGTAGTGAGTGAATGAAAATTGTAAAACATTCAAAACAATTACATTTACACATATAGAAAACAATTACATACAAAACACATGAAATAATACATTGGTAAACATGTATTTCCAGTAGACATGTTGATACACGTACTATTTAAAAAAAAAAAAATCGACCAAGCAAACAAATCTAACGAGTTATTTTAATGTACTATCACTGATTCTCAACTGTGATCGATATTTAAGTATTTTCATAAACAACAAGAAACAGCAAACTTTATAATTTGTATACCTGGGATTCAGAACTTGCCAGAAGTATAACTTTTCTTAAAATTGTGGATTCGTTAGCCAATGAAAAGTTAGGCCACTTACATAAAGTTAACGATAATATTAACTGAATTCTTCAGTCCTGCGGTGTAAAGTTTAACAATGATCTTTGAGGTAGCTATCTGCCTTACCTCATCGTGGTTGTATTCATTCGGCGCACGGTTGAAAGTACACAATATATGTTATGAATAAGACCGGAATTTATATCTATTTACAAAATTTCCACAGAGGAAAATATTTGCTGTGCCATCGAGTACCATACTTCATAAGGCATTTTAAGTAAATTATGTTAATTATATTCTACATATAATACATGTTTCAGTGAGATTACGTTTTTTTATATATATAAACTATACGAAACAGCGAGTGAATGAAAATTGTGAACATGGTACGAATGAGAACATTACTTGTTGCCCAATAACGCAGATTGTAATTTTATATTAAAATGAACAGTAGACGTTTCGCTTATTCATGGGTCCTCGACACTACAATTCAGACAAATAGCATACAAAACAATTACATTTATACACATAGAAAACAATTATATACAAAACAATTGAAACAATACGTTGGTAAACATGTGTATTTCTTTGGGAGTTAATTAAAATATGAAAATTTCAGAGATGGTAATTTGTATATATATCAGCTTTATTATGATAAAATTACAATCTGCCTCATTGGGGAATAAGTAATTGTGATAAATATTTTCATTCATACCATATGAACAGGACTCCCATTGTTAGGCATTTATAGCAGGTCACGAGACCACTGCCGTTTCAGTCTTCGAGGAGGATTATAGGGATGAGTGATGGTAATTTGTGTGTAGGATAGTTTGTGGACAAGGATAAGTGGCCATATAGACTCAGGATTGTGTACTTTCGATGATGCAGTTTTGGATAGATTAATTTTTTTGTTTCTTAGATAAAATATTCTGAGAATTATTACTTTCCTAGATTCGCGGAATCCCTTATTCCCTTACCTTTACGCTCATAATTTCTATTGCTTTATCTCTTCAGATCAAGTTGTGATTTTATACAGTAAACTTGATTAAGTGGTTCGTTAACATTGTCTACAGTTCCGGCGCAAAAAAGTACGTTAATGAGTTTCCTTACGAAACATTTAATGGGAAAATTTTATATTGCTCGTGCTGTGATAAACCACTTTTCAGTCCCTGACGTTCCCAGGCTGTTCAGCCCTTTGGCACAGTTATAAACCCTTATTATATCTTAACCCGTGAGATTTTCTCTCACGTTTGAAGATAATCTCAGGAAATCCGGAAACGGGGTTGGTGTTGATATCGGGCTTCCATATATCTGTGTTTACATAATTATCGCCCTCGTCTTTAGTCATCGTACAAGAGATTGTTTCTGGAAAAAGACCGCAACATAAGAGAATAACGAGTTTCGTTAGTACGGCGACCGTTTTATTTGTTCGCAATGTTTATAATATTACGTTTTTTTTTGTCGATTTTAGTTAGATCTTTTCATCGCGGGTGTGAACAGAATTTCCATGTGAACAGAAAATGAGCACCAAAAAAATATAGACTAAAAGATGAGACGGTTTCTGTGCATTTCGTCTTCAAAGGAGAAATAACATAACAAAGGGAGTCATTAACTCACACACTAATTATACATGCCTGAAATGTGTTGATGATGGCTCACTTGCTTTTCTTAACTTTTATATTATCACAATTTTAATGTGCAAAGTTCATTTAATACATTACAAAGATGAACCTAACTATGTTATTGTTAGACTTTCTTTGTAGTTGTTGATTGATTAAAATCAGTTTTGTTAGTTCATAATAAATTATTTTATTTGGGATTTAAAAGTTATCTAAGAGATAATTATCTCATGAAAAAAGTCCAAATTTGATATGTAAGAGAAAGTCACGCGAGTTCTCATGTCTCACTTTTTCATGCGAGTTCTGCCGGTTTAAGGCCTGGTCGGCGTAGCTTTTCATTCAAAAGTTTGAAAAAGCACATAGTTTCATATACATGAACTACAAGATTTTATTCATATAAATTCTTTTAAACATTTTTTTAGAAAAAAATTTGATCACTGGACTTACGTTTTTCGCATTCACGTATTTTTACGTATTTCTGTGATTAAAAACGCATCTTTTACTTATTATATTACTTATAAATCCCAGCCTTCCTTATGAAGTATCTCGAGTTGATGAGTTATTGTTGAATCATTCGAGAAAGAATGTTACCAACACATCTGTTATAGCGTTTCATTAAACCAAATTATTATATATATATGTATTCACCGCGCTCTTGGAGCAGTGAGACGCAGAGCATATGTGCAGGGATGTTGGTGGCGTGAAGAGAGTGAAAAGAACAAAACAGTTTGAGAGAGCTGCCGATGCCAATTAAACAGTGGAAATTAAGTTCCGGTAGAATAATTTTCCGCCGTGCGACTGGCAGCTGGCATTCATCATTCAGTTCCTCCGGACCATTACCTGAGCCCCCCCCCCCCACACCCACCCCCATCAATTATCTGTCGAAGAAGCACTGGTTCTGCCCCGCTTGGACAAGAGTGAGCCCAGTGGAATTCTCTCCCCATACAAATACCTGGATACAAATACAACGCATAAGTATACATATGTTATATTTAGTCGAGTAAATTATAGATCATCATATTAGTCCAAGAATGATGTAGAGGCCGGATACTTTTCACCTATGTAAAAGAGCAGATGACATTCTACGATTCAGATTTAGAGGAACCCGACGAAGAAAAAATAAGACTACGCTGGAGATGTTGAGAGCGTCATGTAACACAATGGGTAAGCATGAAGAGCAGCACCGTTTCACCCATAATATAAAATGTCCTTACTCATAAAAAAAACAGACTGTCAAGCTTGTTTGCAAAAACATAAGGGTTCTTGGTTTAAAAGAGTAAACTTTTTGGAGATAGGAAATTCATATTCTGGTTTAGTGTTAATATTGCCAGTTTGTAGTATATATAATACTGCCTTGTTTTTATAAATGATGGAAATTTGTATGCATTGGAAAAATAATATAACTAAATAAAAAACAATATAATCTTCATAGGTTGCATAGACCATAGTGTAGACCAACACAATATGACTTGTTCTTTTTTTAACATTTTGGTATTTAAATGTTCATTAATTATTTTTTTCAAATGGATGATATCCATATTTCTGAAGATGCCCGAATAGGTGAAATTTCGACTGGCGTCTTGTAAAATAACACGCACAATAATATATACAATATAAAATAATATATTGTAAAAAAACTATAAATCATTGGAGAGAATACAGAGTTCTTTTTTTTAAATTGGATGTTTGCGCTGTGTAAATTTTGAAGTAGTCCATTGTTATAGATATAAGACATATTGTTATAAAATATATAAAATTCACGAGTGTATTGTTGCACTCTTTTTATTGTTTCCAAACTTATTATTTATCAAAGTAAGTGTAAGTAATTGTCTTAGGAAGTGTGCACGCAGGCGACTTTTTCCACTGAGGTGCCGTAGCATTTCCGTCAAACGAATGGTGACGTTACGGTGATTTTTACATGAGAAAACGTGTCATTTTTGTTTACCTTGGGTAGAAAACGTACATTTTCAAAAGAAATTGATGAAACAGATAAACTGCCGTGCACGAGGTGCGATAATTCGGTCTATTGTTGGCTATTGAGAAGGCAATGTAGGGCCTCATCCACCTTAAGATTAAATTTTGTCTGAAAGTTTTATTGCGATTTTGTCAAATGATTTAACACTCATTCGGAAGTAATAAATATATCTTAGTTTTCTCGCAAATCTAAGACGGATAAAAAACCTTCTTCTTGAAATACTTAAATCTGTGTATGGATGTATCCCCCAATAACATCGCTTAAAAATGTACGTTTTCTTCCAAAGGTAAGCAATGATGAAACGTTTTCTCTGGTAGACAGTTATATTTTCATTACCTATTGGTCTTCCACCCTCCCCATGCGGTTCTGACAACCCCTATTCCCAATATCCCTTGCTCAGCATTCTAAAAACGCTATATTCTATATTAGATTTATTCCCAGACACCGAAAATTGCCTCAAAGTCCCATAGCAGTTAAGTAGTTAGACATTTTAAATGTAAATGTTTTTTTGAACAAATAAAGTATTTTATTATTCTCGTTAATTTTGGAGATATAGCTGACGTTCATCGGTACCGCAACGTCACCGCTTTGACAAGTGTGCATTAAAATGCTACGGGACCGAAGTGGCAAAAATCGTTTGAGTGCACCGGGCCTAAATGAGTATATTTTATGTTTTTTGTCTGAATCAATAAAAGAAAAAGAAAAAAGAAGTGTCTCTGAGTACTACCCTAAAGAATAATATTAATCTTTTATATAATAAAAAAATATATGGCAGTCACTGATCTCCCCTGGGTCTACTAGCACCTTCATTAAAAAAAAAAAAGATTCTTTTCCTGTTTCTAAAACCGGTTTGAGGGTGAACAGGCTTGGAAATTCCTCGTAGGAAGCGTTGTGTGGGCATGGACCCGGGCCATCTCTTCAATTGCATTTTCGACCATGTCGCTCAATTATGGCTGCCATTTCCTTCTCTCCTTCTCTATCAACAACACGGAATAGAAAAAAACAAACAAAGGGTGTATTGCTTTCGAAATTCTTCACTCATTCGAACCCTAATTACCCAACAAAGGACAGGAAATAAGAAATCATAAATTTCTACCATTTAAAGTTTTTTTTATGATCAGGAGAGAGCAAATTTTAATACGTAAGCCAAGAAATGAACGAAGAATGTGAAGAAACAAGATATGAATTACATTCGAGAATATGAAGTTTTTAGTAATTATTAATTGATCTAAAAAATGTTTGACATACAGTTCCTAGAATTTAGAGCGCCTCTAAACCAAAACTGAAATGCACATTTTATTATTAAATATAGGAAATGAAAAACCTACAACTAAAATTTCTAATGGTCCTGAAGGGTAAAATGTCATTATGAATCTTCATCCTAGTTGAAATACTATGGACAACACTTTTTAGTAAAATATTGTCGCTACTGTTACAAATGTCAAGAACCCTCTGAGCGCTTTCTTTTACTATAAATAAATTCAATGTCAGTGGTATCATGTAGTCGGGTGATGGTGGTTTGCCAAGGTGAATTTGTTATTATTTTTAGGAATTTGTTCTGTATTCTATGCTGTTAGAGGAAAGTTACTAGCACAGGTCACTCTCCAAGATGGCGATGGATAGGTTAATAGAAGTCTGACAAGCTTTTTATAAATTATTGCTTTATATTTTATTGGCAGTTTAGTCGTGACTTTTCCCCCTACAGGACTAAAGTGCAAATATTAAGCCTATGCTGAAAATTATGTCCAACTACTTAACGGTCGGGGGCAATTTAAGCTCACTATTTCCTAAACTAATTTGAGCTTACGATATTGAATAGAATTTCTTCCAATTTTTCAATATTTATATTTACTTTCCTTTGGTGGAAGATCATAGTATGCATTTATTATTCACTTTTTTAACATTCGAGTCCCATCGCTATGAAGAAGTACCTGGAAATAAAAAAAAATATAACATTACGAAAGCAAAATTCCAATTCAAAAACTTTATTATGACAAAAGTACAATCTGCCTTATTGGGCAAAAAGTAATGGTGATAAATATTCTCATTCATACCAAATTTACAATTTCATTCACTCGCATCAGTGGTGTATAAGTTATAGAGGATGGGACCAGGCCACTGCCCTGTGGGACTTCTGCTTTTACGGGATAGTAGTTAAAATATTCTAAACCACACCTGACTTATGAAAAAAAAATTTGTGAAATCGGGTAGAATTATATGAAATATGCGATTTTTCAATAGGTTTTATGGGGGGGACTTCTTTGGAATTTGTTTTGCGTTAGAATCTCTGGTATTTCATTCTACCAGTTATTTTTTTTTTAACTACCTTGTATTTTCACACAGATTTCGAGATTTTGTGAAATATAACATTAAGATTTCAGATCAGCTGAATTATTTTTACGACTGATATCGTAGACTATGAAGACCTCACAAATTTGATGTGCATTTGGAACTAGATCCTCTCCTTTATTTAGAACCGATTTTTTTTTCTAAATTTTGTAATCACTAGTTTGGTTATGTTTACAGGAATAAACCGATAGTCAAAACATTTGATGGCCTTTCATTGAATTCGGGGGGGGGGGGGCATGGGCAAGATATTGTGAATAGTGGGGCTGATGTAACAGTTCAAATTCATAAAAAATATGCATGGTGAGATTCATTTTTTTCTAACGGATATTCAGGAACGACGCCATCAATCCGAAAACTACACACGCTGCAAAGTATATGCTGAATCCTTTTTTCTCGGTTGATTTCAATCCATTAACAACCAGTGTTATTTGTAGTCGCGTTTCGATTTGTTTTATCTTTCATTTCCAGTTTCCCCTCGCCCCTAGGATGAATAATTTTAATACATATCCGAATTATTTTAGTTGACAATTCAAATTTGATTAATTCTACAATTCCAAGTCAAAATGTTTGATAATAGTAGTGTCCTTCATTTAAGTTTTCAAATTTAATTACATCTGCCATCCTATGCCAAATTGTTTACAGCAAATTTCATCTAATTTTGAGGTGTTACATATATTCTAATGCTCGAGAGAAAGTTTTTTGTTTCTTGATATTATAACAGTGGTTGACATTAAATTCATTAAAATTGTATAGAATGAATATAGAAACCACTTTGGATTTTATTTTGCTTTCCTTACTAGTCTTTTAATTCTTTAATTATAGAGTGCCGTTATTTCTTCAAGTCCGCTGTTCAGGGAAAAAATCATTTTGATGAAAAATTGCTCTAGAATATAATCATGCAAGTACCACTGTCATTGTCTATAACTCCATTTCCCATCACATCGTTCTTATGGTAGCACACGATTTCTTTCACTCCACTGCAGTGTCAATCAGCACCTTCACTTTCCCCCTTACTCTAGCATCAGTGCACTGCCCTCCCAAAAAATCCATTTCTGATTCCCAATTCATCTCCTTTCTAGACTCCATTGGGCACCGTTTCCTTGTGGGTGGGGACTTTAACGCAAAACACCAACATTGGGGCTCAAGATCCACAAATACACGAGGACGTGCCCCCTTACTACGGCAGTGGCCCGTGACCTGCTCTAAATACATGACAGTGGGAGTCCTGGCAATGGTCAGTTTTTCCAATTATGTCCTGCGTCTGTGGCTCTCATGCTCTTGGTCGGCCTCCGCTGGCTCTTATCCAGTAACGCAGTTGACGGAGGAGCGTGGGGGGCTTCCCAGGACTCCGCTTCCTCCTTCGCGTTTGACCGGATGAAATGACAGATTTATTTATTTCGATGAAATTCAATAATTTTTTCCTTTATTGTGATAAAACAACAATCTGCCGTATTGGGCAATAAGCAACTGTAATCAATGTTCTCATTCATCCCATATTTACAGTTTTTGTTCACTCGCTCTTTCATTCATACAGTAATTACAAACACCCCGGAGATCTCCCAAAACCAGATCGTTATAACCTTCCTCGTATGCGAAAGAAGAAACAGAAGTCTCAGGAAGTCTCCCTACACTCTTCCAGCAGCCGCGTCAGAGAAATCTATTGAAGCTAACGGAAGTTATTTTTAATAAAAATAATATTGCTAAAGATTGTTTTTTCTTTCATTTGCCTCATACTCTAGGAACTCACATTTCGTATGTTACAACCCATTAACAATGTCATACTGCAAAACACCTATAAGAAATAACTATGTAATTTGTCGGAAATACCAAATAGTGGATTGTGGAAGAATTAGTCATAATGAAGCAAGCAACAGTGTCTTCAGTTTTCTGTGAAGATTTTAGTTGATGCTAAATGTGGCGTTGTTGGTTCTCATATAAAATGCATTTATTCGACGCTTTGGAGTATGCTGTACAACTTTAGAGTTGAAACTTAAGATTTTTCTATGATACAATCTCTTTGATTCGATGCATTGTACGCCAGTCATGAACGAATTTCCTAGATATCTGTGTGCGAATTGGAGCTGATTTTAATTTGCTTTAGTTTGGAAGCTAGTGTGCAAGAACCCTTCTATACATACTTCATGTCTACTTAAAAAATTGTTAAAAAAAAGTTTCTTGGATTGAATCATGAATAGACTTCGAAGGTCATTAAGCCAGGGTAATTCAGAGTTCAATCAGAATAATTGATAACGCAGGATGTACTCCATCACCAACATACAAGTCAAAACACTTGTCTTTAAATCCACTGGTTATGGAAACGCAGTATTCATCACCAAGGAACCAATCTGTTTTTTTTTAATAAAAAATAATACTAATGATTATTGTAGATGATAAAACATCCGTTACTATCAACAATTAATGTCTCAAATTAAAAAAACGGTCAAGGTATCTGTGCTCAACCCCTATTTCATCGCCAATTAAGACAAAACCATGCCGCACAAGCAGACAAATAAGTTCTGCATCTAGGTCAATCGACGACTTATCACCAAATTGAGGTGCTGAAACATACAGACGTACAGGACATAGAATACATCCCGACACCAAACAGCTTAAACCGTAATCAATAATTGTCCAAATTTCAAATTGCTCTGCTCACAATTGACAAAAATTGTAGGTACGGGCAAATACACATGTCTCAGTCGATCACGAGACACTAAAATTTCTTCAGACAGTCTGAATAGAGCAGAATACGTATAGAGCTATCAACAAATATTTCGAAAATACAAAGGCCGATTCCCATACATATCAGCTAAAGAAAGAGAGATTGATATGGGTGGTGATCAGAAACCTGCATCGCACTGCACCATCCACGAAATTGATGATGAGCTCGCAGCTCTAGGATACAAACTTCGCCAAATAAGGTGAAGCAATTAAAGCCCCCTTAAATCTATTCTTTGTAGATCTTGAACGAACAACTGGAGTAGTGAAAATCTACGAATTATATTATACAAGAATAGAGGTCGAAAAACCGTACCCCAAACGTGTCATCGTCCAGTGCCATTATTGGCACACCAAAACCTACTACCACCCTTCCAAGTGTGTAAAGTGCAGTGGACAGCACAAGAAGCTCTTGAAATCTACAGTATGCGTCATAAGAGCTGCGAAGCGTATAGGATACTGAAGTCCAGGAACCAACAAAGTCGGCGTCCAAAAGAGGATAAAAGCAAGCAACAGGCCAATCAAGAAGCGGCCCAGCCAGAAATTTGAGGCTTTCCGTCTCTTTGCCATTGCAGTTCGGAACAGAGAGCAGTCACAGGCACTGCTCACTCCTCGTCCGCAAATTTCTCTTCCCCAGCATTCCATTTATCCCAATCAGCAAACCCAATCCATTCTCAACCACAAAGTTCACATATTCCTCCACCTTCAGGTTCATCAGATCTCATTAGTCTATTAATTTCATTCCTTACAGAGTTCAGAACTCTAGTTAATCCTCTCATTTCGCTTCTCACAAATCATGTCTTCTACCTTATCCCCGAAAACAAAATCCATAAGTGGATCCTTCCGACTCCATTCTCCATTAGAATATTAGGTTGGCTGGACGCTTATAGTTGCACGGATCCATTCATGTTCAGAATGTGAACGGTATCCACACCCACACAAACGAAAAGTACTACTCAACGGCAAGAGCATTATGACCTGCTGATCGTCGCTCGCACAATCATTACTGCAGATTGGTAGGGCCATTTAGCATCCTTCCAGTCCGATTCTTTTTATGTCCACCTCTCCTCTCTACCTACAAGGGTTAATTCCCTGTGGTATGTTGCTAAAAAGATCCTAAAATATCATCCGTCGTGATGATGGCGATGATCGTCGTGATGATCCTTGGCGGCTCCGGATGGGGAAGGTCGGAAGAATTCGCTCTGCATTTTTCCGTGCTATCACACCTCACATTAGTCATATTCATACTTATCGCACAACTGTTGAAGATCTCCTCACTTCACCTCTTCCTCTCTCACTTCCACCAAAAGCCGTTAACCCCTCTGAGATCAAATATCATCTGAAAACCTTACCTTACCGAAAATCTCCCGGATAAGATCTCCTTACTCCTCAAATTATCCAACAACTTCCTAAAGCCATAATCTTCCCAACCTAAATTTGTAATTTCATTATCTGAATGATGCACTTTCCTCTTCTCTGGGGACATTCCATTATTGTCCTATTCGCCAAACCCGGTAAACCACGCAATGACACATGATCTTACCGCCCAATTAGCCAACTCCCTAAAAATATTTGAGAAACTCCTATTAAAACGTCTACTTCCAATTATTGTCCCATTTACTAAACCCAGTAAACCACGCAATGACGCGTCCAATTACCCTACTCCCCATTGTCTACAAAATCTTCGAAAAACTCTTTAAAACTTCTATTTACAATTCTTGAACTAATTTACAAAGTTATTATGTGTGATCCCATACGAAGGAACCATTCTTGAGAACTGCAGCAGTTTTGATGTGTAGTTTTTTCTATAGCACTTATTGTTGCTCTAAACTGTGTTGGTGGCCTATTCCACATTTATTTGTTTGTTGAATGATTAAATACTACCTTCCTATTCCTTACATGTCCTAATATTCTAGTTTATTGTGCCAGTCATAAGAACTGCAGCACATAATGATTCGTTGTTTGTACTGTAGTACTGGGTGTTGCTCTGATTCAGTGTTGGTGACCTGCACCTATATGTTATTTCTTTGTTGTATGTTTGAGCACAACCTTCCTATTCTTTGTATATCCTTATATTCCAAATTAATGGACAACGCAAGCTATACACCCTTAAAAAGCAACCAGTCTGGAGAACTACAGTACTTGATGTTGCTCTGATTCTGAGTGGGGTAGCCTGTAACCAAAGTAACTTGTTTATTGTACGTTAATATACTTCCTTTATGTCCTTATATCTTAAGTTAATGGAGAACTCAAGCTTGATTCACAGTTACTTAAGATGGTATGTTTGAACTCTACCTTCCTTTTCTTTATATATTCTCCATATAAATCCAAGTAAATGGACATTGCCATTTGTGCACCGTTACGATGACACCTATCTTAGGAACAACAGCTTAAAAGATTCGATGTTTCACCTGTAGTACTAGGCGTTTCTCTGATCCTATGTTTGTGGCATGTTCCAAACGTTACTTGTTGATGGTATGTTTGAACCTTACTCTTTTTTCCTTAAATATCCTTACATAGCAAGTTAATGGATAAGGAAACCTGTGCACGCTTACAAATGAACTAGTCTTAAGAACTGCAGAACATAATGTTTAGTTTTTTCTGTTATTGTTATTACCCAGCAGTTACTTGTTTATTGTTTGTATAAATACTACCTTTATATGCCATATGTATCCTTGTATCCCCTGGTTATAGGCAACGCAAGCTGTATTCAATAACCAAGACTGTACCATATAATTATTCGTTAATTCTCCTGTACATGGTAATACTCTCTTACTGAGTTGGCAGCCTGCCATTTTTGGATTATTGCATTATGGAAGACTCGACTACCCATTTACGTTTTGGGGGTTTTCAAATGCTTATTCGGCTTTAAGTACTGTTCTTTTACTGTATCGTCAATTGAAACCTTATGCGATTTGCGTCAAACGGTCAAACTGAAAAAAAAAAAAAAAGTACAAATTCAGTCATTTAAATCTATTACTCTTTTCAGACTTTTTTTTTTTTTTAAATATTACTATAAAAAAATATTAAATAAAAAAATAAAAGTATGTGTGTAAAAGGTGGCGGCGATAACGTGAATAGAGAGACCGCCTACGGACAAGGTGAGGTCTTAAGCCTTCAGATCAATATTGCCACCCCCTCCCACCCCCGACCAGACTCCA
The DNA here is from genome assembly GCA_930367205.1 of Acanthosoma haemorrhoidale. Classification (NCBI taxonomy): domain Eukaryota; kingdom Metazoa; phylum Arthropoda; class Insecta; order Hemiptera; family Acanthosomatidae; genus Acanthosoma; species Acanthosoma haemorrhoidale. Next base: position 47,295,222 of record OV884009.1, read on the forward strand.
ACCCTTACCTTTAAATACACTTACTATCCTTTTATCATTCTAAAAGAGCCTTCTAGTTAAACTGTTTTAATTTTACAGATCCCTTACTCGAAAATATACCGGCAAAAATTTTTAAAGCAAATTCCAGTCCGTTTGTAAAATGTAAAAAAAAACATTTTTTTTAATGAAAAAAATCGAACACCAATCATTCCTTTCACAAACCAGGAACGTTTTCATGCACTTCAAGTTTAATCTGCATTATTTTCTTGCTTAATCCCTCAATTACATTCTGTATAACATCGCTCTTGATCAACGATCGATTTGTTATTGCAGGTTATTTATATTATGGTGTGGATAAACAAAGTATAACCTCCCGTAACAGTGTTGCCTGACGAAACTGGTTTGACAATAACTCAGCTATACATGGTAACGGTTGTTCTTACTTTAGTTCGGCCATTTGCCGCTAGGTAGTGTTGGCGTCGCTGTAGCGTATTTCTGTGTGCACCGAATTCTTTTCCGATCCTGTGGAGAACTTTTTGGCGGGTATTTCGCATCTGGCGAGATGCACCCATCTATCTGCTCTGATGATTTTATGTGTGCCCCGTTTTACGTTAGATTCGGACAGTTTACAATCGTTATCAAAGAGATTAAAAATACTAACAAACCTATTAAAAATAATTAAGGGTCGGTCATTGATTAATTAGTCAAAAAAATACTTTATTCAATTTTAAGTAACTTAAATTTATTTTTGTCCTTCAAAATATGGAAAGCTGTTTATTACAATTATCCAGTATTATAGTAATAGTTTATCCAGGATTAATTAATCATACAAAATGTACATGCAGATACTCAATTGTTGTAAGAGATATTTGTTGACCCATCTCAGTTTGAATTTCATTTGGGTACCAATCACTAAGAATTTTCAGTTAATTTTGTTGATAAAGAGGGAAAGGAAGAGAGAGGAGAGAGAGAGAGAGAGAGAGAGAGAGAAAGAAAGAGAGAGGGGGAAGGGGGTAGGCAATGGAAGAAAATGTCCACATGTTGCGCTCTGATGATTTGAATTTATTTTAAAACTAATTTTACAAACTCTCGTGACCTGCTATAAATACGTGACATTGGGAGTCCGAGCAATTGCCAGTTTCTCCAATCATGTCCTGAGCGTCTGTGGCTCTCGCGCTCTTGGTCAGCCTCCACTGGCCCGTATCTTGTATGCGAGGGAAAGAGAGAGAGAGAGAGAAAGAGAGAGAGTGGGGGAATATATTTATTGGATTTTATTACATACATTTATGTACCATGATAAGAACAGATTGAATTCATCATTCATTTTCTCCTTATAATAGATATAGATGGAAAATTAAATACTTGAAATTTGGAGGGAAAACAAACAAAAATAATAAACCTCTCTCATACTGACAAGTTACTAAGCTACTATTTAAGTTTTCTCATTATTGTTTTATTTTTATTTTCATTATTATTATTATTATTATTATTATTATTTTTATACATATTTAGCTATTATATTTCTATTTTACTGCTTATTTCTTCTGCATTTTTTATTTTTTATTTGTCTGTACAAGAAAAAATCACCTGTGCACTTACATTATAGTTACACTATGAACTATCAAAACACAATTAGAAAAAAAAAAAAAAAAAAAAAAAAATTGAATCAAGGAAAATCCTATTGTGATGGCTCAATGGGCGGATTGGGTAAGGCCTGGAAAATTACGTGGTCGGTTTGAGCAGGACAACAGTCCAAGCCAAGGCCCCAGTTGTCTTTCTAGTTGAGTTGCTTTCCGAAAAAAAAAAAAAAAAAAAAAAGTAATCCTCAGGTTCAGGCGTGAAATTCTCCAGGTACATTCAGAGACAAGTCAATAAACTCTTTCTCTTGGTTAATTATTCAGGATTTATAAATTTATTGATAACAGAAATTCTATTAGCAGGTAATATATAAAAAAAATATTGATCATAGGAAAAAAAACCACACATTTCAAAATGACGTTTTGAACCATGATTTTGGCTGATTTATTAACAGATTTGAAAATCGCTTTTTAGTAGAGAAGGAGAATGTCAAAGGTGAGCTAATTTTTAAAACTGCTTTGTGAGCTTCCTATTGGTCCTCATTTTGAGCTCGGCATAAAATTAACGCATTCATCAGTTTACGAATATATATAATTTGTGTATTTATTTATTATGAGGTTTATCAATTAACAGTAATATGAAATTAATGCAATGTGCAACAGGTAAATCATAAAGAAAACACACGGTTATTAACCTCTTTATTATGAAATGATAAACATTTACACATAAATATATATATATATATTTTTTTTCAAACACACTCAAGGATAATTATTAATAACTAGGTAATGCTGTTTATGCTATACCAGAATTTAAAAAAATCAACCTGGATATTTAGATGTCTCAACCATATTAACTATAATTACTAATCACCTATTTATAATATTTGTTTGTGTCAATGTATTTCAAGACTTTCAATTCATAGTCGAATAAAATAAACATTGAACGGTATTTAAAATAAAAAAAATATCGAAATTTGTGACCAAACGTAACACAATAATAATAAACAAGGGACAATATATCAAAGGTCAGTTCCATTGGACATAACAGTTAATATCCATTTTCTTGACGTTTTATATTTTACACACTCACTTTATTTAACAATATATACAAGGAAAATATAAAGTTAAAAACATTGCAAAAATATAACATGAAAAACATGTCCAAAAATATTAACAGAATCTTGAAAAAATTTAGATGCAGACAAAAGATGCTGCTTGGTCCAGATAGTGATTAAAGCAATAAAGTGTTTATGCACTGTAACGATTTTATTTATATGTCCTGAGCGTCTGTGGCTCTCGCGCTCTAGGCCAGCCTCCACTGGCTAGTATCCGGTGACGCGGCTGACGGAGGAGCGTGGGGGACTTCCCAAGTCTCCGCTTTCTCTTCGCGGTGGATTTGGGGGTTCTCTGGGCTGTCTGTAAATATTGTATGAATGAGCGAGTGAATGATGAACTGTAAATATGGTATGAATGAGAGCATTTATCTTAATTACTTATTGCCTTATAAAAGGCAGATTGTAATTATAGCACAAAATAAAAATAAAAAAAATATATCGTAATAAAATTTATTTCATGGTTCTTCACTGTAGAGTATGATTACAACAACCACTCTATAAAGGTAGACACTGAAAATAAAAAATCACATTATTACAGAAATAGAATCAGATTTAAGGTAATAAAAATTAAAATATCCTAAAATCAATCAATACATGCTGAAAGTACCGGTACGAATTGGTAATTGCATAAAGGTACTAGACTTTATTTTTAATGGTCAATAATAATTATTATTACTGTGATCTGCTCATGCATACAGAGTTAGTGGAAAATATTTATTTTTTTCTGAAGTATGTATACATTTGTAATTTCATTAAAATTTTGTCATTAGGTGTTAATAGAGTTAGCTATGAAACATAGTTATAAATGAGCTAATGTTTGATTGATTTCATGACGGTTTCCTGTAGGAAATCATTATTTGGCCCCTATTTCTCTAATTACCTCCCAACAAACAGGCCCAATCGACTTTCTTTTTTTTTAAGCCGAACATGCCAATATATTGACATTATAAAAATGTATGTTTAATACCTCATAATTATGTTGTTGTCATTATCACTTCATGGGCAATAAATATGAAATTCGAATCGTTTTTTGATCCAAAATTTTTTTGCTATGACACACATTTGGTTAAAAGACATCTTCAACAGTAGGCTAGAAATTACTTTCATTTCCCGTGTTCATTTCTGGTTACATGGCCAGTATCACGGTCAAACTGTGAGTTTCTCGTCACATGAACCAAGTGACTGGTCCCTCATTTTATAGTAAAGCTGCATGAACAGAGATTAATTTTGTCAGTTGTAAGCCGGAGTGTAACCCAGAAAAGAAGGGTTATAGTCCAGTGACCCATAGAGAATCACAATAGATCGAATTCCCCCACTACTAGCTATAAATTCAAATCAATATTAATTTTTTTTTTTTTTATAAAATTATTCATATGTTTTGTGCTAATTTTAAGCGTGAACGGGAGATTGAAACCAAACATATATTTTAAAAATATATAAAACAATGATCCCAACAAACACAAAATGTTAGAATTAGAAAAATTGAAACGTTTATTATACTAACCATACTCAAATCGGGTGAGTTATTGATAAGAAAAATCTCCAGTTTATCTCTCAACATCATCTCAGCATCTCTCAAATCTTCAACCTCAAACTCAACTATCATCATAGCATCAAATCTTAATTACAGGAGGCGAGCTTCAATCCCATCAAGTTCTTTCAGAAATGCATTGGAATAACAATACACACATTACGTATACTGAAGACGAACACAGAGGGATACAGTGAAATGAGGCATCGGTCACTCAAGAGAACATTGAGGATTGAAACAGAGCGTGCGTAGATCGAATGGAACAGCCCGGAAGAAATCGCAAACAATTTACTGTTTGAGAATAGAACGCACAAGATATCCACGAGGATATGTGTTTCAGAATCGACGGATCAACCAGCTTGAGAGGAGCGCAATAATGTACCACTAATCACACCATTGCCAAGTGTGGCAGGCGATTAGCAAAATTAGACATTTTCCAAACAACTGAACACATTCTGATGATAATGTAGGAATATCGCAACATACAAATGAACTAACGCCATCATACTTAAATCCAACTATGCATCCGTGCGGTGCTCCTGGAGTCGGCAGGCAGAATGCGAGAGATGCTCCCCTCTGTCACAGATGTGACAGGAAGACCGATACTCCAGCACATGTGCTTGGCAAATGTAAACACATGCTTCTCATTATAGAGAAGGCAATTATAGATACTGTGTGTATAGGAAAAAGGGAGGTACAATTAATTATTTTATCATTTGACTAATGTCCAGTTTTTTTCAGTAAATTCCCAAACTGCTCGAATGAGAAACGGACGAATGGGAGAAACAAAGCAAGAGGGCTCGAAAACACGCTGAACGTTATAACCAACAGATTTAAAAAGATAATACCACCTTTAATAGTCCACCTTCAATAAAAATAATATTAAGAAATAAATTAAATTAATATCAGTTTTATATATTTTCTTTCTTCTATAAGTCTTTTTTAACGTTAAGTATTTTGTTTTGGGTCACCTAAATACTAAGAACCGAGATACTTTATAATAGTAAAAATTAAATGCATCTATGGGGGATGAGGGGTCCCCTCTTTCCCAAGAAGTGGCCTAAGCACCCTCGTGCTGGATAGCACAAGGTCGGTCACCTAGCCACAATATTCTGATTTAATACATAATGTATTAACCTATATTTTTTTTCCATTTCATTCCCATAAGGGATAAATTCTGAACTTCCGTCCCTTCGTAAACACCCCCATGTATACTTTTTTTCATCCCTTCCTTTGATGAGCAGCCCCTTTTCACGAGTAACGAACCCTCAACCCTAGAAGCTGATGTCCTGCAACTCTTGATGTATCTAAATATATTCTTCAAAAAGACTAAATGATGAAAATGCCACATCAGCAAAGAACCCGCTGTGATTGTTTGTAGGCTGCTATCATGACCTGAAATAATGACAGATATTTTTATAAATTATTATTATCAATTAGATAAAAAAATTAATTAATTATTATGGCAGAACTCTTAAGAAAAAATTTCTTATCCCTTGTGCTTGTTAATAAGTATTCGTTTTTATTTCTAATAACTGAAATTGAGTTATCATTAGGTATTTTATCTCAAATAATAAATAGAACGACATCTAAAATATTTTAGATAATTAAAAGTAGAACCTCGCCCTATGGGATATATAGGAAAAAGGAGAGGAGCATATCTCAACAACTAGTCTAAATCTGTTATCTAAGGCTCATGTCAAAAGGAATCAACAAATGGAAATTATGGATATTAACATATTTTTACTGTGAACTAACGAAAATATTGTTTTATTCATTTCAGATGAATGAGTTACTTCCCATTTTGAAATAAAACTAACATTAAAAATCAAAAATATAACGAGATTCGCAACGGTTCCTAATTTTTGTTTATACTGAAAGATTTAAATTCCAGGAGCATTATTTTTCTTTACATATATAATTTTTTTAAGGCTGTAGAGACAGTAATATATTTAAAAAAAAATAGGACTAAATATTTACTCACATAAAAGAACTTGCGCTTAAAAACCTACGAAAGTTTCGTAAGTAATTTTGATAATTGAAAAATAGCAATTTTTTTTTATTTAAATGTTTAAATAATAATTAATTAATCTGTAAAAAAAAAAAAAAGACAGCGGAGTAGAATGTAAGCTGTGAACGGACGTGAGGAGAGGGTGATGCCTGAAAACAATTTATGTGTTTTTATGGAGAGAAGAGTTTTTCTTCGGGGCATGTTGCTGGAGCGAGTGTGTGTGTGGCAGGGTTTTTCTACTGGAGTGTAGCAGTGTGTGCGGCTTGAAGCACTATCGATCGGAGGGGGCGGGGCCTCCTAGCCACGCCTACCTCACCCCTCCGCCACCCACCCCCGATAGAAAACTGCACAAGCCTCGTCCAGGGGCCAGGGGGCGTCTTTTATAATTTTTCACAATTGTTTTCCGGGCCCCCTCCCCCTGGCAGCCGCGGGGATCCAGCATGGCCGCTGAGGCTTTTCTGCAAGCGTAATGAGCCCATTCCAGCCACCCCAACCCTCTTTCCGCAAGGGTCGGGGGTTAGACATTTTGAATAATATTCCTCTCTTCCCTCTCCCTCCCCGGAGCCTCATCACTCTGTCTCTCTCTGTCCCTCTCTCCATCCCCACCGGTCCTTCTCCCTCCTACCTTTTACCCACAATCTTCCTCTCCCCTCCCTCCGCTGGCCTTCTCACTCATTCTCTGCTCCCCTCCATTCCCCCCTCACACCCTCCCCCTCATACTCTCTCACCCTTTCTCTCTCTCCCTCTCCCTCTCCACCTCCACGTATCCTCGCTCCTGTTTCCCTCAATCTTTCTCTCCCAAAGCGTTTAGTTTCAACTTTCACCACTGGCAGCACTCTCTCGACCGCCGGAAAAAGAGGAAAAAACCTACAGCGCCCCTGACGAGGGAAAATTTTACTCCGGGATTTTTTAATTCTCTAGAGTGATAAAGGGGTGCGCTGCTCTCTTACTTTGCCGGCTTTTTACAAAATTTCGGATCCAATTTTTTTTTTTTTTTTTTTTTTTTCCCCCACTTACTACAAGAATATCTGACCCATGCATGGCAATCGCTTGAAATGAAATGTTTTTACTAACAAATAATTACATATATTATAAAGTATTAATAAATAAAAAAGTTAAAGGCCAGTACGGGTACAGCTTGATGTGAATTTCTTTAAACGTTACTCTCATTGATGGGTCCTTCGGCTCCTGAGCTGCAAATATAAGAAATTTAAAAGTGAGAGAGAAAAATATTATAAGTTTATGGCCAAGACACTAAAAGCCGACGGGCCAAAGAGAATAGGTCTTCATCCGAGAAGAATGCCTATCAACAAATTCCATTTAACTATTTAAATATTCATCTATACGAATAGTTTAATTTATACAGATGAATATATATCATCGAACATCGCATAAGATAGTTATTATTTCCTTTAGGACCTCCTAGAGAGAAGAAAAAGCGGGTATAAGCTAGAAGTGATGTAGGTGAACCGTTGTTAGGTTGAAGGTCAAGCGAGTCCAGTTGAGTGAGTGTTGGTGAGACAACAATGGAACTAAGTGAGAATATCAATTAGTTGTGAGAACCTGGAAGAACTATGTAAATTATAAAACGTCTTTTAAGCACTGCTACGTTCGTCGGACGGGAAAAGAATAACGCCTTTTATTTAACTACTTATTTATCCATTTAGGGTTACTCTATCTAACCGATACACTATATCTATCTGATACACAACTGTATCCGAATACATAAACCTTTAAGGCAATATATGGATGTATCTTTTCTAAGGACACATATCTCTTTAATTGAGAGTCTTTAAAGTAGACTGTATAAAAGTGAACTGTTATTTTCGATGAGCAATAAGATTTACAAATGATGAACGGTCATGATAAATTTATCGTCTCCTCCGTCCCATGACAGCCCAACACCTATTCTGCCCGTTCCAGTTAATTTTATCAGTTCTGCGACTGATGTCAATCAAGTTCAATTCTATATATGAAATATTTAATTCCTTGAAGTCACTCTATACTTCAATATTGGATATTGATTCTTTAAAGAGGTTATTTCGGCTAATATTCTACTCTAAATGATATTGACTGAAACAAACCATTTTTTTTTAGTAAAATAATCTTTTGATCCATCTCCACCAATTGTTAATGAATAAACTTTATAATGATAAATTGATTCTATCTTTGATTGAGCTATAAATTATATGTTCATTATTATATTATAAACACTTCAAGATGCATATTAAGTGATCATGTAAGTCTATCAATTTAATTTTTTTTTTTTTAAGGCTTATTACATTAATGAATCTTAGGAACGATAATATTTCCTGTATCTACAGAAGATGATTATAACTTAATTTTTCATTCTTCAACGCCAATTTACTTAAAATCGAAATCCTAAAAGCGATAAGCAAGCATACAAAAATATCTGAATTGCACCTATGTCGTGTTTTTTTTTATTAATGTTTGATTTTTAAAGCTTCTTTTCTTACGGAATAATCATTAGATTTTAAATGGAGTAGTAGTTGGGGGCAACTTTTAAATGATTAACGCTTGTGGATTAGTGTATGAAGCAGTAACGTTAGTTCAAGCAAGCCCGGACATTCAACGGGAAGAGCGTCAAGAAGTTCCAAGGACATTGAAGCCTTAGAAGAACTATAGAACAGCACAGACTTACTTCTTTCCAAGAGTCTCCTCAAACAAAAATCTCTTAACGATACTCTACAAAACAAACAGGAACGTCATTTTGTTCTTAGGAGAGAAAACGATTATAATACATCTTATGTTATTTGAGGAATATTTGAAAGTAAGAAAAATTAATTAATCTTTTAAGGCATAGCGGAACGTTTATACACTTATTGATTCTCCACAAATTTTGTTGGTTGACTTATTGATTGTTCCGCATGGACAATTTTAATGATTAGACAGCAACAACACAATACCCACTGACAAGTGAGACTTGATAAAGTTACACAGTGACACCCCCCCTTTGACCTTTGACCGAGTGATTTTTTTCCATGATAGTTTTCCTCCCAATAAAACCCTCCTATTAAACCCAATATTGATTAAAATGTCACACGTACAACTGTCAATATTCAAACTGTAATAATTATTACCTGAAAGGAATCAAAAGGCAAACGTCTAAACCTCAAGGGCAATGGATGGCAGGTATGGACACAAATCGTTTCGAAAATGAACGAGTAAATTAAACGTTTCATAATAATTTTAACTCCGACTGTACCTTACATGACGATCCCCATCCGATCGGAGCCTTGACCATAATTAAATTATACAAATCATTTGCAATTATTAAGTGTTTGATTATATATGCTGATGAATTTGTATATTGAATGAAAGGATAAATTTATTTAGGAAAACTTTATAACCAATTAAAAAAATCGTTACATCGTTTCTGAAACAAGACCTTAATAATGAGCTGCATTATTTAGCAAGTAATTAATAAATCTTGCAGATATATTTCATAATGGCAGTAACGATAATATTTAGGTGTTTTATATATGCACAAAATACATTTTAACATACTCGTACTTACCCTTATCAAGTCAGGTTTTATTCTTTTTTGGACTATTTATTGTTTTAATATTGTTGCCATGAGGTATCGTTTTTTTTCCGACGAAATATGATTCGGAAGTAATGCCTAAAAAAAAAACACAAGATTATAAACAGACCCGACTCCGATGTATATTAGAAAAATTGATAACGAACAATGTTTAAGAACATTTAGTATTAGGAAATTATGAAATTGAGTAAGTAACATGTTAATGTTAATATCAAATCTCCTCACCCCTATTTGGTGTGGTTACAAAAGGGTTGATGTAATGAAAATCTATTGCTTAAACCTCCATCTGATTTTTTTTAATATTTGCCTAAAATTATTTCAGCACTGCTTTCGTTTTGCACTGTCAATGCCGATATCAGAAAGGTCTAGTTGCGCCTGATGTAATTGCCAAGCCCCAAAAGACACGTAATTACGAAAAAAAAAGTCTGTTTGTATGTGTGTTCTAAAATAGCGTGTATAAAAATGATACAATTAATTTGAAATCATATGATGGATAAATGCCAGAACAACCAGTGCATAACCTGCCACAACTTCACATGCATTTATTTCGTCTAGAACTGTTCGTTATAGACAATAATTATTTACGCCAAAAAACTAATTTTTACTTCAGTGGGTGCCCCGAGTTGGAGAAATTTGATGTAATAGATCAGTCACATCTCAATGTAACGGTACAAAATTATTCTGTCCCTTAAACAAGTTTTCTTAAATTTTCAAAAAATCAAAATATGTCACTCTACTTGTTGACACTTGATTTCATAGTGGGATCAAATGTCTTATCTCAGCGTTGAAAAATTTCATATCATACACAGTCTCGAGAATGCCTGATCAGGTGAAACGTAGACAAACTGAATAAAATACAAATTTGGAGTGACTGTAAACCCTCCTTGCGAATTTCGTGACACATCTGTGTTTTTCATACAGTTATTTTTATAGAGGTGTTGTCATACAAAATAGTTGGGAAAATTCTCTGAATGTTAACGTTGAAAAAAAGGTATGTTAGGACCATATTTTGGGAATAGGGTGGTTGGGTGGTTTTATGTACTAACCACCGGCGCTGTTTTCTTTGAGGTCCGAAAGGTTGGATCCTTTTTAAGGAATAAACATTTTTTACTGCAATCCAAAAACAGTTTTTTCAGACGTCCAAAAATCAAATACCCCCGTTGATATCTCAAATAAGAACTATTCACTAGTCCCTTCAAAGAGAGATGAAAACTGACCATTGAAGAAGAGGTGCAGACGCAGCCGACAGTTTTTGCCCGTGGTGAAGATAATCCAGAACAGTGGGGCTAGGTGGAAAACCGGTCAGCTAACACAATTACCCCCACCGGAGGGAGTGAATGGGGGTGGATGTCCCTCTTTTTATAGCATAGTTTTGCGCCCCCCCCCCTCTTCCCCATTAGACATAATTAGATTTTTCATTGGGGATTATCTTCAGCTGCGAGACCAGAAATTTAATTGACCCTCCCCCCTATCTCGGTCAACGCCGGTAACACCTTTTATGATATACACGTTTTGGTCGGGGTTGATCTTTCAATGACACACGAATGTAAAAGAAGTTCTAGATACAGGTTTGATTAGGTCTGTTACAGGTCAAGAACACCTACGTTATATGGAGGACAAGAAGTTCACAAAAATAAACAATTATATTTTAACATAACAAGAAACACTATCGCATTAAACTGGGAATACAGCAAACCTTTAAATGTTAAAATCGTTATGTTACATCATCACGAAATTGCCCATTTTTCGCAGAATAATTTAATATAACTTAAATAATTTATAAATAATAATTTGTAAGATAATTTAAATTAACAAATTATTATTACAACACTCGTGAAAAAAGTATTTTCATGTTTCATAGACCCATAATAAATAACTAATTGATTATATTAACTATTTTAATTATTCAAATATCAGATACTGTTTCTAAAAGTTAAGAGTCTTAAGAGGGTTTTTGTACTAAGAAAACATTTTAAATTGTTTTTTAGCAATGAAAATTTTAACAGATATTTATTTTATATAAAAGTTTTGTTTTAACAGTTTCAAGAAAGTTTGTTTTCTGTATAAAGTTATTGAACCAAAAAAGGTAGTAAAAAAGGTTTAAGTGATTAAAAATACAATTTAAGATCTGATATTTTGCAAGAAATATCAATCACATAATTTATCTTAACGATATGAAGTTCAATTTATTTATAGTACACCTGGATGTGGGGAATTGAAAACTTGTATATTTTCACTGTTATACATATTTGTATTCTATGTATCTCTTTTAATGACAAGTAGGGGTGTTTAGCAGCTGTTAACTTTTATTTTCAAGCATTTCATTTGAACATTCAGACTTTTTTATTAAATAAGCCTTTAATCAAAATAAGTTTTTTAAAAAAGTTATAACCACATTTCATTTTCCATTGTCACCTTTTTCAATCAGCTGCTACTAATAACGCGTGAACCTGGCTGGCAAGTGATAAAAAAAATTACAGAAACAGAATAGAAATATTGAAAAAAAAACATGTTATTAACTCTAATCAGATCAGTTCAATCACACTCTGCCATACTATCGACTGTACGGATCTTAAACTGGTTTCATTTTATTAGTAATACCTCTGGTGAAATATACTTTTTTTATTTACAACAAATAGGATAAATGGAACAGTCTCAAACCGATATTGGTTCTCTGGTACTATGAAATCCTCACTCCTTAAATCATCTTAACGCGTACTGAAATCCGTCGCTTATTCATTAAATCAGAATTTAAGGGGGAATTTGAAGAAATTAACAAAAATTAGAATATAAAAAACTTTTTCATTTAAAAGCTAAATAAACATGTGTATTCACACATTCACACACAGTCTCGTAAACACACCTTCCGTTGTTGCGAGGAATTTGAGATGAAGGATTAGGGTCAGTGGGGAAAAAACGGGGTAAAGGGAGTGAAGGGCACAGGGAAAAAAAGGGAGGTTAGAATTAAAAAAAAAAAAAGAGGGGGCCTGAAAAGAAGGAAGTCATTCATAATTTTTATCTTTTTTTTTCGACTTCCCCCCCCCCCACTCCAGGGAAACCGGGAAGAAATTCCGCCTTAGCCAGAGGGGTAAGGAGGGTGAAGTAAGAGTGGGGGGACGAAGGGTGGGGGAAAGCCTTAGCAGGGCCTTCTCGATTTAGATCAATACTGCTAAGTCTCTTCTAGATCTGACTCGCTTTTACTTCTCCATTTAAAACAAATAAACTTCAACTCCATTAAAATGTACAAATATATTTTTGTTGCGTGTTATTCTAATTTAGCGTGGATAAACGAATAAAGTAACGAATAATATAGAACGAACAATAAATTAAAATCACGGTTACTGATTACGTAGTCTAATGATTTATATCATATAGTTTTATAATATTTACGTACCTTGAACAGCGATAATTTCCATCTAAATAGTTTATCACGTCATTTCTAATAAACACAAAAACCATTGTTGTAAACATGTTAGCAGTATTCTTGAATTTTCCTAAGTGTGCTGAAATAGAAAATAAAAATAAAACGAAAATGAATAAATACATATACAGGAAATTAGCATTAACAAAATAAACGAAAAAGTGAGTCAAGAAAATCGAGAAGTAGATTTTCTTTTATTTATAAAACCACTCTGAAAATCTGAAATTTTCAACAAATATGAATTAATGTCCTCGTTCACCTAAAATCCCCTTTTCAACAAGTATCTGAAATATTTTCCAGTGAAATGCTACTTGAAATGTTTGATGAATGAACCGAATATATCTCTACTGACGGGTCTGTATTTTTTTTTTACATATCTTTGAATTAATTTTGAGTTGTCCTTTTGTTTCCTTAAATTTGTCCTTCCCCTTGGGGAAAAAAAAACACCCTCAGAAGTACAACTGTTATAACAACAAAGTTGGTTACTAAGTTTGTTGTTTGTTGTATGTATATGGCATGACAAATACCTCATACTACAAAGTAATTGATATGCTATTTACACAAGTTCAGCAAAACGTGGTCATCAGAGCTACCTGGTATTAGAGATGCTGTTGTATTTTAAGCGTAATATTTTCTTGAGAACATTATCTCGTTCTTTAAACGTTATCTGTGTTCTGTTATATCACTTCCTAGCATATTTTGTCAATACTTAGCAAACAAATCTCCTAAACTATTTCATATTATTTTTTTTTTTAAAACGGTAATACTCGTAATTAAAATACCATCCTACTTGTACACAGGACTATGCCGTTTAAATATAAATGTGCATCCACACAATGGTTTCAACAGTTGCAAAAACGATCTGTCGATCAAACGTTATCCCCGATCCGCTTATTACGTATTATTAATGCCTTCAATATTTTCTTCACGTCGATAACGTGAAAAAAAAAACAATACTGACATTACTGGGTATTCCGTCGGGCTGATCTAATTATCAAACGAATGACGTGTTCGGACAATATAAATACCCTTGATATTTGTTTTAATAGCAGTAATCATCAATACGTGTATATTTTAACTGCAAAAATTGATCATAAACCTAGTTTATTTTTTTTTATGAGAAAAGTAAAACACAACAAATATCACGTTTTGTATGGTATTAAATTTTTTTTTGTAAAATAATGATTTGGTGTCTTAATGAAAACAATAATTTTATTTTGGTTGAACGATTTATATTGTTGGCACTCAACATTTTCCTCGTAATTGACGCGTTATTTTTACCTCCTCTCAAGGCAGTTTCTGAACATTACAATCAGTCAGTTACGATCATCGGTCAGAATGAGTTACATACGTACGTAATAAAATTCATAATTCTACAGTGTTTTTTTTGCAGTTTTTCATTTGATCGGGTCCATGGAAAAAGGGCGTAAGTTCGTTAGACAAATCTTTTTTGGGAAAATGAAAAAAAACCCAGGGTCAAGTAATTAGGTCTAAATCATGAAAAACAAAAAACCCGCCAGACTTATTTAGACCTTGAACCAAATCAGTCAGATTTTTATTCAATTATCTGTAAACGTCAAATTTTGATGAATTTTCAAAATGGACTGATGCTCTTGTTCTATGAACGAGTCGAAGAGCCCGAAAATAAAGGCGCTAGGATCAACAAGCTCATATCTTCGCGCAAATGCTTTATTTTGCACAAAAAAAAATTAAGTAATAACACAATTAAAAGCGTAAAGTAGTTATGCTAGTTCTTTAAAGCGTCACACCCCGTCAGAGTCGGGCGCAACCCTCGCTCCCTTTAGCAGGCCATGAAGTCAGCTCCAGGAAAAATTTCTTATATTTTTAACGAAATAGATTCAAAATGAACACACTAACGTAAGAACTTGTTCTCATGTCAAAATTTATAAAAATAATGGGATATTTCATTGTGATCCATAGCTCATTAAATGCCATGCTCCAGCTAACTTGCCATGCTCCAGAAAGGAAGAAAAGGAGTTTCCGTGCGTTTGTCTGCTTCGTAGCTTAAGTACGTAGTTAAATACGAGTGCACTCAGTTCAAAAATGCTCACTTGAAGTCAGGTATGAGAGATGTCTATTTTTTTTAATCTTCTTGAATCTTCTCCTTGCCCAACGTGATTTCACCCTATAACGTGAATAGGTTTATTTCACTTTCCAAGCAAAAATATTATCAATAAAGCGATTTCGATAAAAATTATATATAGCTTTTAAGTACTGTATGTATTTGTAGCCTATTTTACGGTGTACAACAACAAGCTTTATTGTGATAAAATTACATTCTGGCTTATTCTGATATGTAATTGTACCTATTACAGTTGTTCATTCATTCGCTCGCTCATGCATACAGTGTTTACAAACAGCCCAGTTATCTGCCAACTCCACATATTAGAGTAATACAACAACAACAATTTTTATTAAGATAAAATTACAATCTGCAGTATTAGGCAATAAGTAATTGAGATAAATGTTTTCATTCATACCATATTTACAATTCATCATTCACTTGCTCATTCATACAACATTTACAAACAGCCCAGAGGCCCCCAATGGTTGTCACCTCCCTCGCGTGCGAAGGAGGAAGCGGAGTCTTGGGAAGTCCCCCACGCTCCCTCGTCAGCCACGTCGCTGGATAAGAGCTAGCGGAGGCTGACCTAATATTAGACTAATATGGCTTAAAATTATCGCGAGTTGACTGTATTTCGAAATTTCAGATCGGACTGTACCTTACAAATACGATTGTTCAAGAAGATTACCTGCGATGGTAGCTAAACCGTAGGAATTGACCGCTTCCTATTAAGGATTTTTACAAGGGCATTTGCGGTGTCGGGGCCAGTTGTAAACTCATTCATCCCTCCATCCAGCGGATTATCGGACATCATTTCGCGTTAAGCGTTTTGAGTTCGGATGGGGGAGAGGACGTGTTTTATGGAAATTTCGCACTTGATCGACAGGAAAACCGAGGTTGGACATTAATGTTGATACGATTGGGATTTTGTTCCCGCATATTAGGAAATGAGAATTTCGCCAGCGGACGAATGGAGGAAACTGCGGGCTGGCCTGAGGCTTGGACTCTCGCCTCGGGCCACCTTGCCTCTGTTTTATTTTATTCACACACACCGCATTCGGCCCGTATTAAACCCTGCAACGCCTAAGAGAGCTTAATTATTGACTTCAAAGGGGACATTGCCTATTTGAGGACAAAGTCAGGGTCATCAGCTCTAGAAATAGCACTCTATGTTTAAACACATGCCCGCTAAGGAGATAGATTCAGTTCAACCCAACAGTTGTACAGCTTCGTGTCGTTTTCACTGATAAAGGATAATTTTAACCCCGAATATTCGCGAATTTTATAGCTCATCATTTCGATAACCTTAAACATATAGTGCGCGTATGTTCTGCATTAGCTTGCTTACGAAAGATTTATTCACTCACAATTGTGTACAGGAAACAAATGATACGACCAGTGAATGAGGTGGTGAATGAACAACAAATAGGTATGAATGACTTGCGGGAATGAACATCCAGTGATGCCAGTTTGAATGAATTATATTTATGGCAGTTTATTTAAATTAATAAATCCCTACTCAATCCTCCTGAGTCTTCGTGACGTGTTTGGTAAAGTCTTTGTTGCTAGTCCCAGAGGTTTCTGGTGTCCGTATAATTTCTTGTGGAATTTTTTGTAGTCTTTATGTAGGTACGTACGTGTAGAATTCATACGTCTGTGTGTATGGTCGTGTTTGTGGCACTAGTGATAAGTTGAAGCAGTTTTGACTAAAATGGTCACAAGGTGTGATTATTTGGCGTTGGCATAAATCTGTGGCTAATGTGCCCAAATGGGTTGGATTTCGTAGTTATAATCTTTTATGGCACTTTGGAAATATATCGTGTGCCTCTAATGTGTTATGAAATCAAATATATAAAATTATTCAAACGAGGGCTATGTAAAGAGAGTTTTATTATATATATCTATAGCCGAATAGATAAAGTATACCACTAAACACCTTATAAAAAAACTTCCATAAAGAATGTTCAAACTTTATTTTTTATCTCTCCTCTAAGCGTGTTACGGTATAAGTAAATAAAAATCTCAACTGCAGATTAACTGATCTCAATCATTTTACCTCAGATGAAACGGTTTTCTTCTGAGTGCTTTTCATGGGTACGACTTTAAGATTTGCTCAGCGTATGGTTGCACGAAAAAAAAAAAAAATAATGTTTAAAAAAATTCTTTAAATTTTCATCGGCGACAGTTACTTTCTTTAGATGAATGTACAAGAAGCCACCTGAAAAAAATCGTTCTTGCAAACCTAATGCTAATCTATTTACTATAGGTCCTCTAGATTGCCTGCATTATACAATTTTTAATATTATTAATACCTTATGAATCATAAAACTTAAACTAACCTACATCTAACAAACGAAATCTGAACCTGAATCTTAACCTAATTTTCCCAGTTTATAATTATTTATTAATCGAAACTACGTTCTTTCGATTCGGATTCAGGATTCTACAGAAGGCTGTTCAGATGGAGGAGATAAATAACGAAATCTAAATTGCAGAGAAGCAGACAGCGAAGGGACACAGAAGGGTCGAGGGTATTGATCCGATATATAAGTGGTCTGTAAGAAGGGATGAAGGAAGGGATTGAGGAATGGTGAGTCGAGGGGGGATTCATATATTGAGCGAGGCTAGGATTTGTAGGGGCTGTTTTCAGAGAGTAAGGGAGGCTTGGAGGGAGCTAGTCGCCTTGGATACGTCGACCGCAGATAGTCTCTTAGCCCCCCCCCCCCCGCCTCACCCCATCTTCCACCATCAACATGTTGCAACGCAGCCTTCCTCCGACCAATATCAAAACTGATTTCGGCTCGGTACAACTCAGTGTTGGATTATCACTACAAAAAAAAAAGTTATCCAGGGGTTACTGAAAAGCATTTCCTATTTCAGTTTAAAAAATAATAAAATAAATAAATATTTCACACTTTTTAAACGTTTCTTGCTGCACCAATAATTGATAAACTATAATAATAAAAATAAATATGATAATTACGGTATACATTCTACGTAATGATATTTGTTTAACTGCTATCAACACTATTTCTTCTAGTGATTTTTTTGGTGTTTAATTTACTAACTTAAGTGATAACTCTTGTCCATCTCACTTCTAGAATGTGGTGACGCATCGATTGATGAAGCTCTTAAGTTTGCTGGTGAAACTGTCTCCTTTCACGTCCTGAGGCAAAACACATAAATCAATAAGAAAATAAAACAAAAATCGATATGAATTATCAGCTTGTATATTAATCCCACTAAGAACATTTATTGATGTCCTTGGTCACTACTAACACACTGCAATACTCAAAAATCCGGTAAAACTGTTCGAATAATTTGTGTGGTTACACGAGAAAAGTTTTGTTTATATGAATCCTAGAAACCCACAAGGGCTATTATGTAGGGACAAATTGTGGGTTACAACAAATCATAACTGGAAATGAATATTTCGAAAAATTGATCATGATGATGTATTTAACGTTGTCACGAAGAGCATCAGTGACGTAACGTTTTACGCAGCAAAGACTTGGTAGTCAACATTACATTTTCAGTCGACCTGTCTGTAAGTCGATTTGGAATTCTACACCTTTATTTCCCACCAGGGATTTGATATAGGTAAAATACAATAATTGGACGCATGAAAAAAAAAAAAAGTTATCCAGGAGGTTACTGAAAATGTCCTATTTCAGTTTAATGCAATTTATACTTTATTAAAAAATATTGCCTGATATAATGTTTTCACGCAAAAAAAAAAAGGTTAAACAAATAATGAACTTTAGATGACATTTGAATGGGTTTATGGACGAAGGTTATCTGACCTATTTTTATGGAAATCACATCAATATATTTTCGGTTTCGAAGGGGGGCTGCATGGTAATTAACCTTTCATTCAACCAGAGGCAAACGTTTTTTGGGAAAATAATAACTTTATGAGTCCAAATAATTAGTATATCCATTTTATGTTACATACTTATTGTATGTTTTAAAAATATTTATTTATCGCTACTATATCTTATTGTCACAGAGGAAAAGACTTTCAGGGTTTTAGATTCTGCCGTGGAATTCTTAGCGAATGCCTCATAGACTTGCAATCTGTCTGGATATGGCATCAGGTGTGTATTTTTGAACTAAGTGCCCTCG
This sequence comes from Acanthosoma haemorrhoidale, assembly GCA_930367205.1. Classification (NCBI taxonomy): domain Eukaryota; kingdom Metazoa; phylum Arthropoda; class Insecta; order Hemiptera; family Acanthosomatidae; genus Acanthosoma; species Acanthosoma haemorrhoidale. The sequence continues at coordinate 47,314,635 of OV884009.1, forward strand.
AGCTTGGCTTCATCGCAGTGTATATTCTAAACCACGAAAAAGACAAACGCACGGTAACCCATTTTCTTCCCTTTTGAAGCATAACAAGTTAGCTGGAGCATGTAATTTAATGAGCTATGGATCAGAATAAAATAGTACATTATTTTTTTTAAATTTGCTAGCGGCCAAAATGTCCTTATTTCGAATCTTTTGTGTTACCTTTATCATGCACTAATAACGTTCAAATATGATCAGTACGTAAAATCATATATTGTATAACAAGGGTATAAGTCCATTTTGAAAATTCATAAAAATCTGACGATTACAAATAATTCAATAAATATCAATCTGACAGATTGGCATCGAAGTGTATTATAAGATTAATGTGTTGTTTTTCATCATTTAAGCCTAATTATAGGACCCTGAAGGTTTTTTTTTTTTGGTTTTGGTCCAGAGGATAATTACGCCCTTCATTCGTTTGTATGGCAAACGTGTGCCCGTTGCCTATTTGCTTTTTCAGCGTTAATAAATTCACAATAATTTTCATTGGTATATTCATAGGACACATATATGAAAGGCGATCACATTTGAAGCTGAATCAATTGACATATGGTTTAATTAATACAATCCGGCTGAATAAAACCAGTTAGTTTCTGATATTCTTTTTTAAAATACATTTATCGGCTAAACAGTGTTACGATGACGTTATAGAGGAATGACAACGAGAACAAGCGTTTTTTTTGGTATCGGCCAATGATTATTTTGAATCTATTGTGTTACCTTGATCATGCAGAAACATCACTTGCTCAACCATTTCTAAGATATAAAACGATTTTGTTTAATTGTTTCACATGAATCCTCCAGAGAAGTCCTGTCAAATGCCTCTTCTATATCAGGAAATGCTCCTGTCATGTAGAGCTTCTTCTGAAAAATCTAAATGTCAACAATTAAAAAGTCAACAACTCTCTGCAGTTGGTGGATGGTTGAGTAAAGTGAGATCCGAATTGGTGGTCTGGAAGTAAAGCTTGTTGAAAAAGAGGGAAAATACGTTGATATATGAGTTTTTCCAAGGAGACTGATAGGTCTGTATGAAGAAGTAAGTGTGAAGGTAATTATCGGTTATCAAGGTAAAATTTTCATTGACTAGGAAATTGGGTTGGGTTTACGACATAGTTATTATGAGAAATTAACTGCATATGAGCTTTTCATGGCAAATGATGAAGTTGTTCAGACGAGATCGAATCATAAGTTATTTCCCCTCGGCAGCCGTTTGATTTCATGAAGGACTGAAAGCTTTTAGAGGAATCAACGGTAGTTGAGGAGTGTCAAGTACTGTTAATACTTCGCTGTCATGTTGAGCGATTTGAAAACGGAGGAATTTTGGTATACTCGCAATGGTCTTGTGTCGTTGGAGTTTTTGGGTTTCTCTCCATAGACTACCATCTTCGGCATTAATGGGTCGATAAATAATTGTCAAATATGTAAGTTTTGATTTCTGTTTTTAGTGCGTCGTTTAGGTAATTATCCATTTATCAGCCAACAGTCTTGTCCTGGTCCATCGTTTTCTCGCCATTCATTTGGCCGTTACCAGTTGTCCTATATAAAAAGGGTATTAGGGAAGTAAGTGTACTCTCGTAACTAGTGGAGGTATCAGAGGTGCAAAGGATGCTTGTTGGGGATTATTGCTAAAGAAATTCACTGATTCTTCTAATTCGTTTGAAGTCTTTATAGACATGGGTACTATCAATCTCTCATTTAAAATATGCTCGAAATGTTTTCAATCCATCTGCCCTTAATAAGTAGACACTTCTTAAGTTGTTTGAGGCTTTTGATTACTGTGAAATAGACCAGTATATGATCAAACTTCGTGTGAATATAATAGTTAGTACAGTTATAATCTATACTAAAAAAAGAGATCAAGAATATCTTAGGATTATGGCCAGTTCGTTCGAAAATCGGGTGAAATATAGTTTATTTTTAGTTTGAGGACATTTTGAAATATCCTTCTTCTGAGGGAGCAGAGTCTTCGAACCCGTTTAATGTGCTTTGCATTCCAGTCCCCACCAGCTGAAAATTTGGGGCCTAAAGAAATGAAATAATCAGTGTGTGATAGTTTGTCCTATAGGCTGAAGAAAGTGTAATGTGACTTAAATTCAAGTTGAATGTTTGATACTTGTATTTCTGCAGTGGAACAAGGTGGTAGGGGGTAATATTCCAATACAGAACGGATAATGATTGGTGCTTCGACGTAGCCTATGTTGTCTGGGTGGTCTGTTCAATATATTTTTTAGTACTAAATGTATGTAAAATAGATATAAGGTAGGACTGAGAAGCATATGGTTAGATATAAGTTTAGTTACAGGGGGGTAGAGGATGCACACCCCTTGTAAATATAGTACTTAAGTATAGCAGTAAGATATTAGTATAGTTAACGGATCTGTAAATAGATTAAAGATAGTAGCTAAAAGGACAAAAAAAAAAAAATATATATATATATCTAGTAAGGATAGCACAAAGTAGATTTAAGTAAAAGTTTTTCTTTTTTTTTTTTTCTTTAGAATTTTTCTGTGTTGATTTTGAAAAATAAAGAACGAAAAACAGTATTACTCAAGGTGTGCTGACCGGTGCAACAATCCCATTGCACCGGAACACGCGCACCACAGGCTACGTAACCCCATGAGCTCGCTTCACGGACTTGTGGGGTAAGCCCGTTTGAGGCAATAAAAAAAAGGAAAAAAAAAACTACTAAATGAAAATTTGTGTTAGTTAAGTGATTGTCTGTAATAGATGCAATATAAATTCGTCGTTCTTGAAAGAGTATGTCCAGTTCATTCCTTCGTCGTTACATTCGATTAGCATTCCAACGTATATGTGTTATGGAGACAACAGTCGGCATATTATTACAGACCATAGTATAACCAAAATGCCTCAGTTATTTATTATTGTAATTGTTTGGAAAGTTTGGAACAGATTTTGATATCTGCTATGAGATCATTTAGAGGGGAACATATACCTGTCGACTGAGCTTGATGGCCTGCAGTGTGATATTGATGCTGGGCGAAGGTGTTGGCTGGTGTCCAGGCTGACTGCTTCGTTGCCTGGTGGAGCTGATGCTTGAATCCGCTGAGTCTGTGGTTGGTGATGTTTGCCCCTTCTCGCTTTTTGAAGGTACTGATAGACCTGCCATCCCTTATGAGTTAGTAGGGTGAGCACCTCCCCAATTGGCACAAGTTGTTGAATTGTCTTTTACCACATTAACCTCAAATGTGTTGCCCTCCACATGGTATGCATCTAAATGGATACCTGCACTAAGTTTTAGTATTTAATTTCTTTAAACACTGACAAAAATAAGAAAAAGAAAAAATAATAAAATAAATAAATATTTCACACCTATCAAACTTCCCTTTTGCTGCACCAACAATTGAAGATGTATGAACTTTACTACAATTACCGTGTACATTTTATGTAATGCCATTTGTTTATCTGTTATCAACACTGGGTTTGTTTCCTCTGATGATTTTTTTGGTGCTTAATTTACTAAATTAAGCGACAACTCTTGTCCATCTCATTCCTAGAATGCTATGGTGACGCAACGATTGATAAAGCTCTTATGTTTGCTGGTGATACTGTCTGTCACCTTTCACGTCCTGAGACACCTCACATAAATCTATAAAAAAAGAAAACAAAAAAAATAACAAGAATCGATATGAATTTTGGGCTTATATATTAATGCCACTAAGAACATTTATTTCTACCTTCAGGTACTACTAACACACTGTAGTCAAATCTCTCTCTCTCTCTCTCTCTCTCTCTCTCTCTCTCTCTCTCTCTCTCTCTCTCTCTCTCTCTCTCTCTCTCTCTCTCTCTCTCTCTCTCTCTCTCTCTCTCTCACCCCCTCTCTCTCTAAGAAGGTAACGCAAAAAGAATTTCAAAGAAATTCCCAGAGGCAGAGTCAATAATAGATCTAACAGTTCCACGCTAGTATTAACAGAAATTTTACGTCAACACTCTAGCTGTTTAATTTTTTATTTGTTGAAAATTTAGTTTTCAAAGACCAAATTAGTCAATAAATTAATGATGCTTTTTCAGTCAAGTAATCCATCATTTTTTTACGTTATTTAATAATTTGGCACTCGGGCCAACTCTTTATTTTGTACCTTCACTTTCCACATTCATATTTTCTTTTATTCACATTTCAACAATTTTTTAGCTCACCAAGTTGATGAGGATTCTTATCATTGGATCATTTTTTTCGTATGCGAGAATGTTGATAAAGAGCCGAATATATTCGGAACATAGACTGGTGTCTCCTGTACAGCTGTAGGAGGGGCGTTAGGGTACGGACTTAATGAAAGCATATTCCAGGAGTCTGGAAGGGCTGTCCAACCCCTCTAGTTCCAGGCCTGGAAAATTTTTAATTAAAATTTCTAATTAAATAATCCAGAGATAAGATGGTCGAAGGGAATAGGAATGGGAGTTTGTAAAAGGTAGTCGTGGGGGGGGGGTGGTTAGGCAACTGGAGGGACGGGGGGGAGGTAGGTGTGTGCAAGTCTCATTTGGAATGCACGACCGACCCAAATACATGAAATGCCAATTTGTGTAGTGTGGCCGAGCTCCGGGCAGGGCAGGGCAATTCCAAAACTCTCCCCCCCCCCCTTCCGCACCCCCAAGTAATCCCTTCCATCCAGAAACTGTAAATACTGGCCGACCCGCACCGGATCCGGAGTTTATTTTAGGCCAAAACAAACCCTAGCCTTCAATTTTCAGCGGCCCAATACTAGAGCGCCGGGAGTCCGTTCCTACTCAAACATTTTTATACTCACGACACACACGGGTTTTACATCGTATGGTATTATTAAAAACTGTGTTACGAAATCGCGGGTGTCCGCTAGCCAATATGATCCCACAACGTACATTTTTGTACTTCAGTCATAAACCGTATTCCAAGAAACAAAAAGAAGAACGTTGAACAACAAAATGGACAATAACTACTCGGTAATAACGATAACAAATACTTTATTGTGAGGCATTGACCCTAAGAATTACCAGCTTATAAAAAAAAAAATGCATAACATTACACAGATACTATAAGCTTAAAAAGAATAAAGAGGCTATGGCCACATAGATGACAAAAAAGCAACGGCAAAAGAAAATGAGTAGCGATGAAAAAAAATTAATAAACAGAAATTGATAGATGTTGGGATGAATGAAAAATCAGAATAATAACGATGAATTATGAATGGTTAGAATGGAAGGAGGTGATGGCGATACGTATAGATTTGAGGGGAGAGTGGATGACCGAGTATTATCGTTGGGAATAGATTTTTTGTTATTTAAAAGAAAAATTGAGTGTAAAGCTGGAAAAAATTAAATATAAGGCCGATTTGTTTAATGTTAAAGGTTTTTTAATTAGAGTGCAAAGCAACTTTATTATGATAAAATTACAATCTGCCTCATTGGGCAATAAGTATTTGTGATAAATGTTTTCATTCATACCATATTTACAATTTTCATTCACTCGCTTATTCATTAAGTATTTACATAGGGCCCAGAAAACTCCCAAATCCACATGGTTGTCACCTCCCTCGCGTGCGAAAGAGGAAGCGGAGTCTTGGGAAGTCCCCCACGCTCCTCCCTCAGCCGCGTCACCGGATAAGAGCCAGCGGAGGCTAGCCAAGAGCGCGGGAGTTTTTTAATTAAAAATATTTTCTAGTATACCGTAGACGTATGAAAATAAGCTCTTACAAAGGTGGCATAAATATTTAGCAGGCATTGCTAAAGTTTGAATTTCTTTCATTTGCGATAACTAATGATTTAATTCAGTTTAATGATATCAACGCATCTCCAGTACTAATTGCACGGACTATAGAGGGGTATAAATGCAAACGTTTCGGGGAAAACACTCTGTTAGTGGATTCGGAATATAATCGTCACTTTGTTCTTTCACGAATTATGTTGAGAGAAAACGTTTAATTTGATAATCACCCTTAATAATTTATTTTTTGGGGATTTCAAGGCTCAACTTAGCCCGAGCCGGAGGGTTGTCGTTTCACGTCTCTCAGTGGTGGATGCAGTGACGACCGTCCGGTGGGGATAACCCGTTGGTGATAGTGTCTCAGAATCAATAGTTCCGATTATATCGACTTATAGTACAATCGATTAGCCATTGCACCTCTCAGAGATATCAAAACGCCATATCAAAAACCTTAATTGCGTACTGCAACATTATATTGGCCCTCGCTGGTCCACCTGTTGTTCTTAGAACTACAATCCACTACGGGAACCCTCCGGCAAAATACCTGTTCTAACTACCTTCAGTTTAACATAAAATCGAATACGTAAAAATTAATAAAAAAATTGTAAACATAAAAATGAAATAAATAATATTGAAACATCACGGTTTTCTCTCGTCAAATATATTTAAAAAAAGGTAATTGACGTGTTTTTTTCTAATTTATTGAACTACCATTTTAAATTAACACTGATAACAAATTACCTAGACATAATTAAAAACATTGTTTTACTATTCTTATGTAAACGAAATTCGTTTTATTAGAATTGAAAAGATGTCGCTTTTCACTTTTAATTTTCCTTATTATTTCACATATTCTATTTTAAAGTTTACTAAGAACACATCAACGAAAAATTTTAAAGTTAATAAAAAAATTTCATTACTTTAAGAAATAATGGTTACACATTTGGGTAAGCTAAAAAAAAAAAAATAACAGTGAAAGTAAAGAAAGTTCAAAGTCGCGGAATATTTTAAGTCTTCACAACGGAAGATTGCTGTGACATAGACTCGTTGCGAGGGGGATCGGAGGGTTAAAATTTCGTAAATAAACAATCGATTGTGACAATCGACAATCGGTCACACCCACACCGTCCGCTAAGAACATACGTTGGACTTGATCAACACGAATTCGACCGAACCAAAATTCAGAATTCACGACGGCGTAGTTTGAACCCCGAACCGGCTGTCGTTGGTTTATGGGACACCCGCAACACTCCATCAAGTTTTTATTCCGCCCTCTTTCTCAGCTCAGGTCCTATCCGGGGATTTGGGTTACTGAATGTATGTGGCTCATGAATTTTTTTTTAAAGAAAAATATAACTAAAAAAACACATTTTATTCTGAGGCATTGCCCCCCCCCCCCCCCCTGAGGATTAGGAAAATAGTAATCTCAAGATGACAACAAAAATATATACACTGATTTGATAAGCTTATAAATAATAAAAGGCCTATGTATGAGATGAATGCAAAGAACAAGCGACGAAAGATTGAAACATAAATGAGTAGAGTTGAAAAAAATATAGAAACTATTACAAGGAGGGAAAAGAGGGTGAAAGGTTGCAAGGATGCATTAAAATAGGAAATGAAAAAAATGTATTAATAACGACGAATTATGAATGGTTAGATTGGTGGGAGATTAAGAACTAGTTGGTTCAAGATTTAAAGTTTGGGAGAGTTGGTGATCGACGAATATCGTTGGGGATAGAGTTTCAAACGTTTGTGGCACGGATAAGAAAAGAACAGTCAAAGGAAGCAGATTAGTGAGAAGCTATGGAGGACAGCAAAAAAGTCGAACATCAAGCGTATCCATTCCTTTCAATCACAAGTGCTGAGAGCAATAGTAAATAGTAAAAGCTCCTTTTTACGTCAGCAACAAAACCCTTCATAACGATTTTAATACACCTTACTTTCTCGAACTCGTCCCTTCCAAGTTCATGAAATTCCATAGTAGCCTATCCAACCACCCTAATCCCCTAGCACAGTCATTGTACTGCACCATTCATCCCTATAACCCTCCTTGGAGACTAAAACGGCCGTGGCCCCGTGACCTGCTATAAATGCGTAACAGTGGGAGTCCTGGCAATGGCCAGTTTCTCCAATCATGTCCTAAGCGTATGTGGCTCTTGGTCAGCCTCCACTGGCTCCGTATAAATGGAATGATCCGAACATAAAAAATGCTACCCACAGACATGATTTGGGAGGTCTCTGAGTTGTTTGTAAATACTGTATGAATGAGCGAGTGAATGAAAATTGTAAATTGGTATGAATGAAAACATTTATCACAATTACTTATTGCCCAATGAGGCAGATTGTAATTTTATCATAATAAAGCTGATTAGATATTGATATATATATATATATATATATGCAAAATACATATATGTATATGAATTTTAAGGAGCTCTACTCTGAGGAAGTCTGGGTGCGAGTCAGTTGCTTCCTAAATACGCTGACAATTTTATGTTAAATACCATTAAATTTTTATTTTTAAACCATTTCAATCACTTTTTCAAAAAATGAATTTTAAATTAAATAAGAGCTAAATTACCAAATAAAACAACTTGAATATGTTGACATCTTGAAAATGATCTTAAATCGCAGACTCAAAACATACTACATTTACTGTGTATCCCAAACTACTGTTAAATGCACACAAAATTTTAAATCGATCGGATCATATTTTTCAACACTGTCATAGAACAGGCAGTCGAACATAAATTGTCTCTTACCAGTTTGGAAGTAGAACCTCTCCTTTCTAACCCGTCAAAATTTGGTTTTATATAACTGAAAAAGCCAGTGCTACTAACTAAGGGGTGTGAGTCTACACCCCAGTGGACACGAAAGACGTAGTCGTGTCCTTTATATTGTATATATTGTTTATTTGTTTACTGTTCTTGTAATACATGATGGATATCTAACAGTAGGAAAAAACTCATAAAATAAAATAATAATAATAAATAAAATTATGTACATATAAAGCTAATTTAATGTTATTCCAACAGATATTTTGTTTAGTGCATTTGAGAATGTACCTTTTACAGAATGCTTACTGTAATCGCCTATTTCTCTCATTCATGGGTTTCCGGGCATGGAAGTTAGAAAAAATAAATTCTCTGTCTGGGTGTGTACGTACTGCCGGATGGTTGGTAATTTTAGATCTGTTAGCATGGTGCTTATCTTGGAGTATCGAGGAGTAATTGTAAATTATACACAAACTCTACAATTTCCGATCTTCTGTAATTTGAAATGCAAGTGTAACTCCTAACCTGTGCATATGTCAGTGTGGGACTGATTACTGTTTTATGTTGTATAATTTGTTTTCAGGGGTAGGCTTTGATTCGAAGTTTTGCCGCATTTATTGTTTATATTTGTACGCATTTATTAATTGTACGTGGTTTGTGAATGTGAGGGAACGGTCACTGATCGGTAGTAAATGGAATGGGAACAGGGTATTTGTGAATTGGCTAAGGATAAGTGGGTGGTTAATATTGGTCTACGTTTGGTGAATACTATAGCCTCTGCCTCTCAACGGTTGAAGACACATCAAAAACGGCAAGCAAGCAGTTTTCAACACTTTTTTTTGACAATATTTTGGCTATATACATCGTTTTTATTGGTTCCTAAAGTCATTATCAGTTACCGAAATGACTACTAGATTAAATGATCTATTTTCGATCAAAAATACAGATTAGTATTAATAACCATTTAAAAAATTATAATATATTCAACCGCCCTTAACACGCCCAAATACAGAATACCTTCATTTTTGAGTGGGCCCACTGAGAAATTCATCTTTTATCCAATTTTCGTGTAGGTCAAAACCTACTGTTTATTTTCTCCCAAAGAATAAAAATTAATTTGTACATACCGGGTGAGTCGGCCTTCCATGGTTGGTGAGCCCCTTGGACGAGGTGCGCTCCTCACTCCAGTGCAGCATCTGGACCAGTACAGTTCCCACGTCCTGTTGGTCAGTAGGGGGGAAAACAGGTTACCTTATCAATTAACATAGCACACCTATAGGGGAGGGGGTGAGATCTGGCCATTTCCCAACCCCTATTGTTATCGTGAATATTGGCAAATTGAGGAGACAATGCTCGGCGTTATTGGACCCACTTTAACTAAAGTGACCCAGCAGGGTTTTATCTAAGGGTTTCGTTACTTTACAGAATTCCGGCCCCCTTATTTCTTCACCGATGGCTATAGTCTTTCTACATTTTAGATATAGGTTCCATTTATTGATCCGACGAAAAATGACATCAACTTGAAACGATATGAACTATCATTAAACTACTTTGTTTTAGAAGTTTGTTCAGAAAGTTCTTAGTTTTTAAAATTACGATTTGCTTATTCAACATTAATAATTGTCATTTGAGAGTTCATTCATGACCTGTTTACAATTTCATTCACTCACACCAACGTACAAGCATTATCTATATACAAAATGCGACCAGGAGCCCCCATGCCCTTGAGAATACGCGGAGTGAAGATGTTGGCTAAGTCGGGGGTAACGAAGCTCCGTCAGCTTAACCGTTTCGCCATAAAGCGAAAACCAAAGAAAATCTCAAATTTTTGGTTAATGATGTACTCAATAGAGCTGTCACTAACCAAATATCTTTCTTGGGCCCGTTGCCTCAAACGGGAGCTCACCTTCATCATTGACCACGTGTTTCACATTAGTGTTCTTTTCGGTCTCCTTCTCTCAGTGGGCTTTGATGATCTTCCGCTCCTTGGTATTCCAATTGTATATCTTCAAGAGTACCCGACCTTGCAATCTCTTCGACTCTTTGACTAAACGGAGTAAATCTGTAGTCCTCTCCTTAGTCAAGGAGCACCAGTCAGATTCCTTTTGAAGTCCTGTGGTCCGCATTGGTACATTTCTCGCCTGCCTAGGTTTTCTCTGGGCATTGAGGGTCGCCTCTTGAATTCTTACGACTGGCTAACGTTTTCCATCGGAGTCGGCTAGCTCTACTAGCCGGGGTAAACCTATTCTCACCTATTCTTCACCCTATGTACCGGAAACTACAGGGTTTTACTTCCGTAACTCATATCCTATACGTCCCCGCAGCTCGGTTGCCGGGTTGCCCTTTTCTCACCAGGACAAGATCTACTTTATTTTTGTCCAGTCTCATAAGATACCATTATGACGGCTCTCATGACACTCAGCAATTAAGCATATTGTTAATGGTGGTCATATAGTCTTACACATTATTAGGTAAAAACATTTTTAATATTTTAGTTCGATGTTTTAAACGGTCATATTTAGTGTCGTTGCCACATTTATGTAGAACTCTAAGCCTCTGGTCCTGTGCCATCCTGGTTGAGTTCCTCTGGTATAAATGTATTTAACACCGCGTTCACAACTGTTTCGCAATCCCTTGGCGTAAAATCTCCCGTAGTACGGTAGTTCCTATTGATAGCCTAATGATGTTCAAAGTACATCTACGAAGAATAAAATTAATAGTTGTGCTTTTTAATACTGATCATGTAGTATATTACTCTGATGTAATACCACTGCTTTTATAAATTAAAGATTGTGGCTCCGATGTCTGATTTTTTATTAGATTATACGATGTCACCAAAATATAAAAATGATCGACAGGATCCGGAGCCCAAACGTTTTTCGCCGACACTTTAGTGTTTACATTATAATATTGCCTATGGTTTATAATTTTTTGCCGTTATAATTAACAATACGTCATATTATTTTGGAACATAAGAGATCAAAGCTTCGGAGAAATCTTGTTTTATTTTTTTTGTATTATTTTTTGGCGGTATTAAAGGGGGAGATATTATAATAAGTTTAACGAAACTCAATTGAGTTAGGCGTTACATAGAGAAGACCTTTCACAGCCACACGCAATGAATTTATTATTATGTTAATGTTCCTATCGAGAAGAAGAAATTATACATTATTATCTCATAACTTATTTAATTGTGATTATTGAACGGTTTATGGTAATAAGAGGACTGGGGGATATGATGTGAACATGTTTCTTGGACCTGTCTGTTTCTTGTCAGGTACGTCTTTCATGTTTCGTCTGCCTGTACCTTATGCCGCACCGATAGTAAAATTATTTCAATCGACCTAAAATTTTAAGGTTATATTCCCAATCACATCTAAATACATTGTCCACGTATTGTTTAAATAAGATACACACGAACAAACGGGGGATAAAAAAAAAAGAATAGGGGCCCGTTTCTTTAGATTAAACAATTGCCGAAGTATTAGTCATGGAAGTTATTGAAGAGAGAGAGAGAGAGAGAGAGAGAGAGAGAGAGAGAGAGAGAGAGAGAGGGAGAGAGAGAGAGAGAGAGAGAGTGAGTGAGAGAGGGGGAAGGGGGGTAGGCAATGGAAGAAAATGTCGACATGTTACGCTCTGATGATTCTGATTTGAATATATTTTAAAAACCCTCGTGACCTGCTATAAATACGTGACATTGGGAGTCCTAGCAATGACCAGTTTCTCCAATCATGTCCTGAGCGTCTGTGGCTCTCGCGCTCTTGGTCAGCCTCCACTGGCTCGTATCCTGTGACGCGGTTGATGGAGGAGCGTGAGAGACTTCCCAAGACTCCACTTCCTCTCTTGCATGCGAGGGAGGTGGCAATAATGTGGATTTGAGAGGTCTTTGGGAGCTTTGTAAATACTCTATGAATGAACGAGTGAATGAAGACTTGTAAATATGGAAAATGTATCGCAATTACTTATTGCCCAATAAGGCAGATTGTAATTTTATCGCGATAAAGAAGTTTCTATATTTAATTTTACAAACAACTGCTAATACTCTTTGGTATACCACAAATAAAAAATATCAATTTTACTTATGTTGACTATATAACTGACAATAAAAAACATCCTAAAGTATCATTTATAAGATAACTTGTAACTATGTTGTACATAGCATACCTATATATAGAAACTTTCTAAATGAAATTATCACAAATTCTTAAAAATAAGGTTAAATTAATAAAAGTTTAAACACATCTATTTTACACAGTTTAGGGAAGTAGGTTTGTTGTAGTATCGAATTATATGAGTTTGTTTGGTGTGTTATGTTATGCCTTCTTTCCTAGACAGCTTTCTACGCTAGAAATTGTTTGTTGTCTCAGTATTAGTATTCTCACTTCTTTTTGAGAGAACGCTTTGGGATAAGGAGAAATTTGAAAGAAAAATTCCTGGTCTTGATGTGATATATAACGTCGACCGCTCCGATAAACAGATGATACCTCCTCTATCAAACATTTTCGTCTGTTCAAATATCCACATTTGTGCCTGTTGACATGAAATACATATCAAATATCAACTTGACAAATATTGAACATAAACCAGTTCCCCACTAATGGTCACATCGTCGGCTATCGTCGGATCGGATCGGGACTTGAAAGTGAGCAAGGAAACCAAAAGAAAGAACAGGGGTTAGAGTAGAACAGCAGGTAAAACGCAACGCGGGAATGACGGCACAAATGGAGATATTATCACTTAATTTTCGGTATCGTTTTCGAACCGGAGGCCGGTACAGTCATATTTATGTTTCTATAGATAACAAAAGACAGCCTGCAGTGTGTGTTCAGTTATTCCATGTCCACCGCATGAATCACATCTCTCATACTTAAGCGACATAGCCCCGAGCTACTTCAGTAATTGCAGCCCCCCCCCAATAATTAGGTTACTGCGGACCAGAACTGCAGTAATCTATACATTATTAAAATATTAATATAATGACCATTCCAGGAGATCCTGTACTTACGATTTGTGTAATCTCAAATATTAAAACAAATTATTCTTCTAGTTAATATCTGTTCACTCCGCTGTCCAAGGTGGCATTTTTAAATGTTTTTCTATAAATTATACAAAAATAATAAGGAATAAAAATGTGCGTAATATACTTCTTAAACTTCCTTTATGATTTTTATAACATTTTTGAATCCCATTAGTCCATCTTCAGGCAACACCTACACAACCAGGAAAAAAAAAAGCGGTACAACAGGTGCTAATATTAACAACATTTTTAGCACTTGAGAATGACAATAGCATCTGAGAATAGAAACATAGACCGAATTGGACGTTATTCACTTAATCAAAACTCACAACTAGCAATTAAACCATACAACTCCAAGTCGTTTATAGATTATTATGAGTTATCAGTGCAACGTTCCTCCAGCTATAATTAATTCCAAGAGAAGTAATGGCCAAGTACAAACATTTTATTAATAAACATGAAGAGTTTTAGTTACCTTGTTGACTAAAGTGGCCTTGGCCTCGCGACCTGCTATAAATACGCGAGAGTGGGAGACCTGGCAGTGGCCAGTTTCTCCAATCATGTCCTGAGCGTCTGTGGCTCTCGCACCTGGCTCGTATCCTGTGACGTGGTTGATGGAGGAGCGTGGGAGACTTCCCAAGACTCCACTTCCTCTCTTGCATGCGAGGGAGGTGGCAATCATATGGATTTGAGAGGTCTTTGGGAGGTTTTTAAATACTCCATGAATGAACGAGTGAATGAAGACTTGTAAATATGGAAAATGTATCGCAATTACTTATTGCCCAATAAGGCCGATTGTAATTTTATCACAAGATTTTTAAACTTTAATTACCATGTTAATTTATGTTTCATTATTTTATTTGAAACTACACAATATGGAAGTAAAAAGCACATGTTTATCATTGTTTTTTAGGAAAACATTTTTATTAAAAAATTGTTACTCTATTGTAGAAATGTTTTCTTTTTCTCTGGTTGCGTGAACGGCATATATGTGTAAGCAGTAGCTTACCTTGGGGGTAGCGATAGGGTATCACAACTATGATACCACAACTACTAAAGCCTTGCAGTGATCATCATAGACCAGACGACATGTCATAAATCTTGTCCAACAGAAAAAGTTTCTGAAATATCTAATTAAGTACCTCAATCGATACAATAAGACACATTGAGAGAATAGCGAAGGGAGATAATGTCAATTAATACATTTTGTAATTAGTTTATAAGAAATAATTGATAATAGCGTTCAAACTATTTTAATTTTCTTTGGGTTTAGTTTTCAACCCTCAGAGTAATTCCAGGCAATCTATTTAATGGTAACTAAAAATAAATAATTTATTGAATTTTCCAATATACTGTTTAAATAATTATAACACGTTTCGATATATTTGTACATCATCTAAGCTGTGCATACAAACATGTGCCAAACACACACTGGATATTTTTTTTAATGTATTTCTGGCTTGACTGCGTCATACCAGCGGCCCTGCTCAATGATACTCTTGAGGGCTTGTAGCGTATGTCCACCTGTATTACTGGCATGCTGTTTTGTTTTTTTTCAAAACTATAAACCCTCTTCACACCCCGTTTCAGGTCTTCATGACTCTTAAAGTGTCAAGCTATGCTACCGATTGATACTTGAAGGCATTATTTTACCGTCTACATAAAACGCCAAGTCTTCAACAAAACATATGTACTTTCCGATGTAAGTTCAGTTTTCCCTACGCTTTTTCTTTTCGAATTTGGATTATTAGAAAATCTTTGTATTGGAACAAAATTAAAATCAACCCAATTTGATCAATTAGTAATTTTTATCACTGATCCCATGTTTACAGTTCTGCGTTTACTCACTCATTATATACGGTACACACATATTTAAATAAGAGAGTTAAATAATCTTGTATAGTCTTTTAAAAAACTTTATTATGAATAACAATCAAAACACTGGTATATATACAAATATTAATCAGTTACAGCTTTAGAACATACTTTAGCGAAGGCTAAGGCACAAGTGTGGGTGTCTTGTAGGGTGAGGGATATTTGAGGCGCTGAATCTAAATATGAAATCCCTTTTCCTCCCTCTGCTCTTTTTTTTAGACTAGGGTTTAATTTTTAATATGCAGTTCTACACAAAATATGCAGTTCTACACAAAATATGCAGTTATAACTCCATTATGTGCAGTTCTAAACCACGTATAGAAGGATCAGTTCCTTTATATTTCCCCCACTGTCAGTCTGCTGCCTAGTTAGTTCTAGAAAATCCTCCAGTCGGTGTAAACACCCGGTAACTAAAGTGACCTTCAACGTTTCTACAAAAGTTCAGTTAGTGAGTTCTCACCGTTCAGGGTAGTTCGAAGATGGCCTCACGTGATATTTGAGCTTAGGAAAAAGTTGTTGTAAAGTTACCCTAATTGTATTTATGTTGTTGAATAGGAATAATATGAATTCAAGTAGAAAAAGTTGTTAAGTCATCCTGATGTGTTTTCTTACATATGTGGAGAATACACGTTAAAAGAAAACTGTTAGTGACTTTGTAAATAGAGCTTAGTTATCAAGATAAAACCTGGTCAACGCATCGGGTTTGTATAACTTGTACAAAACATTTGTGCTGTGGACTACCGGGAAAAGAAAAAATGTGATATTCGGCGTACCGATAATTTGGAGAGAACCCAAAAACCACTTCGAAGACTGCTATTTCTGACTAATAAATATTACTGGAATGAATCGAAACAACCAAAGGAAGTGTACTTATCTTGAATTTGTCTCCGCAAGACACCCGGTCCCTCAATAAACTGAAGTTTTGATCCCAACCTTTCACTAGCTACCAGAGCTCTCTGTGGACGAGTGTCGTCCTTCTTAACACCCTTAAGATTCTCATGAAGGTGCCAGTGATTATGAGAGGATGTCATCAATTCCTCAACTTTTCAAAGAGAATGAGTTAAATGACCAGAGATCTCAACCTGTCAAGAGAAGCTTCTGAATTACTGGCTTCTTGGTTTGTTCTTCAACCACGCTGGAACGATGAACCCTGCTACCCTTCTTCTCTCGAGAAGACAATCTTGTATTTTGTCACGAAATTAGATTACTCCTGGAAATAAATGGGTCTTCCTGACTATTGTTCAGATGATTAGAGCCTATTTATTGACAACTCAATGCGAAGATTGAAATGTGTTATTCTGTACAATGAGAATAAATATGGTTCAATACCAATAGCGCATCCAACGAAAATGAAAAAATAATATAACTCTATAACTTTGGTCTTGGAGAAGATAACGTATCACGAACATCAATGGGTGATTTGTGTGCTAAAATTTCTCCTTGGGCAGCAAAGTGGCCACTTCAAATATCCTTGCTTCTTTCATATGCCTCTGGGATGGAAAAGAGTGGCCTAAGAAACAAAACGTGGACGTTGAGGAAAAGAATGCCATCATCTTTCCTCCACTGCATATAAAGGTGGGCCTTATGAAGCAGTTTGTAAAGGGCCTTGATTAGAACGGATAATGCTTTGCATATATAGGGGGAAAAAGGACTAAGTTCGGAAAAAATAAAAGCAGGAATATTTTTCGGGCCACAAATAAGACAACTCATTAAGGATCCTGCCATCGGAAATTCGATGAATGAGAAAAGGTACGGTACAATATAAATCTTGCTGTCCGACTTTTAACATTAAATCTTCTTCTTATCTGAGCTGTGATTAAGGGTTTATTGGAAAGGCCGTAAATTCGGGGGTTATCGTACCCTTTGGGGATGGGGGGGAAGTCTACATATTAAATTTGAAATAGTTTATTCGCCGACCGGTCCACGGTTCTTGTAGGCAAGCTAATGAACACCTTGTGTAGGAAGCGGAACGAACACATATTGAACATCGGGACCATTTTTTTATTCAGCTTTGGTTTCAAACGTTTTCGGTATGATAGTATAAATATTTATCCAATATTCTTCACATCCAGTCCAGTATTATTAGGTTTCATTAAACATATATAAATACTTCCCTATATCACGTCAAAATACAATGATTAATTGTTTTTAGTGCTCGATAATTAGTTTAATATTCAACAGATTATTTTTTTATTCCTAGTAATGCCTTATACGGAGTATGGCTGAGTACTCAATTTCGGGCAGTACGAATATGTTCTGAATATTGCCATCCATTATTTATTGTATTGATTATTCTAATAACGGAACATTGGTTAATTATATTCAGAATATATTCATTCGAGCTATAGAATGAGTTGGCCGTCAATTAAGGAAAGTGATTGCCTCTTGTGACGGAAAAGCGTAGCTGTACTTTGTATTGGTATATAGAATTCTATTGTAAAATACAATATGCTTTAATAAAAATGGTTAAGTAAAATGAAATATGGAGCAAAATGATGAAAAAGGATCACATATATCTTATTGGTTAACAATTAAAATTATTTCTTAATAATTTACATCGAGGTCTTCTAAAGATGGGAAGACCTCAGCGTCTCCATACTCCAGTTTTTTGCCCTTGGTCCCGTCATAGAAAGAAGTGATGTTCACTGGCACCCACCCCGTACAAGAAGAAATTAAATCTATACAAAATACATATAAATTAAGCTGTAAATGGTTCCTTGTACTGCATGCTCATCGTGAGCAGTTATTATTAACCTAACATCTGTCTTCTTATTGTTAATTATTAAATACAAATCAAATTTTTATTATGATTAAATTACAATTAGCCTTATTGGGCAATATGTAATTGTGTTCAATGTTCTCATTCATACCATATTTACAATTCTTTATTCACTCGCTCATTCATACAGTATTTACAAATAGTCCAGAGACCTCCCGAATCCACATGATTGTC
Source organism: Acanthosoma haemorrhoidale (assembly GCA_930367205.1). Taxonomy (NCBI): domain Eukaryota; kingdom Metazoa; phylum Arthropoda; class Insecta; order Hemiptera; family Acanthosomatidae; genus Acanthosoma; species Acanthosoma haemorrhoidale. Next base: position 47,332,991 of record OV884009.1, read on the forward strand.
ACCTCTCTCGCATGCAAAAAAGGAAGAGTCTTGGGAAGTCCTCCACGTTCCTTCGTCAGCCGCGTCACCGGATACGGGCCAGTGTTGGCTGACAAAAGCGCGAGAGCCACAGACGCTCAGGACATGATTGGAGAAACTGAGCATTGCCAGGAGCCCCACAGTCCCGTATATATATTATTATATATCCGGGTGTATTAAGATCGTTATGAAGGGTTTTGTTTCTCGTGTAATAAGGGGCATTTACTATTGTTCTGAGGAATTTTGATTGAAAGGATTGGATACGCTTGATGTTCGACTTTTATGCTATCCCCCATAGCTCTACTCCGTATGTCCTGATTGGCTTAAGTATAACGTTGTAAACTATTAATTTATTTTCTATTGAGAGATGGGTCGTCCTTTGAGGTAGTCTCGATATTATTAAAAAATTATATAATGTAAAAGACTAGATGATGGGGCTCACCGTTGGGACCTTAAGCTATTGTTAATCCCCGAGCGAAAATTTCGTGGTGATACAAGTCCTTTTATTGTTTAAATTTACATCTACGCGTCCGGTACTGACCCAGAATAGTTGGAAATCCATTAAAAACATACTTAAATTCTAATGCTAAATAATGTAAGCACACGGTCGGGTGCCAAAGTAAATTTTAATTGAGGATTCGCCGTCAACGTTGTGCCGTTCCGAACTCCTATTAGTATTTGCTCTCTACCGAACAGCTAATAATATGTTAGCTAATTTGTCCCTACCTCGACCAACTAGGATTAATCAGCTATACCACCACTTAAACCAACTACTGCTCCATTCATGTCTGCCGTTATTATCACCATTTTTAGAAATTTGAATAAGGGAAAGTTGGCAACGAGTTATTCCGTGGATTCCGATTTATTCCGCCTTCATATTTTTGAAGTTATCGTAGACTCTTCCTTCGGGATCGGCTTATACCAACGATAAATACGATGGCCATATAATATATAAAATAGTATACAATTTTTTTTTCTTTCATAGCCCCTTTAAATTTACAGATAATTATATATAATTATAATTCCTCAGGTGAATCTATTTACAAATTATGTTTGTATTTCCTGTAGCATCGCTACATTATATACAGGTTTTGTTATTTTATAGAAATTATATAATGAATAAACAAGTATAATGATACACATTATACGTGACTGGACTAAACTAATAAAGATGATGGGGCTCACCTTTTTGATCAACCTTAAAACTAACTTACATACTAATTCTTAACCTAATTTTTCCCCAACAGGCTGTTGCCATCGATGTGGGAGGGGTGGTGGGACCATAGTGTTAAACACTGGATTGGTTAGGTGCTGCAACGAGTCGACACTGCAACCAAATAGTATATAATTAAAGACTAAACCTATCTTAGTCTCAATAGACAATTATAGTTACCGGGGAGGGGTGCGATCGGGGTGGTCCGCTCCGTCTATTGTCCTGTATATGTTTGTTTAAATAATATAAAAATAAACAGTATAATAATTTGGTAATCAACGCAAAAATGCGTGCTGATCCCGGTGGCCAGACTCGGAGTAGGCATTTTTTAAGCTTAGCCAGTGAAAAAAGACATTTGGAATTGGCGATAGCCACTTACAGACACGTCACCTGGTGTTAAAACTAAAAGTTTATAAGAATTTTGACAAAGTCATTCAAGACACTTACACTATATCATTATGGGCACAATATGTATAGAAAAAATAAATATGTATTTTTTTATTTAGTTTTGTTCAGTAAATATAAAACCGCTCTTGATTTTGATTGACCTAGAAAGGGTGGTAAAAGAACTAGGTACGCCACTGTCAATTAAGAGAGGGGGTAAAAGGCAGCAGTATTTAACGTCAACACAATTGTGCCACAAAAGAAAGTGTTAAAAGTGCAAGTAGCACGGTAGTAAAATTCCTTCACGCCGGCCCCAAGCGATTAATTGAAAAGCACTACAAAGCGGGAAGGGGTTGTAAAACCTGTCTAAAAATAGGGAAATCTGCTTCCACGGAGAGGGCTGGGGTTAAAAAAAAAAAAAAAAAAAAGGAAAAAAGGCTCCGATGAGAGTTTATGAATGGAGGTGTGAAAGAAGGGTCGTGCCGATATACACTGACCAGGGCCAACCTTTTGTAAACAATAACAACTGCAAGCAAAAGGGGAAAAAAACCCTACCCCCACCCCTCATTTAATTTTTCCCATTGAAAACATTGGGCGGCGAGGAGGGTGGTGGGGGTGCAAACCCCGCCCCCTGCCGGCACACCAACCCCCGAGGTCCCGGCCACGCGCCGCTTCTTATTTCCAAGCTTATATTTCCGGCAGCCCCGCTTTCCCTTTCGTTCCACTTTTTCCTGGCAATTTCATCAGGATGAGTACTATCAGGTGTGGTCCGAGTCCTTGACAATTCATAATAATTGCCCAATCCGAATCGATTAGCAATTTATTAGCTATATCCCACAACACCTCAAAATATGCTGATTAGTTTTTCATTAAAACTTTTTGAGTGACCTAAAGAGTGAAAACAAATTTTCAGAACCTAATTTACATTACAAGCGCTGCATTCAATTGTATGAACCCCAAAACATAAATCAGTTTCTAAGCGCATTAAAATGATAATAAAAGTTAAATAATTAAAAACTTTCTGTTGTAAAACCAAAATCAAGAAAATTATCTATATTATATTATACACGTGGACGTCAATGACCCTTGTACTTTAGTTGACATGCCCTAAAACAAAACTAAATGTTCTGATTTTTCCACAAGGTTAAGTAAACATTAAAGGCAGTAACACAAAAATAATGTCTAAGATATTCCAAACAAATAAAGTTTTGAGTGACAGGGATAGTGATTGTTAATTCAAACATATTGAAACGATATTTTTATAGTCAAATTAATGTTATTTTAAAATGAATATGGAAATGCTGGCAAATGTTTTATCAAGACCTCAGGTATATAACCAGATAGCTATGGGCCAAAATCACACACATACATGGTAGGAGTAGAGAGACCAATTAACAGCAAGGTGGGAAACAAAGCAGTTAAGTTAGAATGCCTCATCGCCGATTTTTGCACTTGTTGACTTCTCCTAACTTGGCAGTACATCTCAAACTTCGGCCAGCTCTTCTGTATGGTGCCCACCACCTGACTCACAACACATCTCCGAAAAATTCAAAACGCCGAATAAGTGTTTCGACAAACCTCTCTCGAGACGTTAAAGAACGCCACCGGAGAAACGCCGTGACTCCACCACCATTACCGCATCAATGGGAACAGACTCGGAAACTAGATTTTAAGTTAGTTATAGCTCCTTTAATCATCCTGACTGTGTGCCCTACCATCTTTAAATTACAAAAGCTTTGCATTACATAAAAACGTTAGAATTAGTTGAACAATATTGTATACTGAAAAAAGGAACCCAACGAAGAAGAAGGTTCCATTTAATTATAATTTCTTAATATACCTTACATTCTCGAACTCATCCCTTCCAAGTTCATGGAATTCCATATTTACCTGTCCAACCACCCTAATCCCATAGCACAGACATTGCACATCACCACTCATCCCTATAATCCTCCTCGGAGACTAAAACGGCAGTGGCCTCGTGATAAATGCGTAACAGTGGGAGTCCTGACAATGGCCAGTTTCTCCAATCATGTCCTGATTGTATGTGGCTCTCGGGCTCTTGCTCAGCCTCCACTGGCTCGTATCCGGACGCGAATGACGGAGGAGCGTGGGGGACTTCCCAAAACTCCGCTTCCTCTCTCGCGTACGAGGGAGGTGACAACCATGTGGATTTGGGAGGTCTCTGGGCTGTCTGTAAATAGTGTATGAATGACCGAGTGAATGAAAAATTGTAAATCTGGAATGAATGAGATCATTTATCACAATTACTTATTGCCCAATAAGGCAGATTGTAATTTTATCATAATAAAGCTTTTTAATAATAATATAAATTATAAATCATAGTTTGTATTAGGTAACTGTTATTTAAATTATATACAAATTGCAATAGCAAATCGTGTTAGTATGAAATATCTGAAATAGGCAAACTTATTAATAACACCCTGAGATATTAAATACTTAATAAATTTTAAACAAAATTAATAATATTTATGAGGTTTTTATAAATGTGCTTTGAATCCTCATGAACAAGAAACTAAAAATTCCAACAAAGGTGGATTATTGTTATGATATAAAACACGAAAAAAAAAATACGCTTAGAAACTGAAGGAAACCTAGAGATAGACTTCCGTGTCCTTAAAAAAGGCTGGTACACAGCAAAAGTATTTTAAATATTTAATAAAATGATTCCGAAAAGAAATGATTACTTAGTCACTAAATTTTTTTCGAAAACATGAGTTTCCTTGGGCAAAAACTATTCATTCACGTTCTTGCTCCAATCATCTGTCTTCCCTGGCATCTATTCAATTACTTTTTAAAAATGTATTTCAGATTATATTTATGTCAGATTACAATATTTCATAAGACTTCATTTTAACTATTGCTTATTGAAAAACTTTACTTTCTGAAATCTTTAGCATATGTTCCAACTAACAAGCAGATTTGAAACTACTTATTTGAAGGATCAGTTCTTGTTATGTTAAATTGTTGAACTACCTCGGTCATTGGAAATTGCACAAACCATAAAATTTTAAGTAGTTATAATATTTAGACCAAAAAATTCTTTTAAAATTGGTTTGGGAGTTCTGACGCTGGTAAATGTACTACCCCCCCCCCCCCACCCATGTCTTGAATGAATGTAAATTGTAAATACAGTATGAATGAAAGAGTAAGTGTAAATTTGTAACTATGGTACGAATGCAATTAATGTCATGATACGATGGGTTTTCTCCAGGATGGTTGTTTCTTCCTCTCTAGTACCTATTCAATTTTTTTTTTTTTTAAATTATTTAAGCTTTATTCAAAGAATAAAAAATTATTTAATACAATAGGAGTACAAGTAATAAATTTGGCTCAAATCAGTTCATCAGACTTCATCTATATAAAAAGGTAATAATTTTCTATTGCACTTCTTATCGAAGAGAATGTAATTATTATTCAAATTAAGATTTTAAAATAATATTTTGATACTATTAAAAGGAGTTACCATAAATTTAATATAGGGTTCAACAGCCAGACAAAAATTTGAAATAAATCATAATAATAATTATAAAAGATAATATTATAAGTATTATTTAATTTAATAAACCATTTATAAGTATTATTATAATAAATAATAGTAATAATAATAACAATAAAAGGCTTGAGTGCGTTGCTATATCCTCTTAGGAGTTGGAACAGCAATGAAGTGGTGGCGGGTTTTGGAATAATCACAGCACAAGTGATTCAAAACCCTGCAGTAAGCGCTACACCGTGTGTTGTTAAAGACAACACTGAAGCGACCCGTTGAAGGAAGGTTAAATTTAGGAGAGCGCTCCTGCTGTACCGCTCTCTGTTACATCTTGTCCTGTGGGCAATTAATATTTTTTGGATTTTTTCGGCAGAAACACATTTAAATAAAATCGATTCGTCGGGACACATCATAATTTTGTAAATCGCTATTATATTATCCGGCCAGCCTTGCTATTGATATATTTTTATTTCGTTTTGTTTTTTCATGATCAAGATAATTTTAAAGAAGAGTATCAGATAAAATTGTCGGAACGACATTAAGGACCGGATTTCTAACCTTGCCTCTTAAAACTGTCTGTTTGTAATAACCTATGAGACTTGGTTCGTTTAAAAAGGTATAAAAAGCTAGAAAAAAATTACAAAAAACACTTAAATATTGGCTAAATTTTTTTTTGGAATAACTGTTAAAATTTCCCTTTGAACCAAAAATGTAAACCTTGAAGAGCGTCTAAGCCGGGGGGCTTGATAAACTATTTTTTGATGTTTTTCCTTATTACCCATTATTGTATTTTGAAAAAATAAATAGGTCAGCATATTTCGTGGGTTTTTGGGATATACTTATAAAACTTCAGATCAATTCAATACGTTTTACTGCTACTGAATTGAATGGAAATCGTCCCACCGGGTACTTGAATAAAAGTACTTTCGGTATAGGAAAGCACTTAGTAAGTATATTTTTTTTTTTTAATTTTACGATGAATTATAGCTTTAGCTTTTTGATAATCGAGATAATTTTCCAGGAAAGGATCGGTTCGGATAATTAAACTTAAAAAAAAAATATTCTGCACCAGCATTTTTTTATTCTCTAATGCCCATAATTTTTTGTTGTAAGGGGACATTTCACTTCTACCTCCTCCTGCTGGCTTCCCGGTTCCATCTTACCCGGATGAGCACCTGGACTAGCCTAGAAATCGTAATAGACTGTTGGATCTCAACATTTATTTCGGTTTTCAGTGCCAGATTCGTTGCTTCCTCATTCACCTGTGAACTCAATTTTCCTACCGATGTTGAGTGGACCCCGGACCTGAAACGTCCTCCAAGAAGAAACGGCTAGGAGGGTGCCGAGAATCGAACCAGGTATACAGAACGGTATTTCTTCTAGTTGCCATGATATAAAAGAGTGGATCGAAATTTTCAAATTTATTAAAAATTCCCCCCCACCCGGATTACGTTGGATATGTATATATAATAACGGGAAGCGTACGAAAATCAAACGCCTTGTTCCTAAAAGTCACAGTTTAAGACGTATTAAAGGCGGCGACACAAAATTAATTCAGAGGTATTCATAAAAACTTTGAGAGCCAAGTATAGAAGTATAATATTTAATGTCTGTGCGAATATGTTTCATCATAGTTTAGCTGTTTACAATTTTTTTTTTTGTAAATTACCGTTTTTTGTGGTACAGATCGTCTGACGTATATATTGAAGATTTTTTGGTTTACAAAAACCTTAAGAGTTTTTTCACTGTCATTTGATAAGTATTTAGGAAACCCGCGTGGTATCCAGACCACCTAGTTTTCATATGGTTCCTTTATTTCACATAACACATACACACATTTTATTACAGTTTTATTATACAGTTTATTCCGTAATTGATGTAAAGCAAAAATCAATATTATTATAACATAACAAGAGAAAAAAAAAACCTTGGCGGAATACATTACACAGCTCAGTTATTAAATTTATGTCAGTACAACAACGCAATCAAACCCAAAAAAGAAATTTCGCAGATGATAAATGAACAAAATATACCAATAATATCGCACAAGTGATGTCAATATTTACAAAAATATAATGATCCTTAAATAAATTTTACTATGAGTTCAGGCTGAAGTTAAAAGTAGAAAGAGTGTTAAAGTGAGCTAATAACATTAAACTGATAAATGGCCAAGGGAGGAGGAAAAGAAAGAATTAGAGAAACGTTTCCTCCCCTGACCCTTTTTTCCCTTTGATTAAGTTTGATCTAAAAAGCAAAGCTAAAGAAGAAAGAGGTGCTTTCTAAATAGTCTTTTCTCCTAACGCAATGGTTCTTTGCCCCTGAAAGAAGCATTTTTTTACAGGAGTAATTGGTATTTTATGTTCAATTATCTTATTAATGACAAGTAATGAACAAAACATAGTTAATGCTAAATATCTTCAACATATTAATGTATCAATATGTTCAATTGTGTATAATTTATGTATAGTGATCGAACAGGTTGAATACATCAATCATTTTCTTCTTATTAGCTTTTGCAATAGACAGATGATAAAATAATTTAAATTTGGTGGAAAACAAAGCTCAATAATAATGACAATATAAATCAATTTGATCGCATGCTACATTTTTTACAATAGTACACTGCCTTTCTTCCCTAACAGCACAGTCTATATGTTGAGTTGTAAATATTTGCATAAGGCAAGATATTATATTTACAATAATAAATGTTTTGTCCTTTGTTAAACATACCGTTCTATTGTTTTTTTGTTGTTTTTTTTTGTCTCCTATTTTCATTATTAGAGGGCTTCCTGAGTGGGGACATTTTTGAAAACGAAAAACCTGATAAATATTTAATATATGCATCTGTAATTTTAGTGTAGTAGTCAATGTTAAATTCAATCCCAACCTCAATCAGGTAATCATCAACCATTCCTGCTTTGTGGGGTCTGGCATTATCATCCATTAGCAAGAATTCCTCTCCGATGTACGGAGCAAAATACACTACATGTTCTTCGACTAAGTCTCCTAAGTATCTCTCAGACGTTAAGGGTCACCCCCGCACATCAATTCAGTACAAGCGTCGAAGGAAATGCCAGCCCAGAACTTCCGTGAGCCACTACGAAATGCCAATTGGGGAACCTGGGGCCACCTGAAGACTTCAGATCTCATATTTAAACAGAACTTTCTTCCAGTTTTCAATAGTCCAATTCACATGTTCACGTGCAAACTGAAGCCTGGTCAATTTGTGAGCTGTGGTAGGGCTAGGTCCACGGGCTGGAAATGGAAAATTTCAGAATTGCCTTATGAGAATTTTTATCTCGTTTCCGGAGATACTCTGGTTTCGCAAAGCAAGTCCCAGATGTACCATCGTCTCTTTCGACTGTACATCTAGGCCGACCCTACCCCTTTCTTCTTGGGTGACGCTGTCTCCCTAAATCGCTTTAGAGCACTGTCTATTGATTACTGATGTACACCCTGTCTCCTGGGAACTCCACGCTGTATGCTTCTTCTATCATGTCACAGCCCTAACGCAATCGTATTCACTTAAATGCGGGGGACAATTGAAGAAAAGTCTTTACAAAGAGAAATAATGTGTAGATTGGATGGATCAAATGCTACTGTTTGTGAAAAAGGGATTTAAGAGTAAACAAAGCATTATTCACGGTATATATTCCGCTGATATCACCTAAATACCGACAGATAATCAAAATAAATGGGGAAGATAACTTATTTAATTTTAACTAACAAAATTGAATGGTGCGTTAATTTTGTCAATCAGTGTATATATATCCTCAAAATTGAGTTGATTATAAATAAAGTATATAAATTGAGTATTGATTATGTAAAATAATATTATTACTAGTAATTAATAGTTGATACAATGTGGATTGTAGTAATCGATGATTGATTCTATGAGCTCAAAAATATGTTTTTTTAAATTTCGAATATAGTTTCGAAAGCCGTTTACTTTGATATATCTTTAATGATTTTCAATATTTCGAATCTACAATGAATCGAAATTAATTAGTGCTTCTTATTTAGCTAATTCTAATTTATTTATATACATAATTCAAGGGTTTTTTTTAATCTGGAGGTGATGGGGCTCTACCTCAGAATTATTGTATGACGTGAAAATAAATTAGAACCAACTTATCCTAAGTTTCCATCACAGTCTGTTGCTATCGTTGCAGGAATGGTGGTTGAGTCAATGTTGGTAAGGATGACTCGAAAAACGTGAAGTCTCCGGTAGGAAAACTCACCCACCATCAACACGTTAAGGGACGGATGCAAGTCGGCGTTCATCAAACTCTCGAGAAATGTCGGTCAACTTTTCTCACGCCTTTCTGAAATTTTCGACTTTTTTTGGGGGGGGGGGGAGGGGGACTACAGCAGAGCAGGTCGCAAGACACATTTATATATCATTGGTTCGAGAAGTAGTAGTGAGTTAAGCGATGTAAGTGAGTGATAAAGCCGGTAAGACTTGTGGCGTACTTTTTCATGACAAGTAGATACTTGATAAGACTGTTTATTTATGTTTAGAAGGAAGCTACTTTATTTCCGCTACGTTCTGTCTTTATTTATTTTATCAAGTCGGCACTTGTTCCATTGCAGTCGATTTATGCCATGTAAGGGTATGTTTCAGATTCTGACGGCCTCCCCCATAACCCCTAGCAGGGTTCACCTTCCCCTCTACCGTCGTGACCAAAGAACAGTCAAGTCACCTTCGGTGCGCCTTTTTTGTTCACTCCTGTCACCCTATCACACGACAACTTTTTTTCAAAATTAGCTATAACTCTTTATTTTACGATTAATATTATAACATTAGACTCAAATTGCTCCAATATATGTATGTAGATCTTTCGCACTCATTTAAACTTATAAAAAAATATATATAGGGAATAATAAAAAAAAAATATAAAAACCTTTTTCAAGACTGAAGAGGGTAGTATTGCGACATGGGGTGGATATTAAGGATAATTAGACACCAATTGCTCTAATATATCTATATAGATCTTTCGCACTCATTTAAGCTTATAAAAAAATATCTATGAACAATAATGAAAAAAAAAATATAAAAACCTTTTTCAAGACTGAAGATGGTAGTATTGCGACATAGGGTGGATCATAAGGGCGGAACGGGTCCTAGGCAGGGTGGCAGCTAAGACTAGACGGTAAGGGTGGACGAAGGGAGAGGGGGTGGGGTGCCGAGAATATTATCTGAACTTCCAGAAAGCTGGTATTGATCTAGAGACTATAGCAGCCCTTGCTTCGCCGCCTGCCGCCGATAAATATTCTCTCGTCCACGGCTTTTTCGTACCCGTCCGCCCTTTCCGCGAAGAGCCCGGGTGCAAGACCAGCTTTATTTTGGATCCTATAAAAGATTTTATAGACTTTTTTAACCGACTGATTTTTTTTTTTCGATTAGCAGATAAATTAAATTTTTCTAAATAGACGCATGTAAATGTGGTATGAATGAGAACATTTAACACAATTACTTATTGCCCAATAAGTCAGATTGTAATTTTATCACAATTTTTTTTTTTATTCCATATCTCCTTGTTATAAAATCATTACATAATTCAATATAGATTCTACAAACGAATCTATTTACAATTTATTCATTATATTTCCTGTAGCTTGGCTACATTTATACAATTTCTGATCTCTACATCTACAATTCTGATCTACGCTTGTACAAAGGTACAAAGACCACTTGTTATGAATACATACATACAGGTACTTAGAGGGAGGTAGCCCCCCTTCATACGTTTGAGGAAGGGAAGTCGAGAGTATTGGAAATGGACGTACTCAAGCTTCTCACCCTTAATTTATGATTAAACAACTGTTTATTCAAAGTTAATTCACAACAATCGGTTTCATGCTATAAAATACACAAAAAATATATCAAATATTAATTAAAAAAATACATAACAAAACACGTGGAATACCCGTAACAAACGGTTACAAAGGCACGCATACGTAAGACTAGTAGAGCATGTAACCACGGGCTCAGCAGCAACCCCTAGTTTTTTTTTTTTTATCGTTTGACCAAGTCGACCGTTTTGATGGGCCCTGATTAAGTACTTTAATCCTGACCGGTATCTGCCTCTTGACTTTTTTTTCCCTCCTTTTTCTCTATTTTTTCCCTCTTCTTAATTTTTCACAAGGTCACAGAAAAATTTTTATTCTCTCAGCGATTTCGTAATTGGCTGACCGCTGTTCGGTCTTTAAACAATTTAGATCTCATTTAGCCCCTAGGGTTTTTTCCACCCTCTCCGTATCTCCTCGCCTTTTATTCTCACCCTAATCCTCTCCTCTCGTCTATTTAAAAAAAAAAATTCTCACCCTTAAGTATAGATTCCTCCCCTATTTCTTTTTTTTTTTGGAAATTAAGATTTTTTTTATTTTCCCTTATACTATCTTTTCTGCGCCAAAATGAAAATGGCTTTACTTTCGAACAATTAAGGGACACTAATCCGTGTGTTGTATCATTTGTGTGTTTCACGGTTGTGGCTGAAAAAAAAGTACAACAATGGATAAAATTATGGGAATATGTAAAAAAAATAATTAAACATAAGTTTGGTCAACTCCGTGTTTACTAAAATATCCACTTCTCAATACTTTTATGAAAATTTATTTAGCATTTTACATTATCTTCTCTCCTCTTTTATTGAAGGTACTTAGAGGACATTGGCACAAACAAACATATTCCTGGAGCCAACAAATGAAATCGCATATATTATATTGCTCCAGTTAATTTTAATAGGTTTTTTTGGTAATACATATTTTAGGTACATATCAGTCTTTTAAATCCGACCAAGAAATGTTTTAGATTAAAGGTAGTAATTTTTTTTTATAACTATTTTAGAAACTGTCACGAAGTTTCTATCGTTTTTTTGTTAGTTCATTTAGATCTCAATTACCGTTAAACGGGTTGACTATTGCACATATTGGGTGAGCATTGTCCAAAATTTGAATTTTGGCAGAAAATCCGACATGTGTGATCGGTCGAGAGGAGCAATGAAGTTTTTAATCAAAGAAGCTCCCGGCAAAATTAATTGAACGAGTCTATTTGCTAGAACCGCTTCATTCTTCCTCTCTCTCACTCTTACTGGGGTCGTTTTGATGCTGTTGTACACTCAGTATGCAAATTCTCACTTCTTAAAACCAACGAGAAAAACAAAACAAAAACCATAACACTCCACAAAAACAAGTATAATGCACATGTTCTATTTATCTAATGGAACTGTTGTTCATGTTTATAGATATATTCCAATGATGTTAGATGCTAACGAGAAAATGTTTCCTCCTCCTAAAATAAATTGAAATCCGAAACAATAATTTTAATAAATGAAATGCGATCCTTGTATATGCTTTTGACAAGTCAGGATTGATTACGAAGGTAATAAGCAATGAACATTTCAAAACAAGATGTTTCGTAGAGCCACAAAATAGAAAAAGTAGAAATATTATTATAGTGATCCGTGTGTGGTCAAAGAGGTTTATTGTGACCAACCCCTTGTCATGGGCAAATACGAGGGTGGTCTGAAAAGTTTCCGACCTTACAAAGCTTTTATTTATTTTTTTTAATACCCTTCATAACGACCTTAACATACCCTACATTCTAGAACTCATCCCTTCTAAGTTTATGAAATTCCACAGTAGCCTTTCCAACCACCCTAATCCTGTAGCACAGTCATTGCACTGCGCCACTCATCCCTATAATCCTCCTCGGAGACTGAAACGGCAGTGGCCTCGTGACCTGCTATAAACGCGTGACAGTGGGAGTCCTGGCAATGGCCAGTTTCTCCAATCATGTCCTGAGCGTCTGTGGCTCTCGCGCTCTTGGTCAGCCTCCACTGGCTAGTATCCGGTGACGCGGCTGACGGAGGAGCGTGGGGGACTTCCCAAGAATCCGCTTTCTCTTCGCGGTGGATTTGGGGGGTCTCTGGGCTGTCTGTAAATATTGTATGAATGAGCGAGTGAATGATGAACTGTAAATATGGTATGAATGAGAGCATTTATCTTAATTACTTATTGCCTTATAAAAGGCAGATTGTAATTTTAGCACAATAAAGGAATTTAAAATAAAAAAAAAAAAAATTTATTTTATTATAATCTTCATGTTGAGGTCGGAAACTTTTCAGACCGCCTGTGTATACCTCCTATTTTGTCTAGACAATTTATTTGACATCCTATTTTTTTTTTAATATACTACGACAATAGTTATTATTTCTTTTAACACAATATAGAAGCATCTCTGTATCAAAACTATTTTAAAGTATTTATCTAATGAATCAAAGAGACAGTTTGAGTTATCATGCTTTCACTAAATTAAATTTAAATAGTTTCTAATATATCATGCACCTGGAAAGTTGCATGGTTAATTAATATTCACTCCAGAGTATATGAAACCTTAAGAGCCCCGTAAACTTTCATACGGGTCCTAACACTGGTCCGTTGGTTTGATCATACAAGTATGAAAATGTGTCGGGAGGTTTGAGTCGGAGTGCGCGGTAGATGGTCGGGTGTGAGCTTTGCTGTGCAACCCTTCATTCCTTCATACTTGGATTTACGACCCGACTCTCAAACTCACAACACCAAACCACGTTCGCTGCATTATAAAGGTACTTAGAAATTGCAGATTATACAGTACTATTGAAACACTCATTGATTCGTTGAAATATTCTGAAATCTAATACCGATTTAGTACCACCTATTAAACTCTTTAGTATTTGCCATAGATTTATTTATTCCTGTTACACTTGTTACAATTGTTTGTATTGAATTTCCATTGTTACCATTGTTCAGTTTGTTAATGATTTAATTTATTTTTAATAAATTACGTACGTTTGTAGTACAGTACGCTTGGCTTTTGTGAAAACATAATGACTTCTAGGAAATCTGCGAATGATTTTTCCGTGAGCGTTCTGAAGTCATGTTTTGCCACAGAAAGCAGATTACATCGATTCAGGGCGATTTAATTTAATAACTTAAATATTCCATCAAAGAGTTCAGGTGTTCTCTTTGATCTGTGATTTTGTTCAATTTGAAGCTCCGTGTGGTTAAAGAGATAAATAGAAAATCAAAAGAAATACGTAAAGTACGAGAATCAAAAGGGAAATGTAAAGGGATTTCCCTAGCGAACCCTTGAACCACAACATATCAATTTGTTTGTTTTTTTTCGGTTTTTTTACATTCAGCAGAGAATATTGACATTCTCTAATTTTGGTCTTATACAGTAACATATAATATATTGTAATATTAATATCAACAACCCGTGTCTTCCTGGTTACATGAATTAGTCAGAAATATTTTTAGCGGCTGAAATTTCGTTACATAAATTTTATAATTTGAAATAAATGATAAGCCATTTACTTAGATAATTAAAAACAACATTTACCATATGAAGTTACCAATATATTATATGTTACTGTATAAGACCAAAATCAGAGATGTCAATATTCTCTGGTGAATGTCAACATATACGGTGAAAATGAGGATGATAAAATAAAGAAGTTAGATTTTCATCAAATTCATTCATTAAATGACGGTTGTTACATAATTCTTTTATCGTTATCAGGACCTGATGAAGACTCATATGGTATGAAGAAATGTTGTCCTTAAATTAATTTGGTGTAACTCTAACATATTTCTTTCAAAAATCTAATAAGATATCCCAACAAATCCAGTCACTCACTCACAACTAAAATATTCTTTGACCGACAGGTACAAATACAAATCCGAAAAAAAAAAAGGCAGCAATTGACATGTACATTTATTTATAGTGGTTCTGAAAATCCATCGTAAGTAAAACGAAAATACAGGAAAAGGTATTACTTAAGTTTAAAAAAAAATTATGAAGAGAACGGTACTCGGATTCTACTACCAATTTATATTTGTTGCAGTCTTATATTATAATTGTTTTTCTTGAGTTCATAGAAGTACGCATATATGCTAATATATACATTTACTCAAGCCTAACAATGAAATCTCAGGACAATATTTCATTTATTGTTCCAGAATTAACAAAAAGCTCTATGAGATTGAAAATAAACGACTCTTAACTCGAATTTTGTACCTGATTCATTATTATGTTAATTTTAATACATGTTTATTTTGGAAAATATTTAAAAAACACGTATATGTATATTTTGAGAAATATTTTTTTTGTTTACAAAACACTCTTATGATTGAAAATAAATTACTCTTTAATCGAATTTGTATACCCGATTCATAATGATATTAGTTCAAATACTTTTTTATTTTGACAAATGTTTTATAAAACTCTTTGGCGGGGAATCAAACCCCAGTCACCTGCAATGGAGCTAAGCGTAATACTAACAATAGACATTTGGTCTGAAAAGTTTCTGACCTCAACATGAAGATGATAATAAAATAAATAAAAGCTAGTGAATTAAAGCTTTGTTTGGTCGGAAACTTTTCAGACCACCCTCAGTGGTGGACCACAGATCCTGTACTACCAAAGATAAGTCTGAATTAGCTGCAAATATTACGTGCGTCCACTTTGGTATTAGGTTCCTTAGATGTGTGGTTAGTTTAACTCCATGATGTTTATGTTCCGAGTTTAAATCTCTTGAATTGTATATGTCACAGTGAAAGACCAAAATTATAGAATGTCCATGTTATCCGGTGAATGTCGACACTTACCAAATGAATCGGTGAAAGACCGAATATTTGGTTATATCATCATAAAGAAGTGTTCCACGACTAAATTCAATTGTTCAAGAGACTCGGGTGCAACTGTAAGTGTCGTAACAGTTATAAATTGTTGCTAAAAATAAGATTTTATAATTTAATTTAATAATTTATGTTTAAGTTTATTATTGGCTTTTTTTTTTTTTTCTGATTTAGAATGTGCTGTTTGCTTTAGTTTCGACAGATTATTTACATGTGATGTTACTTAAGCTTTCTCCTATTTTGACATATTTAATATAAAAAAAATGAAAAGTCACTTTTTTCTCTTAGCGTAATAAAAAACTTTTTATCCTACATTCACCATCGGTGCATGCTGAATGTCGGCATTTACCAGTGTATGTGAGGAATAATGATATTTAGAAAATATTTCGTACGACTACGCGAAATCCGAAATTCACAGTTAAATAAATTATGATCTTAATTTTATTGGCAGCGGGGAATATTGGCATTGTCTAATGTCTGTCTTTCACAACCACATAAAATGTTCTCTTTCCAATTTTCTTCTCGCCAAGGGCCTTCGTGTTGAAGGTTATTTGTAGCGAGGAGCTCCTCATATTTTAGTAGAAAACGCCCTTTAGTTTTAACTAATAAATAAAAATGTAAATATCCAAAATATTGATATAAAAATTCAATTTCTATACTCAGCTCCCGAAACCGTAAACCGCCTTTAATGTGTATCAGATACGTATTGGTTAATATCGCAGAACAGACGGGCAAACGGAAGATATTACCTGTTTGAAATTAGAGCCTCTTCGCTTGATAGTAACAATACACTTTCGTAGTTATCGACAAAACGACTTATATATTATTAGCAATAGGAAATCACGAAATATTAAATCGAATAAGACATGAAAATATGAATAATACAATGAGTCAAAACAGATTTCGATATGAGAGAGAGAGAGAGAGTGAGTGAGAGAGAGAGAGAGAGAGAGAGAGAGAGAGAGAGAGAGAGAGAGAGAGAGAGAGAGAGAGAGAGAGAGAGAGAGAGAGAGAGAGAGTGAGAGAGAGAGAGAGAGAGAGAGAGAGTGAGTGAGAGAGAGAGAGAGAGAGAGAGAGAGTGAGAGAGAGAGAGAGAGAGAGAGAGAGAGAGAGAGAGAGAGAGAGAGAGAGAGAGAGAGAGAGAGAGAGAGAGAGAGAGAGTGAGAGAAAGTAATGAAAACTGACCTTGGCCTTGATTTTTTTGTACCGCTGGTCGGGATCTCCACCGAGTGAAGGATTGTTTACAAACCAGCCCCCCCTTCTCTTCTTTTATGTTTCCAGCGAACCGCGAATGAGTGCTCATTCGTCCTTAACGAATAATCGCCAAATGAATGACAACTCAATAAACATTTTTGTTTTTTCGAATCATTAAATCTAAGTTTAACCATAAATTAAAGTGGAAACGCACGACCTTTCAGTACAGGCAGATAAATAACACTTTTAATTAACGGTTCACTTGATCACGGATAATATTAAATAATCTTTGCCTTATGGATATTAATAGTCAATTATTAATCAATCAGAAAATAAATAGTTTCTAAGCAAATGGGGCATCAAATAGAAGATCTTGGAAAGATATTTTGGAAAATTTCTACCGACTAATATTTAGGTACTTTAATTCGTCGGTTTCATGGTTCATAGGTTTACTTGATACCGAAGACATGCTAAAACTAATAAAGGCTATCAACATAAATAATAATAAACTACGTTACGAATCCTATGAGGTTAACTAAATGTAATAATGCTGGGTAAATTAAAATTAAATTACACATAATTAAGAAATTGATTCCTATTTTTCTAAGGAACGTGATTAAAAAAGAAAAAGTGGCAGTAAGAGTGCAAATGACGCTGAAAACGTTCCTTAGAAGAAACGTTCTGTGTTGACCGTCAGCCAATGTTCTTGTATTAATATTTTTGGACTTCACCTATATAGAGATATTATTAAATTTTCTAATGAGACCTGTTAACATTATGGGAAAATATATATTTTTTTATTATATCCGAGTGATTAATTATTAATTGACCCTTTGGATTTCATGAACCTGTATAGCCCTCTTAACGTGACAATCAATTGTGCGATCTTGAATTTGACTACACAAGTCTCGACAGTCTCTCCAAATGTTTATTTTTATTCTTACATAGGTCAACGTTTTGCCTATTCAGGAATATGCATGATGTAATGTTTAAACTATCGTTCGTATCTTAATATCATTCATTTTTCATATACGTTTCATGGTAGATGGCAATGTCTTTTCTCATCACTATTTTAATAGTTTTTTTCTATACATTGGGAGTTTGCTGATGCGGTAAATGACGTTATAAGAATAAGATAATTGTAAAAAATATTATATGGTTAGTCTTGAAGATGTCTGAATAGAGGAAACGTCGAACAACGTAAAATTAAATATTAGGAGAGACAATAAAGTCTTCTTTTGAAGATTTTGTGTTTTTTAGACAGTGTTATTTTAAAAACTGGTGCATCATTTCAGATTGTTGACTTGTTAGTATATTATTGAATTTTAGTTCATTAATTCTTAAACATTTTTTAAACGGTTTTTATCAATGGATAATAAGAGTTTCCTGTAGGTTTCAATTATATTTTATTGTGAGTTGGAACAGGTGAGAGGTGTTCCAAGTGGCCGTGGAACGGAAAGGACGGAATGAAGGAGAGGGCCGGAGGAAGTTAGGCGATCCTAGTGCTAGGGATGGGTGGTTGGTATTGATCCTACATTTAACTAATTTCATGTTGGAGCTATGCAAATGGTGTCTTCCCTGATACGATTACCTTCTGCGGCCTTCTAACGAAACCGAGGGGTGCGCATGCCCAGCTCACCCCCTCCGCCCCCCCCCGCGGCTCCTCCATCCCCCAGCTTGGGCGCCAATTTTTCCACCCTGTAACCCTCTCTACTACCCGTACCGAAAAACAAGGGCCTCTATGCGCTCTCCCCAGGAATTATCCAGGAATCAACTGAAAACTTAATTGTTTTTATCACTACCGCCTATTTTAATGAAGCTCTCCAGCCCCCTCCCCCACAACCCACCCCCTCTCTCTCTTCTCTTTAATATTTCATCTTTTCAGCACTTATGTTCTAATTCCTCTCGGCGTGGAAGGGTGTCTACAAAAAAACAAAAAAACAATACGAAGAACAGAGGATGTATATTACTGAAGCAACAGGACGACCACCCTCTATTAGCTGCGATGTTTAAAACTTTACATACAACCATCTGAGATCTGTCCTTTACTACATTATTGGAACCATTTGCCAATTGGCGCTGGTGCTTGTAAACATATAAGAAATAAAAACTACTCTATGTAAAAAAAAATGAATGTTTTAAAAAATACTTTGGCAAATCTTTTTATTTTTATTTATTACATCAGTCAACGTTTATCTTATTCAGACATCTTTAGAACTAAGAATAGTTTTAACGATAACGAACGAATTTGTGAACCCCCAAATTATATTTTTTTTAAAAATTAGAGTAATGATATTGCTTGGTTTCTTGCTGGATAGAAATATTTTTTCTCATACCAATGAAAACTAGGTTTTCAAATGAATTTGGTGTTTTATTTTGTTTTTTTTATTGTGTTTAAGAACACAATTATATGAATAATGATTTTGAAAAATTGTATCGTGCATAGTTCTGAAGATGTATTAATAGGTGGAAGGTCGACTGATGTAATAAATAAAATTAAACAAAAGGAGACAGTGTAAAACCGTTTTTGAAAAAAAAAAAATTGTTTTTTCACATAGTGTGATTTACAGATCTCGTTTCTAGAGTATTAGCTCGTTACAATATTAAAAGAGCAATGATAACTACTCGTTATTTTTAATCAAAAGTATTTGATTAATTTTAAAAAATGGCTTTAAAAAGTGCCTATGTAAATTACCTTTTCAACGATCCCATCAAAACTAAAATAGCAAAAATATAGTTGGTGTGAAGTCCTAATTAATCTTATGAAATTGTGATTATATGTCTATTTCTATAAAATAATTTTATTAAACTATTTATAAGAAACTATTTTGGTTTCTTATTAATATCAGTGGTTCACTAATTGTATTTAATTAAAAACAAGTCTTTTTAGCTTATATATTTATTTAGTTTTCTTTGAATAAAATTAGTGAGTGACGTAATTCGATTCAAAATTTAATCTGCTTGAAATCAACTTTCTTGACAGTGATGCTCAATTGAAAATATTTGTTACTCTGTTTAGTTATTAAAGAATCATATTTCATAAGTTAAATTATATATTTTTTTTTTGTTTCATTTCCCTTTGTTATAAAATTAATATATGTTACAAAATACAGGTCTACAAAAGAATCTATTTACAATTGCCTCATTATATTTCCTGTTTAATGATGTACATTATACATTAATGGACTGAATTTATTAAAAGTGATGGGGCTCACCTTTTTTTATCATAGACTTAAAACTAACTTACATCTAACAATAAAAACTTCCTAATATATAAACTAAACAATATAAACTAAATCTCGACATAATTTTACACGACAGTCTGTTGACATCGATGTGGGAAGGGTGGTTGGGTCATAGTGTTAAACACTGGGTCTGTGAGGTGATAGAACGAGTCAAAAAATTTGATGTTGAATTCTGAAGAACTACCATAATATATATGAGCTCCAAAAGGCGTTTTGCCCATGTCTCTTTCTACTGCTCTCAATCTACTGCCGTTCAATCAAAAAAATTATTCGAAATGCTTTTGAAGAGCATTTAATGACTAGATCGACTCATAGATCAATTAAATCCTGAGCATTGTTAAGTGTATACAGACATACCTACATGAACCTTTAATACTTCTATATTACGAGACATTATAAATGTCTATAGAAAAAATTTGTGAACATGTGTAATAAAAATTCTCCAATAAATAAATACAACTGTGAACACCAAAAAATAAACAATAGATTACATGAGGGGGGTCAAATAATAAAAAACTACAAAATAAATAAGTATAGTACACAATTAAATTAAAAGAAAAAAAAGAGAGATAAATAATTGAGATAAAATTAAATACATAAACAATACTCTTTTTTTACTACTACTTTTAGTTTATTAGTTTATTTATTTCAAAAGGTTGCAGCCATGGGTTTATTGACAGAACAATTAAAATCTTATTATTAGGCAATAAGTAATTGTGATAAATGTTCTCATTCAAACCATATTTACAATTTTCATTCACTCGCTCATTAATAATACAGTATTTACAAACTGCCATAGACCTCCCAAATCCACATGGTTGTTAACTCCCTCGCATGCGAAAGAGGAAGTGGAGTCTTAGGAAGTCCCCCACGCTCCTCCATTTTTTTTTTCTCTCTATCCCCTTAAAATTTTAACATCGATTTCAATTACAGATTCTCAGTCGAATCTATTCACATATCAGTTTTATATTTCCTGTAGCGTCCCTACATTATATACAGGTTCGGTTGTTTTTTTTATAAAAGTTATATAATTCAATACAGTACAACTTACATTATACTTTACTTGTTTGAATAGACTCTATAAGGTGATGGGGCTCACCTTTTTGATCAAAAACTTAAAACTAACTTACATACTAATTCTTAACCTAATTTTTCCCCGACAGTCTGTTGCCATCGATTCGGGAGGGGTGTTGGGGTCATAGTGTTATAATATTAATATAATAATAACACTGTATTTGTGAGGTACCTGGATCGCGTCCAAAAACTTGATGTGTCTCTGGCGGATGAACTCATCCACCGACGGCACATCAAGCAAAGGGTACAGGTCGGCGTCCTTTAACCTCTCGAGAGAGGTATGTCGGACCTGCTCCTCCATCAGACGCGTCACTGGATACGAGCAAGTGGAGGCTGACGAAGAGTGCGAGAGCCACATACGCTCAGGGCATAATTTGAGAAACTGGCCATTGCCAAGTCTCCAACTGTCACCTATTTATAGCAGGTCACGAGGCCACTGCCGTTTAGTCTCCGAGGAGGATTATAGGGATGAGTGGTGCAGTGTAATGACTGTGCTAGGGGTTTTGGGTGGTTGGATAGACTACTATGGAATTTCATGATCTTGGAAACTAATTCTATGTAGGGTAAGATTTGTTTAAGGAATTTTGATTATTATTTAGGAAGTTCATTTACTTTAATCAACTTTCATTAAGAAAATTAATCTAATTTAATTTGATAAAATCTTCAGTAAAACATAATAAAGAAATAACTGAAGTTATTATTTATAAGTGTATATATATATATATATATATATATATATATATATATATATATATATATATATAAGTATATTTAAAAGAAAAAGTCCCAACAATAAATAAGTTACCAAGGCTCCCAGTGGAGTCCTATAGCACTATTCAAAAGTTGCGGAAAAAAGTTCAAACCCCTCAGGCAAACAAAGTTACTTTCACAAAATAAAGAGAAAGCTCCAACAATAACATTGAGGTAAAACTTTAAAAAATACACGTAAGAAATGAACTACTGTTCGGAAAACTTTGTTGCTGAGTCCAAACGGAGAAGTTATACCGGACAACAAAAAGACTTCTTTCGCGTGTATGTATGTCTTTATGTGTGCTTTGCGATAGTGGTCATAAAATTGAGGCCGTAATTATTCCTCATGATGGATGGAGTGCTTGGGACCTGTCATCGTGCAGCATCCCTTCCCTTTGCCAACGTTTTAGAGAAATCGAACACGAAAGAAAGGGTATAAATTAGGTGTTGACAGAGACAAATCAAAGACAGGCTCCCACGGAGTGTGGCTTGGCAAGCCTTGTCTGAGGTCATACCTCGTGTTGTGGGAATGTTGATGCTAGAGGTAATTTGGGGTTAAGCCCGTAATTATCAATGGTTAGTGATGACAAAATGGACTTTCATTCATTAGGAACAACGAAACTAATGGAACTGAAAAAGGAACATTTAAAAGTGGCGTATTGACGAGATGGGGGAACACTTGAGATTTGCCAAACAACGCACCGGCTTGTAACGTGTGAATTATTTTCTTTTTTTTCGTGATACTGCTATATTTGTTTTTCTCTTATAATTCCATGTATGCGGAACTATCTTCCTATTCCAATGGCTATTTCATCTGGACTCATTTGTACTGTACTATTCAATGTGTAATTGTACGCAATTACGGCGGAGTTCCTTCCATGGTTATATATTCGTTTTTGTCTTTAACGGTATAAATATTTCAATCAGTGTGCTATGCTGTTTTTTCATTCGTCCTATGAAATTGAAGTTGTTTGGTGTTGCATAGAAGAGTTCAATACGCTAATTTTCCAAAAGGTTTTTCAGTAGAGACTTTCTGATCGTTATTGTTGCAAATTCGTTTTGCATACGTTGCACAGTGTAACCAACAATGGACAAAAACCCCTCTCGGTACAACAAAAAACTATTCTAGGAATCCTGTAAAAAAACAACAACAATATTTTTGTTTCATCAACAAACGCGGTTGTACTGTAAACAAGGTGGCTTCCTCGAAATCCGTTTCATACCAATAACATAGGACTACAAGGCAATTTTTTTTTTCAGGTGCCTAGGATTTTAGAAATGATTTCAGCAATATTTGGGACGCTGAATCTGAATATGAAATTTTTTTTTCTCGGTCTCATCTACTTTTTTAGATCAGTGTTTCTTTTCTAACATGCAGTTCTACACGAATGTGCAGTTCATTTAGGGATACGCACATGATGGCAGATTACTGAGGAAATAGACTGTCCCAGAATGCATCCAAGGATGTCTCGGACAAGAAGCTTCCCTAGTTTTCAGTGACTAGTTGGTTTCATCCATGACTTTTTCCTCTATCTTTGTATATAATAATATTTTTATAATATAATAATAAAAATTCTGTGTTTAGTTTTCTTATTTGAGCCATGGATTTAACTTGAAACTGTGTAACAACTATTTCACTAAAATGTTATATCTTAGAAATTTAAGCTCCTAGACTAAACCTAATGCCATAGTTGAATTCAGGGGATTAAACTCATATGAAATCAGCTCCAAATACTCCGACACCAAAACACCTGTTGGCCTGTGTGTGGATTAAACCTCTCTGGTTGAAGTTGTGAGAAGCGATTCGAAGGAAATAATATTAAAACTATATTCATTTCTTAACTACTAATAATTTATTATGGGTAAGTCCATTCTTCCATTAATTACAAATAATTATAATTCACCCTCTTCTCGATCAGATTATATATATGTCACTGTTTCTATATGTTTAATAAAGCTTATGACGTCAGTCGGAGTGGAGGAGAAGATAATGGGGAGAACAGCCGCTGGTGGGGATGGCTCCCCACCACGACTAGCCGGCTATATAAGAAGCGCCCCATAGGGCGAAAAACAGAAAGAAACAAACCGGCACCTTGAACACTTCTCTCTCTCTCTGCACTGGCGCTTGCTGCTCTACTCAAAACCATGGCCTTCTCATTCAACTACCTCTGCATCTCTCTCTCCTAACCTCGCTATGTATTAGTCCGGCGTTGTCAGACCCCACACCTTCCTAGTGGGAATGTCTGTCTTCGTCTCGCTAAAACTAGCACCTCCTTGGGAGAGACCTCTCCCTCACGGACGACGGTTGCCGTGGCCCTACAAACTAACCAGTAGCGTCTCCCACGGTAATCCAGCCTGCTTCTCTCCGGTTCACACTCACCTTTGGGATCCGGACGGTTTTCGCCTTTAAATACCGTGTGTGAATTCATGGTCATTCCAAAACCACATAAACTACCTATAAACCTACCCTGTACCTCTTCTCCTGAACATAGTGCTTTGTCGGGGCACACACCTTCTAAAGATCTTATGGAGTCAGATCAAAGCGAACTAGGCTGCCCGCCCACTAAGGCGGCAGACAGGGTGCAGGATCACTGGTCCACCCGCCTTATCTCTTTCTTAGCACTCGGCGGACGGCGGCTAAGAGGTTGTAGTGACCCTAGCCCACGGCGGGCGTCTCCTTCCCACTTTGGAGATACTCAGTTAACTGAGCTCGACAAGGGCAATTAAATTTTCCGATTCTATGTTGTTGTTGTTTTTTTAATTCCCATATCCATCAAATAATAGGTACCAATTTTGGTTTTCACCAATTTTTTTCCAAAGACTTAGGGGACGGGCCATTCTTTAAAAATTATTATGTATATGAGGATTGGATGGAACTCCTGAAGATCCTGATGAATTACTCTTTGTCGTAACTCTTGTTGCTCTGCAACTTGTTGACAGTAGGGGTAACACTAAGTGGAATACTCCATTTATCTATATACTATTCTCGGCCCAAAAAAATTATTTTCTCAAAAGAGTCACCTAAATCAATTTCACAAGAAAAGACCATTATGGATAAATTAATTTTTGACGTGGTTTCTAATAACATTGATTTTTGAGACCATACTATAAATGTTAATTACGAAATGGTTTTTACTACGGTGGACGGAAGTACATGTAATGTTATTAGGGGAACGAAGTTTTACATTTGTGGGTGTGTACATGAATGTAAAAACAACATTTCATTTCAATAAAACATTTTACAATTTTGGTCTATCTTCATTACATGGATACGATCATTTGAATATTTTAACGTTTAGACTTTAAGAAATGACAAGTTGGAGGAGAACAATTTAAAAATTGTTTACAGAAAGTACTTGATCCAAAAACAGTTAAAAGAAAAATGAGGTTTCACAGTGAATAACCTGGTTTTGGTTCAATTATAATATATTCAACATTATATAGTAATGAAGGTAATACTGCTCGAAGGTTTTTTGGAAATGCTACTTTAAGCGCCTCTGTCACTGGAATCAACGTTGACTTGATTTAAAATCAATTCACGAATAAACGTTAAATTGATATGATTTATGTATAATACTTATGGTTATTGCTAGTGGAAAACAAATAAATTTGAAATGTTATTAAAAGATATTAAAAATCATGACTAGGATTGCATAAATTGTTAATTAATGGTCCCGACGTGATTTCTTCATTCACTATTCCCATTGGTCAAATGTCAGAAGAAGCATTGATGTGTAGTCATAAGGATTCGGCATATCCGCGAAATGAATCTAGACAAATAAAGATATGACAATGCTTCTTCCGACATCTGAACCAGAGCTTGCTTTATGTTCTTGTTGCGTGTTACTTGATACTTGATTTTGTAAGGTTTCATTCCGTATCTCGTTTTCTCACATGTAACACTTTTATAAATATAAATTTATATATATAATCATTTATTCATTCTTTCATACAAGGGCAATAGTATTTTTGACGAATTTAATTAAGAGTTTCTATCATTCCTCAATGTGCAGTTTTTCATATATAATAATTTTCGATAATATCTTCCTGTTTTCATTTTTCACGTAAATTATTTTATTTTTAGATCTGTTTATTTTGATCGTAGGATAGTTTTCATATATTACACCGGATAGTGTTCTGAATATATTTTGGGATTCTTTTCTTTGCGTTCCTGTGTTAGGTTAGGTTCCCAGATTAATTTTTTTCTTCCTGCTAGCATCCACCCTCTTATGTACTGTTCATATGGGAGAACTGAACGAGGAAATACTATACCAATTATTAATATAATGATGTTAATTGTTAACAGTTTTACTTCGTCTGTTTTGTTTTTTTAGTAAGTTGGTTACACGGGCCAACTGGTGTTTTGGTTCCGGATTGTTGGGAGCTGATTTCGATGCCCTGAATTCAAATGTGGCATTAGTTTTTCACTAGGAGCTCAAATTTCTAAGATATAACATTTTAGTGAAATGTACTTTTTTCCAGGGATCAAATAAAAAATTACACGCAATTGTTATCATTACACAATAAAAGGATACAAATATCATTATATAACAAAGATAGATGAAAAAGTCATCGATGAAACCAACTAGTCACTGAACACTTCGGAAGCTTCTTTTCCGTGACATTCTTGAATACATTTTGCAACAGCCTTTTGAAACTCCAAAAGTAATCCATCATGTGCGTATCCCATCTTCCTTGATAGTGGGCCTCCATAGTCTTGACATCCTGGTGATGTCTTTCACCTTGTTCTTCACCGGTGTCTCAAATTTGCAGGAATGCACTCTAAGAGGCTGTGTAGATAATGCATCTTAATACTGACGTTACACCCAAGAGATTTGAAACTGTTACGCATCTTGTTTACCAGTTCAACATAGTTTCAAGCTTTGCGTTTGCCCAAAAAAGTTCAAACTTTTCGCTTACCCTCTTTCACCGTATTTACGACGGCAGGATCGTTAATGAGTCTTATTTGGCCCGTCAAATATTCCTGTTTCAATGTTTTCCGTACTCAACTGAGGCATTTTCCCCCTATATATACAAAGCATGATCCGTTCTTATCAAGAGCCTTTACAAACTATTATAAGGATCAGCTTTATATGCAGTGGAGGAAAAATGATTTTCTCAAGTTCTACTAAGGGGTCATTAATTTAACTGACGACATATTGATTGAGTGGAATTATTTTTATGTATGAGCTACTAATAAAATTAACAGTTTAATTAAAACTGGATATGCAAATTGTAATTTTACACTTTTAAAAAGATTTTTTTGTCAATATTTGAGTTATTTGCCTTTTTTCAATATGACTGAGATTACTCAACAGATTAAAAAATGTTCAACACATTTTAATTGCGTTTCATAACTTTCCACAGTTTCTATGATTCAAGTGTATTTCATAAACATAATTTAGTTCATTTTTCATTTTAAAAATATTTAGGTGATAAAAATAAACCAATAATTTTTGGTATAATGGTCTTGATGCGTTCGTTTTATTGAATTATTTTTTATTATTTTATAAATAAAAAAATTTATAACTGGAGAGTCAAAGAATGTCTATATACGTATTCTCAAACACTTGCATTCCATTTCGGTGGTATTAAGTTTATCACCATTAGTACTAAATAGCTCTGTGAGCTATTAGCGGCACGAAATCAACTGGTGAAGATCACGTTTGTCATTAATATCAGCATTCTGCCTGTTACAAAGGGGCCTTTGTACTGTCGCATAAGATCATCCATTGTTGCACAGCATTTGATGCAGCTTTCCAAAACAGGGTTTATTTTGAGTACCAATGGTTTATCTATTTAAATCGGTCAATTCGTCAATTAATTATTTTAAAAATAAAACAAAAATCTCGATACCTATTTCATTCGTTTGAAAAAATAATTAGACTTTCACAAGATAGAGTGGCCTCACCATTTTTTTCATACGTTATTTATTCATGGAGAAAAAAAATCTTCGAACTTTTTGCTTTGAATCTGTTACTAAAATAAAATCTGTCAGTTCAAATTCTCGGTCTCAGAACTAATTGTCTCTCAGAGCCCCTATTATGTTATTTTATAGCCTTTTTACTGTATTTTATTGGACGCAGTGTGAAAAATAAATTTTCCAAAAAGACTTAGGTCTCCACAACCTTTTACTTATTTTCATATCACCAGTCAACGTTTCGTCCATACAAGCATCTTCAGAGCTAAACATTAAACACGTCTAAAAACGACCACATCAAATTGGTTAATTCTAAAACACAGTAGGAGTCCTGGCAATGGCAAGTTTCTCCAATCATGTCCTGAGCGTCTGTGGCTCTCGTACTCTTGGACATCCTCCATTGGCTCGTGGAGGTGCGTGGGGGACTTCCCAAGACTCCGCTTCCTCTTTTGTATGCGAGGGAGGTGACAACCTTGCGGATTTGGGAGGAGTTTGTAAATACTGTACGAACGAGCAAGCGAATGAATATTGTAATTATGGTATGACTGAGAACATTTACCACAATTACTTACTGCCCAATAAGGCAGATTGTAATTTTATCACAATAAAGAAGTTTCAATAATAATCTTTAAACTCTGTTGCAACTAGCGTATTTACAGAATCCTCCATTTTTTAAAGCCCTTTCTGGCGTCTCGAAAATCCTTTCACAGCCCTAAAGAAGCCCTTATGGCTTAAACTTGAATGTCTAAGTCTTAGAACATTGCCAGTTATCCTGAATGGCCCACCAGAACACGGGGACATTGAGGTATTCAATTCCCGCAGCTCATGGGTTCTGATGATCGGGCAGAACTCAGTTTCGAAATTAAAGGGAATAGAAATGTGCCTTGTGTCCCTAGCCAATGGAGCGGGGATGGGTATTGTACTGCACTGCTCTCATTGTCCACTTTCCAAAAATACGATGCGGATCCCAAGTGGTGCAGTCGATTTTTGTTCGCTGCGAATTCAATCCTTCGAAAATCAATCGTGTGCTATAAAATATTTTACAGGACAACAACGAGTCAAGGATAGGTCATCGATTGCGTTTTTTTTTTTGCAGGATCTTTCTAAACCTTGCGTTTTCACAATGAAAAGGATATAAATTGAAAAAAAAATATCGCTAATAAAATAAAAACATTTTATTCATTGCAACAACTATACACCATAATATGATATATCCATAGTAAAAACATTTGTATTGTAATTATGCTAGCAAGCCTATTAATTACTGCTTAAATGAGTGTTATTACATTGAATGAATATTTTTTACGAGTGTATCTACTTCTTACGATATATCTGAACAAGAAATATCCTCAATTTTGATTTTTACGGGAAGTAGGTTAAATCTAGAGCTCTTACTTGGGAAAAAAATCATTAGCGAAAAATCTATTTCAACTGCTACATTAGTTACAGGATAAAACAACTTATATTGAAAAAAATTTATTATTTTTTTGGAATTTAAATATGCGTTCGATAGACACAATTTTCGTCTACTTCAATGTCTGCTATTTCTTTAGATGAAAACTTAACACAAAATTTTTTTTAGTGATTAAGATACTTCACAAAATAACCTTGAAATAAAAAAAAAGTTAGTCAAAACATCCTAAAATATTTAGTTTTTTTTCTCAGTTCAGAAATTAGACCCGTTAGTTCAGCTCTTAACGACTTAAACTTATTTAAGGATTTAAAAAATAATTGTTAATTATTTGTTCTAAGGTTAATAAAGTGATTTTATAAGATTTAGACAGTTTAAGTGCAATTTTTTAATCGTTAATATATATAGTTTTGTTGAATTTGAGCACAAAAGGTGCCTGAATGACAACTAGAATATGTTTTTATTGTATAGATTCATAAATTTATTGCGATAAAATTACAATCTGCCTTATATGACAATAAGTAATCGTGATAAATGTTCTCATCCATACCATATTTACAATTGCCATTCACTCACTCATTTAAACAGTATTTACAAACAGCCCAGAGACCTCCCAAATCCACATGGTTGATGTTTTAATCATAAATATATATATTGGAGAGACTTAATACCTAATATTGTCTTCAATACTATCTTGTAATATAATATATCAATTGATGTTTACAACCTGCTAACAATAATTATTTATCACTGGCAAAAATTGATCAGTTAACTGCTACAATTTGTATGTATTATACAAAACTTTAACAATATTTTTTTTATGTTATAAAATTATACCTGTTATAGTCGATATGTAACATATAAAACAAAGTTTGAATCATAATTGTAATTACCTGTATATTCCATAAAAATTGACAAAACTACTCAATTATGTGCACACTTGCACGTGAAAATATCAATGCAATTGCTGAAAATTTTGTGTGTATGTTGATTGTTTAAGTGTTAAACTATAATGGTTTATTAATTAATTAGTTTAATAGCCTCAGATATCTCTCTTTATTGGTGCCTCTGCTAAACTCTCCTTTCACCTTCAACCAATCTGCCGTCTTCAAGAAGGTAGATAACTGGTTTTGGTAAACGTTTACTTCACCATCATGAACTCGAGAATTTCTTGGAGGTGGTCAAATGAAGCGTGTTTCAGAATGATTATTTGATGTTTGGAAAGGCTTTTCCTGTAAAGTATAATTTAACGTCCCCTTATTTTTCACACAGTGGTGAACCTGTTCACTGTTCAAGCAAGAGTAAATGTCATAGCTGAAAATAATGAACATTTAGAAAAAAACTGAAAAACACTCCAGTTGTTGTTTGTCATTAAAAATAATTTAAGTCTACAGGATCCTCTCGCCTGGATCTTCAATCGGCTAATAATATATATGTAACTACAAGCAAATGGATAGAAATAGAATTTAATTTTAAAAAAAATGAATTAATCACTGAGGTGTAAAGATCTTGATGTTTCTGAGACAAATGAAAATGATGTTTAGCACATTACAGCCCGAGTATATACAAATGGCATTAAATTGAATTATAAAGTAGTCGAACCCTTTGTTTCACAGATAAATACGAATGAATTTATAACTTCACAGTTAATAAAAAAACAAAGAGCACTTTGCAGAGGTATTTTTAATATTGAAGTATTTTTAATCTAAGCTTCTTTGTGATCGAGTCAATGTAATTTGGAGCAGAGTTTATTATTAAATTCTTCATTGTCTGCGCGTATCCTTTTGTGTTATGGCAATCCAACTGGTGCACAGTGCATCGAACAATGGACAAAAACGTTGGTTTATTCTATCTGTACGATTCAGACTTGTTTGTTATCAGTCAAAGGTTTTGCAAACAAGTGTGCTTCTGGGTTTAGAAGGTAAGTAGAACCAATTTCATTTGAGTACAGTATTTAAGTCACATAACGCGGCACATTTTAACGGTGTATTATTTTTTCATTCTCATTGGACGGTTGAACCAGTGGTAAGTTTTACAATTATTTTAGTATAGTATTACTAATTGACTATAGTTCCATGATTTTTCAGTTCAAAAAAATCAGTTTTAGTAAGAAACATTTTATTGCGGTTATATCCCAAAAGCTTTTGATTTTCTTCAGATTAAAAAAGGTAAAGCGTTGGGATCTAGTAAAGCTGTGTGTTGTATTGCCCTGTGCAAGATTGTTTTGAAAAATCTTGTAAACATTTGCAACTTTAGTGGTAGCGATTTTTTTATTTTTTTAAGAACACACTAAAACCAATGGGTATGTTTTCGAAGCCTGGCGAGTCACTCCATCCAGTGGCAGAAATGAGAAGATTTTATAATATTGGACTGTTTTAAATCAGTTGTGTGCTCTTATGAGGTTCGAGCCCTTATTGAAAAGTTTTGTGAACTTTTTGTGTTGATGTAATAAAAATACGGGAGTACTTTCATAGGATGCTATCAAATTTTTCATTTTTAGACATCTTTTGAACACCTCTTCTTCTGTCCTTCAAGGCTTAAAGACACATCTTGATGCGATTGTGAAGTGGGTTGGAACTGCATTAGTCTCAACTGCATGTCACTGGGAATTCCGATTATTTGAATAAGCTTATTATTGAAAAGCTAGAGATACAGAGGTAATTGAATAAGAAAGCCATGGTTCGAGTAGAGCAGCAAGCACCAGTGCAGAGAGAGAGAAAGAGAGAGAGAGAGAGAGAGAGAGAGAGAGAGAGAGAGAGAGAGAGAGAGGGAGAGAGAGAGAGCGACCAGTGTTCACTTCAGGTGCCGGGTTCCAAGAGTCTGGGGAAAACCCCAAATCTGGGCCTTTTCATTATGATGACACATTATTATGATACTGCTATATATGATATATGTTACAACAAATAATTCAAGAAATAATAATTAATTTGTAATACGCTTGAAAGGCTTGAATTAAAGATATTAAAAATACAAACTAACCCATGTGTAGAAAGCAACTAGTAGGTTTATTACGATCCTTGTTTGGAGTTGTCCCGCAATACAATTTGATGAACAGAGTTTTCAAAGAACTTCGTATTCTGTTGGTTCTTGGATCTGAATTATTGTTTCAAACATACCGTCAAGCGGAGTATCTATTGCTCATGGGATGAGAATTGTCAGGATAGTTTCCTGACAAGTAGGAAAGTAAGTTCTCACCCCATAAGCCCCTGATTGACAGAAACATCAATGACAACCTTCGGACATTTGTTGCAACATTGTAGGCTGAGCACAATTTATCAATCAACCCCAGATTTGGTAGCATTGTATTCCAAAACCATTCCGGATTTTCCTTTGGCATCAACTTCATCATCATTTTGCGTCCTATATATCAATAAGACATTGTCTCCTTTTTTCGGGACAAGTGACCAAAGTGTACTTTCGTTACTAAAGCCAAAAAGTATATATATATATAATGTGTTTAACAGTATTTAAACCCCAAAATTTCTGCTAATGTCTTTCTAGGTGTAAGTAATAACAAAAGTGAAAATAATTAACCAATCGTAAAACCATAATCAACTAAATGATCATTACACGCGGTCTTCAATGACCCTTGTGGTGGACATGCTCTCCAAAAAAAACGATACAAAAAGGATAGTTTCTATTTGGCTTAATATTGATTTCCCTGTCTTCGACTTTTATTTTTGATCTGCTGCTTATGCAAAATTATGGAGCCTATGGTCAATAAATGACTTAAATTGGTCCTGTAGAACCATACTACCAACAACCCTCAGACCTCAAAGTCTTGGTCGCCTATATTATTCTCTCTATTTCTCAGAGTAAAAACTAATCATAAAGTGGTCGGTAGAAAATATTAAATACTAATACTTTTAAATACTAATACTAATACTAGATTCGCCGCCTGAGGATCTATAATTATATATAATTATCTGTAAATTTGAAACGGCTATGAAATAAGAAAAAAAAAAAAAAATGTTATCTAAGTACGACACAGCTGTTACCGGCTATCGCACTTGCTAACTTCACCTAACCTGTCGCTTCGTCTCAAACTGATGATCCAAAAATGTGTCCTCCGGGCAGCTCTGCTGTACGGTGTCCCGCTACCTACCCACTTGATTGACAATACAGCCAAATGTCTCCAACATTTCCGGAATGGGATCATGCGAAAAGTGGTCCGAAGAGGTTGAAGAACGCTGAGCTGCACCCGTTGCTTGGTGTCCCGTCGGTGAGTGAGTTCATCCGCCGGAGACACATCACGTTTTTTGACTCGTTGCAGCACCTAACCGATCCAGTGTTTAACACGATGACCCCACCACCCCTCCCGCATCGATGGCAACAGACTGTCGGGGGAAAATTAGGTTAAGAATTAGTATGTAAGTTAGTTTTAAGTTTGATCAAAAAGGTGAGCCCATCACCTTTATTAGTCAGTTTAGTCTAGTCACGTATAATGTATATCACTTGTTTATTCATTATATAATTTTTATAAAATAACAAAACCTACAGGAAATACAAAAATCATATATACTTATCTGTAAATTTTAAGGGGCTATGAAAGAAAAAAAAATATATATATATATGTTATCTGAGGGTTTCTCCTTTCTCCATTTTAAGTAGTGCATCTCTTAAAAACTAATCGGTTTGTTGTTAAAAAATTATATAATGTAAAGGAACTAGGTGATAGGGTTCACCTTTGGGTTACAAATACTAATCCAAAACTCAAAATTGGCTATAAACAATTTTGCCTAACGGATTTTCCAACAGGCGGACCGAGGCAGAAAATAAAAAATTGTTAAACTTTTCACGAAGTTCTGTTTATAATTGAAACCTGTCCCAATAATTACAACTCGATTATCCGTCTCATCGATCAGCCCAACCCCCTCATTGGTCTTTTATAGAAGATAACGTTTTAGTTTCAAATTCGTGCTGGAGTCCGTTGAATGGGGCTTTGCCGGGGCTTTATCGGCGCCTCATTAAAAACGCCTCTCAAACTCCATAGTTTGCCCCGTTCAAATAAAACCATGCGCGCAGTGTCCCCCTACTGATCAAAAACCTTGACTAAATTTTTTTTTTTTTTATCGACGTGATTTTTCCAATTCCTTCATTTTAAGCATCCCATAACAACCAAAATAATATAACTGTAAAAATATTAGTTATTAAGGACTACTGAATTTCAATTTATAATTGATAACTAATACATAAGTATTAGTTTTTAGCAAAATCAAAAATTAAGTAGTGGTGGGATGTATTTTCGCAATCCATTTTGAGATATGGAACTAAGACTTTGCATGGAAATTTCGTTTGATGGCCCTGATTGAGTTGAGAGCTGCCAATAAGTGTGACACCATGAAACAATTAAGCGCCATTAAATCAATAAACTCTACTTATTGAAAACTAAATAAAACTAAAAATGGTATCTGAAGGGTTTGGAGTGTTGGTGACATTGGTGAAGAGCACACGATTGGACTGATGTATCTTAGTGACGTGGTTAACTTGTTTTTTATCCCCATCCTGCGATCATACCTCGTGTCTTACAAAACAATATCTATATCCACCACCTGACATGAGGGACTGTGGTGCCTTCTGTAGCCAGTTCAGGGGAGCCTGGAGTCTGCTCTCGTTCTTGTGCTATGAGCCCCCATGAATGGGCACCCAAAAAGAGTTTTAATATTGAAACAACTCTAACTACTATCCCATAAATGCAGGAGTTCCACAGGGCAGTGTCCTAGGCCCCATCCTCTATAACCTATACACCGCTGATGTCCCCTCTACTTCCAACACCTTCTTGGCCACATTTGCAGATGACACTGCAGTCTTGTCATCCCAGACCCCGACATAGCATCCCATAACCTTCAAAAACACCTTGACGAGATCGAGTATTGGTGCAATCAATGGCGGATCAAAGTTAATGAAGCAAAATGCTCCCACATTACCCTTTGTCGCAAGACTTGTCCACTAGTTTATTTTAATTCTATTCCTCTCCCTGTAACCGAGACAGTACGGTACTTAGGCTTTCATCTCGACAAACGACTGACCTGGAACCCACATACGAGACTAAAAAGACAAGAACTAAACAGACACTTTGGACAACTGTACAGACTACTTCAAAGGACATCCCATCTCTCAATAGAAAATAAACTACTAATCTACAAAGTTATACTTCTAAACCAATCTGGACATACGGAATAGAGCTATGGGGGACAGCAAAAAAGTCGAACATCAAGCGTATCCAATCCTTTCAATCCAAAGTCCTGAGAACAATAGTAAATGCCCCTTATTATGTCCGCAACAAAACCCTTCACACATAACCCTATATTCTTATAAAAAAAACCCTACATTCTAGAACTCATCCCTTCCAAGTTTATGAGATTCCATAGTAGCCTTTCCAACCACCCTAATCCTGTAGCACAGTCATTGCACTGCGCCACTCATCCCTATAATCCTCCTCGGAGACTGCTATAATCGCGTGACAGTGGGAGTCCTGGCAATGGCCAGTTTCTCCAATCATGTCCTATTGTATGAATGAGCGAGTGGATGATGAACTGTAAATATGGTATGAATGAGATCATTTATCTGTATTATTATTGCCTTATAAAAGGCAGATTGTAATTATTGCACAATAAAGAATAATCAAACAACGGCTCTCATTGGGCATTACACCCAAATAAATTCCAAAAAAACAAACGAAACTTAATATGTTCCTATTGTACTGGGTTTGGTATCCAATTAGAGATTTCGACGATACTATTATTAGTAGTTTAATACAGGTTAGGACATATGTAGCATATAATTACAAAACGTCATCTTTTTCGCAGTGTAATTCATGTTATAAATAATATATGCTAAATGGGCCTAATAACAATAAGCCCGCTTATTTAGATAGTTCCTACTCACAAAATGGTTCCAAAATCGGATCCTTAAAATACGTTTGGGATTTGTGGGAGGATTAATACCATCAGGAAATGGGCCGGATCATGTGAAGAAGTGGTACGGAGGGTTTGGAATAGGTGGGGGAGTTGTGGCCTTATTCACGGCTGCTAGGTGAGCCATTTCGAACACACAAAGGTGGAATTTGCAATTCTACTAGGGAATTCCTACTGAAAGGATTCAATGCGGTTAATATTAGACTGCTTGTCAGAACCTGTTTCGGCTCGGCAGGCTTGGCACCCGGTCTCACACCGAATGCATATGATTGGTTTGTTTTCCCATCTAAGGCCACCTTATCGTCCTTTACTCGTCTGTATGACTCTCCACACAGAGTTATTAACCGCAGTTTTTATAGCAACATAAATGATCTATCAAATGGAAGCTTTAAAAGAGTTTTTATAGGGGGGGGGGGTTAAAACGGATATCAACATGTTATTTTTTTACTCTTTATTTACGTTTAAAACGTCACGTAACATTGAATATTAGTGAGGACATCGTCTATTCAAATTTTTTGATATAAACGTCCAAGGAAATTGTACGGCCTTCCTCTTCTAGTCGTTCTTTTCTGGTCTTTTTTTTACGACGTTTCACTACGCCAGGTCAAAAAAGTTTTGGATGATTCTTACTGTCTGAGTATTAAAGCTAAGTTGTAGATCTTATTTCTAAAGCTCATTTTTTGTTAAAAGCAACCAAAACTATATTTCAAAAATATTGAAATACCACTACTATTAGCATGTGGTGTATCGCTAACCAAAGATCCAAACCATTTTTCTTTCACCGACCACTAAGGAATGTGGTCCTCCATCTCAACACTAAATGAAGATGCAGCTTCCGATGGATTTTTTCTAACTTGGTGTATGAAAAATCTACCAAGAAACGTTGTCTTCTGGTTGACAAATGTAATTGATTGTTACACGCGTCTAGATCACTTTCCGAAAAAAAAAAATGGAAACACGGTGAGATAATTGTAGTTCTGGAGGCTGTTGAAGCACCCTTAGAAATGGGAACATATAGTCCGATAAGGTTATTACCGATTTGAGGGTACGTTGCATTAATCGATAAAAAAAAAATATAGACTTGGTTGTTTTTTCATTAATGCGGAAATCTCACATTCGACCCCTCACCAACTATTTGACTGATATACAATACACGCATTTGTACTATCAACATGAAGGCATTCTCATGGCACTTAGTCTGCTTCAAATTGGATTACTAGTAACGTTTTGGGGGAGAATATTTTCAACTGCCTTAGTTTTCGAGTAACTCATTTTTTTTTTTTTTAATCAATTTCATTTTTTTTTTTTTTATTAGTTAATTTTATTTAAATAAGGGCAGGATAGTTACTGGAATATCAAACAAATGAGTAGATTAAAGTTGGACTAGTAAAGACATAGCAGCGCTTAAAGACGAACGTAAAAAAGCCAATCGGAGTCAAAGGCATTTTTAAAGTCCAGCTTGCCTGGGGAAAAGGCGGGCCGTTTTTACGGCGGTTGACGCTCTGTCAAAGGAGAAAGACGAAGCGCCAGGAAGATGGAGGAAAGAGAAGTTTACTATTGATCCTGGTAGTGTGCTCTGATTAGGGTGGGGGTGTAAGAAGCACCGGCCATGTTCTAAAACTACCCTCTTCCTCTCTCTCACACACTCTCTCTCTCTCTCTCTCTCTCTCTCTCTCTCTCTCTCTCTCTCTCTTCTATTTTATAATTGATATATACTCCCCCCCCCACACGGGCCTCCCGGCCTCCTCCTCGATCACAAGACCTTCCCTTAATTACAAACAATATTAAATCCCTTTTCGGCCCGGACCATCCCTTGGAAATTTCGGAGCCTTCCCCTCCCTTCTGTCATGCTCGCATCCCTCCTCGAAGTAATTACTTACCAAGAAACGCTTGTATTATGAAACAAGGTGGGTTTAATTCCGTTTGGCCCTAAGGGCCCTTTTGTGCGGGTGAAAGCAGGTGTATAAATTTATCAAGCGGAAGATGCCACCGGCCAGAAGTGTTATCGAATTCCGGATTCGGTTCTCGTCGGGAAGTTAAACGGGGAAGCTGAAGCTGGGAGTGGTTTGTTTAAGAGATTTTTCCATCACTATCTCCTCTCCATTGGCCCGGTCGCGGAGTTGCCTCTTTTATTTGAAACAAACACGATGACTAACTGCCAGGACAAACTTTCCGGAGACAATTGTGGCAAACTCTTTGCTGTAATCCGGCGAAATTCTCAACTACAATAAATGTTATTGTTGTTTCATGAATAAGGGTGCATTTATCTTTTTGGATCTAATATAGTAGCCAATTATCTTTAATCACGCGGGATATGGACAATTTCGTAGCTTCTCGTTCATTGACCCTATAAAATTTAATAACAGTTAAAATCATAAGATATTTTCATGAAGACAAAAATTATAATGGATCTTGAAAAAGGCATATATTATATCTAGAACTATTCGTGTTTCGCCAATTAGACTTTAATCTTAACATTGATACTGATCTATATTATTATTTAGTCGGATCGAAATTTTTTTCATATTATATGGACCAGGGAGTATTGTCTGTCCACAATACATCAACTGCACAAAAATTGCTTTTGCTGGTTAAGGGTTTTTGTTTGAAAATAAAAAGAAATAGAGTCATTCCGCACCAAATCAGCCAATAATAAAGTAAAAACATTTTTTGTTTTTGTGTTTTTAGGGAATTTCAAGATTGGTTTGGTAAAATGAAGTAACGTATCAAACCCTTCGAAATTTGAAAAGAAGGGCACTTTTATCATCTTCTAGGGCGAATATTTTTGGAGCTATAAGCTTTTGAATGCGCAAAAAAACAATTCCTTTTTGCTTTTTTTTAGTTTCTAACTTAAAAACTCTAAATTCAAAAATTATAGCACTCACAGGCGCAAAAAATTATTGATCTCTGAGACTTCAAGTTCCAGACATTTGGGTTATTTGACATGGAAGGAAATATGCTATTTTCATGTGCTTCCAATGATAAATGAGGGGACGGAGTCAGACCTATGTTGTATGTACTATCTTCAGTATAAGTAGCATGGGCTGGTAGATGGGCTTGCGCAAGTTATAACGGTGAGTATGGCACCGTCTTAATCTTAATCCATTGATAAACTGTTGATAAACCAGTATGTATTTAACATTTAGCCTAAATTAGATCTATTTAGCTACGAGGGCGGTCTGAAAAGTTTCCGACCTAACAAAGCTTTTACAGAAACAGAATAATGTTGGACGAATATTTTTATATTGTCCAATTCGTGCGTTGTTATAAGACTGACGGACAAGTGCCGATCTGAGCCCACCTGGACTGCAAATGATCCCGGCTAATGCACAGGTGAAGTTGGGGGTAGGGTGTTAGGGTCACCCTGCCCTGACCACCTTTTTATTATTCACCGGTGGTAGTTTGGTAATGAAGAAACGAAAATTCAGTCGTCGAAACCTGTTTGGGTCAGATGCGGAGGGCGTTCGGGTACGGGGGTGTAGCAGTTACAATTAAGGTTTGAACAGTTGCTAAGGAACCATCCATTAGATCACAACTCCCCAGCTTTACACGAGGTAAAATTTAAATTTTTAACCATATTTTGGGTCAAATTCTACAGCAATACAAACAAGTATTCAAAAAGAGGTTTGGGAGCCAACAACAGAAATTTTGTTTTCAAGTTAATGACATTTGAGCCGATTTCAATTGATTTATTTGGTCGATAATTTAACTACAATTTTTTTATATTTGTCAAAAGGTAATTTTCATTGACTATTTATTGTGTTCTTTTACTTTTTTCTGAATAAATGTTGTAGAAAATTAGAAAACAATTATTTATTTCAACAATTATTTTATAATTTTGTTGCAAGTTAATATTGACATCTTGAAAGGTAATGATTGAAGAGGCAAATGGATAAAGATTATATAGACAGGTGGTCTGAAAAGTTTCCGACCTCAACATGAAGATGATAATAAAATAAATAAAAGCTTTATTAGGTCGGAAACTTTTCAGACCGCCCTCGTATAATAATTTTTGAAAAATCATCTTTTCGTCATGGATGAAGGTTAGCACATCACTACCATGTCAATTCATGTGAGTTTTTCAAAACATATAATTCCCACAAAACTCACGTGGTAAAGGTCTTTTGCAACCTGACCTTGAAAAAATATTGCGCCTTTTTTTTCAATTGGCGGTGATCATAACATATCACCATAACCCATATGCCCTTGCAATGGTATTTACGCGTTTAATATTACAAAGACCTTTATTTTATGCGTTTTTTTAGTATGTTTCAACTGATCTAAGCAAGATCTTTAAAGTAATTTCTGTATGAGAGTCAAATGGCTTATAAGTAGCAAAAAATTGAACTTGGGATGGACAAAGGTAAATTTGTTTAATAGAGTGTTAATGTTAAACCCTTAAAACCATAATTGATTACTTGCTAAGCGGTTAAATGCGTTTCTACACACACGAGACGCATGATGTTTCATTCTGTTCTGTTTTGAGTACATTTGAGTCACTATTAATTGCTTTGATTCATAAAATCCCGGTTTATTCATCATGAGTTATTTGGGTATAAAAGTTCATTCATATCTCAGTTCACATGAAGAGTCATTCATTTTTCGGAGTTTTCTCTAAAAATTTAAATATATTCGATAAGTCTACATTAGTAATCATTTTAAACCAGACTGATAAAAATAAGTTCTAAAATTAAATCGAATTTTCTTATTATCTAAGTACAGAAATAAATCTTAAAATTTTATTTTCGAACCGGGTCTTATTTAATGCCAGGTTAAAAACTGCTCAAGTATACTCACAGAGCATTTCTAAGAACTCCTCTCACAAAGTACATCAATATAGCTCAGAAGTTCTTGGTAGGCCATCAAAGAGTCCGGATTAACCTCTTTAAAAAAAAATTATTCACTGTAAAAGCAATCAAGATGTTTAACACAGTCGTGATTGTACTTTTGCCTGGAATATAGAACACAATAAAAATAAAAAAATCATATGAGCAGCGGCGTATAATTTATACAGATATATTTTTCAAGAGGTTTAACCTACTTAATTAATTAATGTTTTTATGTATAATTCGTGTTTTTAATGCTATCAAAGAATGTTCCTTTTGAGACCGCACTTTTAAATTATCGCTATTTACATCCGAACTGTAGGTATATATTTGAATTTTTATTTCATATTCACGCACCGCTTTTTTACATATGACGACATTTATTACTTATAACTCATAAACGGTAAGTATGAGAGTACTAAAAAAAATTGCTCTTATTGAGAGTGTTGTAGCAGCATGTCAGTAATAATTCACGCAAAGAAACGAGTCCTGCAGCCAGTCAGGACGAGAATCAGGGAAAATTTGATTTTCTCAGAACTTTTAGGGATTGTTTGTTTCTAGTTGGTAGGATTGAGGAGAGGGGAGCAGAGTGTACTTATTTCCTAAAGTATCAGGTTATTTCTCCTCCAAAATATGCCACTGGACAAAATAGTAAATGCTCTTGGCAATGCACAGCAGGGAGAAATCCGACAGTGTTACTAGTCAGTCTTTGACTACATTCCTGGGAGATCTGTACATTCAAACTATACTTTGAAAAATGTACTTTTCGGCAGTAATCTATTTTATACTAGTTTAAATTCGGTCGCTTGGTCCACGTCGGAGGTGTTGACCGCATGGGTGGAACTGCTTGCTGGCTTTTAATGAAGACTGCCTAATATGCCCGGAATTTTAAGGAATTTCTATTGAGGGGGCCGGAGCCGGGGATGAGGGAAGGATAATGTGCTTCCAGTGAAAAGAGTTTCCCGAATATTAATGAAAATACTCTAGACGGTCTCGTAGGGGAGGGGGTATGAAAGAATGTACAAAATCCTCTTATGAAGCACAAGGATAGAATACTTATATGGGAAATACATCATGTCTTCGTAATGATACAATATGTTACTTTAATTTTTAACTTTTTTGTGATATAATTACAATCTGCCTTATTGGGCAATAGGTAATTGTGATAAACGTTCTCATTCATATCATATGTACAATTCGTCATTCACTCGCTCATTCATACAATATTTACAAACGGTACGGAGACCTCCCAAATCCACCACATGGACTTCAACTATGTCCGCGGGTACTATTTATTATGTTCGGAACATTCCATTTATTATTATAAATGTGTAATCGAAGGAAAAATAGACTGTATTCAACTGGTAACAGTATAAACTACAAGGTAAAAACTACCACTAGTAGAAAGTTCTATTTTGTACTCATTATTTTCTAAGCAAACCAGTATGAATTTTTCTTTTGAAGAGATTATTGTATAAATTAAAGAACTAGAAATGGTGGCGGGACAGAAAAAAAATTTTTAAACAAATTATTACTTAATTCCTCAGTTTGCTTGTTGTTGTTTTTTTGTAATGTTTTGATGACATGAAGAATTCTACAAAATGAACCATTAACTTATTCGTGAACTCCCCTGATTGTAAATCCTTGTTATTAATTACAAAATATACTACCATACTGTTTACAATTCACTACTTTTTAACCCACGTCAATCTTTACTCTTGGTTGATCAGGTTAGAGAGCCGTTGAATTAACTCAAATTTAATTTAAAGATGTATTACTTTTGGCTGACAGCGTATATTTTAGAATTTTCTTAAAGAAAACGTTTACACTAAACATTTTCATAGAAAAGGATTTTTTGAATAAAATTCTAAAACCCAGATGATCTCTGAAGATGTACATGCTAAATGACTGGATAAAATAAATATTTGAGAAACCTCGCGTTGATAAAATTTTGTTAAGTGTTTTATGAGATACTTTTATCTCGTTATTAACGAGAGAGGTGAAGGGATCCGATCACTAGGACAGTATGGCACCTGGAGAAATTTAAACCGAAACGTTAGTAATTTATAAACACCGGATCCGAAAACCAGTGGCCTCACCATTTGCTTTGAAGTGTTGTACCAGCTACAATGAATTTCACTTTAAATGTACATAGTTTCATAAACAAGAATAGCACATTTTATTTGATCAGCCATCTTGTTCTGTGAAAAGTTTTAACAAATCTGAACAACATTCTTGGGATCTGAAAGAACAAAAAGTAATTTTGGAATATATTTAAATTTGTTTTTGCGTTACGATCAATGACGTGTCCTTAAACAAAGAGAGGGGCACGAACTTTTTATATAAAATTGCTTCTTAAATGTGAGCCGAGAAAACCTACGAAAGGAGACCCAATTTTTTCACGCTTAATTCTGCTTGACATACTTCCTTTGTATAATAATTTGAAGATGCGCATACCAATCCGGTTTTTTTTTTAACGTATCTCTTTAATTTGAGACCAATCAAATCGTTTTCATCATCACGATCAGAACCCGGATGCAGGCATTGCTACAGATACTCTAACTAAAGAGTTTCCAATTAAAACTTTTCCAACTATAGCCTTACAAAGTCTCTTGCGTTATACTATTTCTTCAATCTTATTTCTCTCAACAATTTGTTCTTCAAGGTTCAAATACACCTTTATTCAATCATTTATTCAGGTTGCACGTAGAAAGATTTATTAAATTATTTTAAAAATTCATCACACAAATTTTAGAGGCTTCTAATTTGAAATGAACTTGATTGACTCATATGTTTTTATATTCAAAATTTCAAAAAGAAGAGTAACAATACTCAAAAATATGCCAGCCTGTATGTCAGTTTAATATCGATTTTATTGGGTTTGAAATATTGTTCTATTGTTTATCCACAAAAACCAGTGAGAATAGTTTATAGAAGTGTACGAACCCTCTGAGGGGATGTACAAATACTTATAAATTGTTGTCTAACTTGCAGTTCATTGTCTAAAATTTCATTGGACACATGCTAGATTAAGAACCTTGCTTCAGGGTAGTTTTCTCCGTCCTTTACTGTACATAACACATGGAGCATTCGATGACAGTCAAAAGCTGCACGGGAACGGCAAACCGTCCAACGAAACCAAAATATTTCCAAGCATAGT
This sequence comes from Acanthosoma haemorrhoidale, assembly GCA_930367205.1. Taxonomy (NCBI): domain Eukaryota; kingdom Metazoa; phylum Arthropoda; class Insecta; order Hemiptera; family Acanthosomatidae; genus Acanthosoma; species Acanthosoma haemorrhoidale. The sequence continues at coordinate 47,377,297 of OV884009.1, forward strand.
TTTCAAGCCTCAAAATTCAAAAGATCAGCTCAAAATTTAGAGTGTATAAATTGCTATTGATACATGCATCGCAAAAATTAAAACTATAACATTGGAATGCTGATGGTTATAACCTATGTTATGACATAGCTTACGTATGAAGATGTATTAAATTTGGCTGGCAGCCTCTTTTTTAGATTGACTTTCATAATGAAAAAGTTAACATTAAACTTACTATTTACTTTTCTTTTTTTTTTTTAATAGATACTTTTGAGAAAGCATTTTATTATATCTCTAATTGTTACACTGCAATATCGGAAAACACAATTCACAAAAGACCCGGGGTTGAGGGGGGGGGGTGGAATTAAGCAGAAAGACTTAAGTCAATCTGTTCTTTACTGGTGCTTTGTTTTTTATCGGGGTCCGAGCTTCCTTTACAAATGTTTTTCTAGATCAGAAGCCAATGTGTGCTCCGGTCGAGAAACATAGGACCAGGAAGGGGTCAGAAAAAAAAAAAAAAAAAAAAAAAAAAAAGACTCAGAGGGACACTTGTTAATTAGGATTCATTAAGGATCCTTTGTTACAAGTGTTTTTCTCCTGTCGGGCCGTAGCGACCCCCCTCCCACCCCCGTCCCCCACCCTGATCAAGGAGGAGGGCAAAATGGTGGGCACCCCCCCACATCTTAAGTGGGAGGCTAGATCAATACAAGCAGGGGATGGCGGCCGCACTTGGCCGAACCTTCGCCCTTACCCTTCCACCCTTGGGGGAAAATCACAGCTGCCTAACGTCGTCGGGAAAACCTTTGGGGGTGGAAAAAAGAAATCGCGAGACAAGCCGTATTTTTTTAAAAATAAAAAAATAATTAAAATGTATTGACTGACAGCGCCTGCTGATTAGATCGAATAAATATAGGAAATTTAAAAAAAACTTAAAATTGATCCAAGGATCAGTGACCTCGCCATTTGTTTGTTCATTGTGTTAAACGTTTTTATTTTTTACCTTGCATTTATATGAAAAATTCTATATATTTATTTATTATATATAAAACAGGCTCTATTTGCATTGGGATTTGGCCTAAATTATATAATAAGTAAACCCTCAGCGTCACTAAAAGTTTAAATTCACTGAAACGACATTAAACACCCGATTACTACTGCTGGTTACCGATTAATTTTTGGAATATCTTTGAATTTTTTATTGTATTTGATGTGCGCTCAACCGTGGTGTACTCTTCAAGTCACTAATTCATAAAATATTTTTTTGAAAACGGGAAATATTTTGTTAATTTTTCTCTCGCCAGGGCGACGTACCTATTGAGTCATCATGACTATGAACCATATTATTTCTCAAAATCATTTTTCCAATATTGCATACCGGATCGGTAAATTCTCGTAAGATATACAAAAACTTGCAATAATAAAAAAAATTATTACTTGTTTTCTTGTTGAGTGGAGAATATAAATTGTTGTCTATCAATTCGGTATGCAATAGTGGAACAATGATTTTGAAAAATATTCATAGTCATGAAGATTGATTTTTTTTTTTTTCAGTTTATCTAGCCAGTCAATGTAGCCTCAAACAGTCTTCGTCGAGCAGATGAACTTCGGCAATTCCCAATCTCACCCGAATGGTTGTCACTTCTTTGGCTCAGAGTCGTTTCCACGACCTGAGGAGCCTATGATGAATCTAAACCGGGTGATTCAGGTCCCATGAACCAATTCAACGGCTCACCACGTTCAATGAGTGAGTTATCTCCCAGCATCGAACGCCATCAAAGAAGAGTGTCACCATCGCAATTTACATTGAACTGAATAGAAATAAAAAGTATTTTTCTCTGTAACCATGTCCCCTGTGAATAATAACAATACAAAGACAATTCTTTTTATATATATATATATTCCTTTATTGTGCTATTATTACAATCTGCCTTATAAGGCAATAAGTAATTAAGATAAATGCCCTCATTCATACCATATTTACAATTCATCATTCACTCGCTCATTCATACAATATTTACAGACAGCCCAGAGACCTCCCAAGTCCACATGCGAAGGGAAAGCGGAGTCTTGGGAAGTCCCCCACGCTCCTCCGTCAGCCGCGTCACCGGATACTAGCCAGTGGATGCTGACCAAGAGCGCGAGAGCCACAGACGCTCAGGACATGATTGGATAAACTGGCCATTGCCAGGACTCCCACTGTCACGCGTTTATACCAGGTCACGGGGCCACTGCCGTTTCAGTCTCTGAGGAGGATTATAGGGATGAGTGGCGCAGTGCAATGACTGTGCTACAGGATTAGGGTGGTTGGAAAGGCTGCTGTGGAATTTCATAAACTTGGAAGGGATGAGTTCTAGAATGTAGGGTATATTAAGGTCGTTATGAAGGGTTTTGTTGTTGACATAATAAAGGGCATTTACTATTGTTCTCAGGACTTTTGACAAAGACAATTCACTGACCAAAAACAAAACAATACATTACATAGTAGTGAAAATAGAATAATAATTAAAAACTAAACATACAGCCCAAATTAAAAAATATGATTCTAAAATTCGTTTGAATAAGAAATAAGAAAAAATAAGTATACAATTAAATTTAAAAAGGAGAAACAATAGTAATGAAATCATATACATAAATATTAGTGCTTACTAGTTTTAAATGTCACAACAATGGGTTTATCGACGGAACAGTTAAACAGTAGTAATCGAATACAGTTAAAAAATAAGATAACGAAAATAGTAAAAAAATAATACAAAGATCCTAGTGCTGAGATATAGACGAGGTTCTGGGTCTGGTCCCTTCCTAGGATAGTATCATTGTCATCGATCGCTTTTCCTATTTTTAAACATTTTTTTTTCTATTTGAAATTTTATTTTTATTTATTTTATTTAACAATTTGTTTTTCCTTCTTGTCCGTCTCCCTGTATACCTTTAAGTAAAAGCTCCACTTATGTCCCTTGGGAGCATTTTAATTTCCTGGATGGGTATTCCTCTTCTCAGTCCGAAGTCAGCAATATCGCCCGGGTAGGTTTTCTTGGAGGGTGGGTGAGAATTAGTTCCCCATTGTTATTTTATTTATAAAATATTTACTATGCACCTAAAAGTAAACATTTAGAATGTACAGGTACAATTTTTTTTATCTCTTGAAGATATCCATTTCTTTATTTTGTCAAAACAAATTTTTGTTCAGTTTTATGGATAACATTTTTTTTTTTAACTAAAGTATTTCTTTTTGTACACTTCTATCACCATAATACCTTTGAACAGCTATAGGAATATGTTCGGTAAATAAAACTTTATTGAATACACAGTTTCTTATATCATACTGTAATTTTTGAAATTTCTTTGAGTTTCTTTACCGACTTTAATAGTTTCGACTTTAATAGCTAGGCATCAATGACATGCGGAAAAGGACATTCAGTAATGGATTATCTTGTTAGGAGTTTGTTTAAATTAATCCCTACTACATCCTTCGGACTCGTCATGGAGTCTTGGGTGGTCTTTTGTTGCTAGTCCAGGTGTGTCCAAGGGTGCCCTGTCTTATTCAGGACAAATTAAAAAATATGAATCTAAAATTGGTTTGAACACGAAATAAGTATAAAACGCCATTAAATTAAAATAGAAGGGGGGGGGGAATAATAGTAATAAAATTACTTAATATTTTTCTAATATTGACTTCCAAAACTTTTATTTTTAATGTGTCTTTGAGTCATTTTTCTTAACCGACTTTAATAGCTTGGTATAGGTATAGGTTGGCTTTAATAGTCTTGGTGTAGGTATACCTCAGATTTTTTGAATATACAGTTTAAATTTCAGTTTGAGCTGATCATGTTTATGAGCACAACGGCAGAATATACTGGCCCGTATCCGGTGACGCGGCAGACGGAGGAGCGTGGGGGACTTCCCAAGACTCCGCTTCCTCCAAGGGTGGTGACAACCATGCGGATTTGGGAGGTCTCTGGGCTGTTTATAAATACTGTATGAATGAGCGAGTGAATGAAAATTGTAATTATGGTATGAATGAGTACATTTATCACAACTACATAGGAAGATTGTAATTTTATCACAATAACACAATAAAGAAGTTTCAATATAAAAAAAAAAACGGTAGGTTATAAACACAGACAAATTTTCTCTCGTACCTGTTTGAAGCTATATTTTGTGCCTTCGGAATCGTTAATAAATCGGCTATAATAATAAATATATTAATTGAAATTAATAAAAATAAAATAGCAAAAAAAAGGGGGGAAGGATACTTAATTTAGCTAAGGTCAGATCGTAAAAATATAAAGGTCAATCGTAAAAAAAGGAACTGTAGTGGTTTGAGTAAATAAACAAAGCCTGGAAATGACAAACAGCTGAATCGACCAGGGCGAAGGCGAAAGGCGATTTCTGGGTCAGATCCGCTCCCTTTTTTACCCCCCCCCCCCCATCCCCCCACAGCCATTTTTAACACATCGCATCCCACAAAGGTCATTGCCTCGGCCCTTCGTCAGACTGGCTCCGATTTTTTTTTTTTTTTTTTTTTTTTACTTCTATGAACGGCCCTTTAGTATTTTCACTTCCTACTCCCCTCACCCAGTAATTTTATTTCTCGAAAGCGGTTTCAAGATTCAATTTCAAGTTGTTGTTTTTTTTGTCCCGTTTTTTTTTTTTTTTTTGCAACGCATGTCCGAACAAAAGGGTCAGAATTAAGACCGATTGTTCGAGTTGACCCCTTTCTATTCTGTAGAATTAAAATAAAAAGCTCTTTTGATTTTATTTAAAAATTTTTTATCAATATTTTATCTTATTTTATAATATATATTATTTAAATACTCAGAACCGAAGAAACTTGCTCAACTCGTTCGGATACTGGGATCGTCTTTTGGATGTCTGTATGTAAGTTATTCAATTGATTCCCAAAATATGCTTACGTAATAACACAATAAAATGGTTCCACTGGAAAAGTTCATTCGTCAAGTCAAAGTTCATTCGTCAAGTCAAAGTTCATTCGTCAAGTCGAAGTTCAAAAATTGCTAAAGTTCTGAGTTTTGTTTACTCTCAGTGTTTTTGGGAATAACAATAACTTTCAAAACATCTCATATTGAGAAAACCTGGAAGTATATATCTTAAAACAATGTACAATTCAATCAATTTAAACTACAGTAGCAGTTTCAAATTATGAGAGCCTCACAAGGGTCGTACATTTTCTGTATGTAAGATTCAAAAACAAGTATCATTACCCAAAACCATAAGAGCGTCTGTTAAGGCTTGTTATCTTACACACCAGTACTTATTTTAGCCTACTGAATGATGATGAAAAATGAATTCCTAAAAGTAGGAATAATTCCAGAAATAAAATAAAGATATTCCAACCATGAAAGTTTTGGCAGCCATCAATAAGAATTTCAAAAGATACCGTCCTTGAGTCCAGTAAATATTTTGAGAAATTAAAGCTGTTATCTTTATCTACAAATTCAATTTTATTTTTCCTTTATTTCATTCTATGTACATGTGCTTATTACATACTCGTACACTTGCCAGCCACCAGAGCACCTCTAGGCTAAAATAACAATACAAATAACAGTTAAAATTAAAATATCCACTTATTTATATGTAGGGAAAAAACCTGCGACTAACCAAAAATAATCGGCATACGTCAAGACTTTGAACTACCTTTAAAATTTCAAGATTGATCGGATCATTTTCAAAATCGCTCTCGATGAGCATACGGACAACCCGACGAAAGACAAGCACCCAAGAGTAAAAAATAGTAGTTAGAATAGCATAAACGACTTTCAAGAAACGCTATCTGGGGTCCAAAAATTAGTTTTGATAAATCACAAGCACTATTTCCCAAAATTTGTACTTTGTTATTAAGGAGACGTCATTTAAAAATATTTTCGAGTTAACATTAAAAATAAGCTAATTAAATATGAGCGTATAATAGTTATGAACAAATTCGTTATTATAAATAATTACTATAAAAAATTTATTATATTATAAAAAAAAATTCTATTAGTCTATTATTTGTTGGGATATCGCCTTTGGGTGATTTTCATCGAATATATCAGCAGACGATTTTTCGAAATATTGCAATTTTGCATCGTGTCCTAGTGTGAGGTGGTTAAGGGTTCTCCTCCCTATCCTTTCATGCTGGCAAACTATACATCCAGGGGTAATATTTTCATACTGTTATATGCATATAATTTTTCCGTGCGTTTTATAAATAAGCGTTTTTGAAAATTTTAATGATTTGTAGTGTCATTTGTACATACACTACCAACACTGTCTAGGAGACTGGGAACTGTGTAAATACTCCTGTAGCACCGCGAGAGGACTTATCTTGAAGAATATGAAAATCTAATAGTCTAAGTGCTCTTTGTCACTTTCCCAGGGTGAATTATAAAACTTCCTCCATAGTTATCAAATATTTAAGAGTTACCAAATTTGGAGAGATACATCGACTCAAAAATTCGTTCACACCAATACAATTTATTTTCAATGTTCACACCGTCAAAAAATTAGTCTTTATTAATCCAGTAAAACAACAACATGGACTATTTTATCAACCTTTCAATGCACAACATTTTATTAATGGTCCTTTTTATGTGTTTATCTCTTCAAACTGAAGGTAGTGTGATCAAATTATTCATGTGAACAGTTTTGTGAGGAGGATCTATAGCTTATTTTTGGTAACTAGGTAATCCTACAATTTTTTATTCTCTTTTTCATCAGGCCTTTTTATTAGTAGCAAACCAAAAGAAAGAACAATTAAGGTGCTCCCACTTTCAAGATACATAAACTGTTCAGATGAATAAATTCCATAATTCTTTTAATAAATAATGTCTAAATTTAAATTAATATTTTTTTTACGTTATATTTTCGTTATTATGATATATTACTATTATAATGTAGTATAAGTATCATATTATCATACAGTATCATATATATATATAAGTATGTTTTTTCCTAGTAAAAAAGTAATTATGTTTTTTTAACGCAATGCTATAATTAGCAAATATTGTTTAGGTAGTTAATAGCTCAGAAAAATATAAACATTTAAAAATAATGAAATTAAACAAAACGTAAACAAAAACAATGATTAAGGCAATTAAGACTACATTAAACGCTATGAAAAAAAACCAGGCGTTATTTTTTTCATAGTCCTAGTTCATGATATTAATTATCAAAAAGTAAAATCTATTAGTTGTGAACGAATTTGTGAGCGACTGCACGAATATGAGAAAACATCGACGAATAATAAATATTTGATCAAATTTATACATATTTTTTATCATCGACCAAAGCTGACATCCCTAGAAATAATCTACTTACTTTATTTTTTAACTTTTGTCAATTAAAATTTAATTATATCTGTTTTAAGCTAAAAGCCATTTTTAGAAGGCAGTAAATAATTTAATTCCCAGAATTATTAACAATGACGGTAACAATGTCACAAAGCAAAGGGCACAGTTACAAATAAACTTTATCCAAAAAAAACTCATGCACCTGCCCAATCCAAATGAAATCTGTGTCAACACATATATATAACTAATTTACTCTAACCTTTAATTTGAACTCTAGTACAATTTAAGTAAAGTATACAATATTTATTTTTAAAATCTAATTAGCAGTACTGCCGATAAGGTAATTTGTCTGTTGACACTGTCTAGCTTCTCGGCCAGCTATGAACTCCGATTTGTAAAAAAAAATCTTTTTAATAATTAAAAATAAAAACTATTGATTCTTGTATCAGCTGTTGCAGTATGATTATCAATTTTTTTTTTCTCCACAGCTCTAGGACCGTGTAAATGGTTTCATTTTCAACTCTTTCCGGCAATGTGGAGAAAAGTTTTTGGCGAAAATAGGTCGTTTTTACCGCAAGAAGTTGAAGTCTTAGGCTCCCTAAATTAATTTTGACCTCGCTGAACCCAACCCCTCCCCCCACTGGCCCTATAAGTTGTTGCTGGGGTGCCTGGGGACTCGTGGGTGTCCTCGAACCGGTCCTCCCACATCTGCCAGAAGACACCTGGGCCCTAGGCACCTGGAACCACCCCCCTTGACCTCCACCCCCCCGGCCATCTGACCCCGCTCACAAATTTGGCACCAGCTACCCATCTAGCATAATAGGAAATTTCAACCCCAATAATTTAACCGGCCTAACTAGACTCGTATTTCTGGTTGAGGGCGACACTCGCCGGCAAGCAAGGGGCTTGCTTATTGAGCAGGCATCCTCCTTATTTACAATCGGACCAGTTGTCCTGAAGATATTTCTGCGGGGGGTTGTATCCGAGGGGTAGATATTGTTCATAAGGGGTTGCTCCACCCCTTGTTGCCCTTCTCAGCCGTCGCAGAATATTAAGCCAGCCTTTCTCCCGTATGTACCAAGTTTCTCTATAATTATTTTGTATGGACGCCGGACTGCTTTAGATCATTTCCGTCCTATAATAACCATGGATGAATATAATCCCATAGCTAACAAGATTTAGAGCAGAGACCATCAAGAGAGAGAAATAAAACAGGGACACGGAAGAAATAAAACACTAATTAGAATAATAAACAAGATACCGAAAACGCTGTTAATCATATATTTCAAAGACCATCTCCGATCTAAAGGGTTTTTTTTCATATAATAATATAATTTAATATAGTATAATATAATATAATATAGTATAATAATTTTCTAAGTAGTGAGATTCCCAAAATTGTAACTGCTTTTAAATTCTATTAGCAATGCATAGATTTAAATTAACCGTCAATGATTCAAAGACAATCTAAAATTTACACTTTCAGCTTGAAAAAAAACAACAGAGAAACATCGATACTAAAAACATAATTGATAAGATGAAATACATTTTTGTAAAAATGTCATAGTGTAAATGCAGTGATCATAAACTTAGTGGTGAGAATTTTTTCAACTCGGGAATCTGTTTCACTATTGGTAAGTATGTTTTTTCCTAGTAAAAAAGTAATTATGTTTTTTTAACGCAATGCTATAATTAACAAATATTATTTTGGTTGTTAATAACCCAATAAAATATAAACAGTTAAAATTATAAAATTAAACAAAACGTAAAAAAAAAACAATAAAAATAATATGTTCATTGGAAATACTTTATTTTTCACAACGGATACGCAATGAAATTGACCTTAGAAAACTATGTTGCTATAAACATTTGTTTTATTTACACTGTGTGAATTAAATTCTATTAACAATACATACATTTAAATTAACCGTAAGTTGTTAAAACTACTCTAGAATTTCTCCTTAACATAAAAAGGGAAAAATCGGGACTAATAACATAATGTTTAAGATGAAATACATTTTTGTCAAGATGTCTTAGGGTAAATGCAGTGATCATAAACTGAGTAGTGAGAATATTTTTAATTTAGGGAAGGTGGGTGTTTTACTATTAGTAAGTACGTTTTTACTAGTAAAAAGGTAATTCACAATTTCTGCTTAACAAAAAAAGGGAAAAATCGAGACAAATAACATGTTTAAGATGAAATACATTTTTGTCAAAATGTCTTAGTGTAAATGCAGTGCATAAACTGAGTGGTGAGAATATTTTTAATTTAGGGGGGAGTTTTACTATTAGTATGTTTTTACTAGTAAAAAGGTAATTATGTTTTTTAACGCAATCCTACAATTAACAAATATTGTTCAGGATGTTAATAGCCCAATAAAATATAAAAAGTTAAAATGATGAAATTTGCCAAAATGTAAAAAAAAAACGATATATTGATTGCAGATACTTTATTTTTCACAACAGATACGCAAAGTAATTGACATTAGAAACAAGTAAAAAATGTTACTATAAATTTTTTTTTTATTTACAATGTGTAAAAATATAATGTTCCAAAAAAGTTTTTGAGTCTCTCCAAAGATTACCATTTATCATCGTTTCAATTAATCAGTCATCACTCATCCTCAGGACTAAAATTTCAAAAAAATTACTTAGAGAGACCATCTATATATTTTTATTTTTTTTAACTTTGACTGGTGATGTAACAATAAATAAAAGATTTTAGAAGAGAAACAAAATCATTTGAAAAAAAATATTTGATTTTCACACTAACTATTAAAATACTGTTTTATAATAGTCTAATGCTAAAGACTATTTTTGAGGTGTTATGAATTCAAATTCAATTCAATGAATTCAAATGATATAAAAAATACTGTTACACCAATTAAAAGGTTAGAGGTGGCATACAGTGGGACGAAACTGAAGACAAAAAAGGTTCTTCAATAAATCGCATGGAGAACTGCCGCTACCCTCCCTTCCTCCCTCCCTCGAGTGCCAACACAATGTAGTATTATTATTATTTTCTTTAGCTATTAATTACTAGTGATAGAAGAATAAAAAAAAATCACTTTAGTCAGTTAACTATGTCAAATTTGATATTTTATAAAATGTTGATATACTGAACGATTTTTAAAAAGCATTTTTAGAACGAAATGTGTGGACTACCCTCCACTCAGTGGGGGTTTCCCCGCGAGATTTCCCGAAACAGGCTTTTCCGGGTCTTAAAACGTTTTCAATTTCCCTGTTGACCAAACCGCTTCATTTCTAATTATAGAGTTAAAGGTGGTCCGTGACGGCTAAGCCCCACATTTGTCGTTTTTATGCCTACTTACACCGGCCGGAAAAGTCAGCATTTTCACAATCCCAAGGGATTTTAACGAAGGTTTTACTCAACGTAAAAACACGCTAGCATCATTTTATCCTTAATCGAACCCTTAATCGATCGATTTTACCGAATAGAATCTCAGAAATTGCTCAAACGGGACACGGATTAGTAAAATATTTTTATATGATAGAAAAAAGCTGGTGTAGTCTCTCAAATCGTCTTTATTCAAATCTTTTTTATTGGCATACAGTCGACAATTCGCCTATTAAGGCATCATCAGGACTACAATCTAGAACAAGATACCTAAGCATTAGAATAACATAATTTAATAACGACAGTTTATTGCGATAAAATTACAATCTGCGTTTTATTGAGCAATTAGCAACTGTGATCAATCTTCTCACCCATATCATATTTATAGTTCTTCATTTACTCGCTCATTCATACAGTATTTACAAACAGACTCCCAAATCCACATGGTTGTCACCTCCCTCGCATGCGAAATAGGAACAGGAGTCTTTGGAAGTCTCCCTCGTTCCCGGATACGAGCCAGTGGAGGGTGACCTAGAGCATGAGAGGCACAGAAGCTCGGGGACATGATTGGGGAAACTGGCCAATGCCCGGACTCACAGTCACGTATTTATTGCAGGTCACGCGGCCACTACCACGTTAGTCTCCGAGGAAGATTATAGGGATGTGGTGCTGTGAAATGACTGTGCTAAGGGATTAGGTTAGTTGGATAGGTTACTACGGAATTTCATGAACTTGGAAGGAATGAGTTCAAGGATGTAGGGTATATTTAGATCGTTATGAAGGGTTTTGTTGCTGACGTAATAAGGGGCATTTGCTATTGTTATCAGGACTTTTGATGGAAAGGATTGGATACGCTTGGTAATGAAAATATAGTCGAGAGTGTTCAGTTTGACCACTGTCCAATAAAAAGGAATTCCTTTTTGTAATTGTGAGCGGGTATCTTACTTCTTATTTGCCAATAATAATTAATAAATTCACAGGGTTTGTCGGAGTACATTTGATTAATACATAAGCATCCCTAATATTCCGCCAGGGGCGTGTATCAATTAATTTGTCTGTACAGGAGAAGGCCACTCGAATATTATTGCACTGTATCTATTTCCCACAGTTCCATAGCGTAGAATACCACTTGGTTCTACATCGGGCCGACATGTGGAATTATGTCAGTAAATATGTATATGGCAGTGTTCCAAGGTGGACAATCGTGGGCAATGTGGATCCCCAGGCCTTCTCAATGGGACCCCACTTGAAACTATCATCACATTATGGGTAAAGACCTCTATTGTGCTCCGAAAGCTTAGTGGGTAAGCACGGCACAAATATGCCCGCCTGAGGCACTGGGACAATCGCCCTGGTCGGGGTACCTTCCTCCTACTTCAATTGGTCAATACGCGCATTATTCAAAGATCATATTTATTTATGATTTAAATTATCACTGTTATACGATTGAACTCGTAGAAATAATAAGAGAAAAATTGTAACTAGCGTCGTACCCAACAGGACAACCCCCTCAAATTTATAAAATAATTTTTTTTTTTCTCCACCAAGAACAACAAAAAGGTTTGTGCTGTACTTGTGGAGTATAATAACTTTTAATTTTATTTAAATTCACCTCCAGGATGATTCAATCACTGATGAAGTAAACAGTATTTTGAAAATGGATTTTTTAAGAAAAATAACGTAAAATTTGATGAAGGTGAAGATTTCTAATTTTCATACGATTGAAGATTTTTAATGTTATACGATTGAACTCGTAGAAATAATAAGAGAAAAATTGTAACTAGCGTCGTACCCAACAGGACAACCCCCTCAAATTTATAAAATAATTTTTTTTTTCTCCACCAAGAACAACAAAAAGGTTTGTGCTGTACTTGTGGAGTATAATAACTTTTAATTTTATTTAAATTCACCTCCAGGATGATTCAATCACTGATGAAGTAAACAGTATTTTGAAAATGGATTTTTTAAGAAAAATAACGTAAAATTTGATGAAGGTGAAGATTTCTAATTTTCATGCTTTTCTTTAAAAAAAACTTACGCAGACTTTCGGACACATGGGGTGGGCATTATGAACCTAAACCCGGCTTTGAATTTCTAATAAAATAATAGATTCGTCGTAATCAGGAGTGCTCACCTGCCTTTTTTTTTTATTCGTCCCCCCTAAAAAAATTGTGCGTACGCTTGTAACTGTCACCTTCCCAAACCACGACTCAGAAGTTTTTTTAAGATTTATCCTCAAAAGTGGCATTTTATATACTTTAAGGCGTAGATTTCAAATTTCGTCTCTACTTCTTACATCAACATTTTAAAAAGCTTATCAAAACATGTACAATATTATTGAGCGAAAGGTGGTAAGAAGATATCGCTTTGAAGGCAACTTGTCACACGATCTCTTTATAAAATTTATCGAGGAATAATGATAAATTATAAATATAACAAAGAGTACCAGTTAATTTATAGGTTTTATGGACTGATGAAGAGGATTTAATTTTATTTTATCCAATTGAGAACATAATCAAACAAAAATAATATACTGTCTAAATTAATTGTTAATTAGGAGCTCAATAATTTGCAAGGGACTTGAGACGGGACCTCCCCAATATGTGACCACCCTACCAATTAAGCTACACTGCCTCGAATGCAAGACGTAGAGACATAGAGCAGGAAAAGAAATGGCTTCTGCTTTGGAAAACCTCAAGCATAAATCTACATTCTGATGTCTCGAAACCAGTTGGGTATTTTACAAACGATGATGCTTCGCACTCCCCAAGGCCGCCGGAATCGAGAGACAGAAATAGAACTTTTCTATTCTTTCTTTATCTTATAGTTTAGTAGTGTACCTAAAGAAGGATGATGGGTATGGTTCCCGGACTTGGGGTGGAAATTTTTTATATTTCGTTTAAATTATATAAAAATAAACAATATAATGATTTCGTAATCAACATAATCAGTGATTATAACTATGCCATTCAACAATGCGTGATGACGCTATCAAAATTTTAACGCTTAATCAGTGAATGTATAACCGCATAATGGGATTTGGCGATGGGCACATAAAGATACATCCCCTGTTGGTGAATCGAGATCTAGCGACACTTTGTATATAAAAAGATTCTATAAACTTTTACAATGTCATTCAAAACTTTTCTAATAAAAAAAAACAAGAAACATAAACATTTTTCATAATGTGTAAAATCGATCGTATTTGAATAAAAGACAATTATTTTGTATCTCTTTACTGATATAACCACTAATGATTTTGATTGACTTAGAAAGGGTTGCAAAAGCTCTAGGTCCGCCACTATCAATAAAGATCTATTATTTTCTTCAACCATGTAAAGAATTTGTAAATGAGGACGGTACGTAAGTGACGAACCTGTCAATACCAAAACATCACCGAGTGTTTCTGCCGTTGGCTCGATGCCGAGACGCGTAAAAGGATGTGAAAAAGGAAAAAAAAAAGAAAGTGAAAAAAAAGGGAAAGAAAAAAAAAGTGGGAGAGAAAGGCGAGGATTAGAAGATACTGTCTGGTGGAGGTCGGCCACCCTTTGTCGGCCCTCTCTCTCCCACCTGCCTCACTCCATCTCTCCATCTCTCCCGACCCTTTTCATTTTTTATACCACCTATTGCCCCAGTTAGGGGACAATTAAGCTGACTTATTTTAATACCACCTACACGGCTAGGGTCCAATTCCGTCCGACCTATCCCCTCTCTATGAAGCCATTTCTTTTTCCAAATTTTCTAATATCTGTCCCTTTTTTAAATCACTTGACTCTTCACTCCTCTGAAACGTCAATAACACAGATGAATATTAGTGTAAAAAAAAAATTATATTTATGTATGTATATATTTATATAAATAATATATTTAAATTATTTTTTATAGATTATATAAAAAGTGGGCTGGTGCCCTAAGGTCTTGAGGTAAGTAGTCTAGTAGAGTCCAAGAGCGATTGGCGAACTCCGAGGCCTCCCAGAAGTCGGCCGAGATCCCAGCGGCACACCAGGTCCATATGCCAGGCAGAGTTTTCTTATTATTTCCTGGCTGGTCAGACGATGTGGATAAAAAACATGCCTCTATCTAATACTTACAATAGTAATACACTAGATGTATGTAAGTTTGAACGTTACCGCCAAACTTCGGCACATATGCTAAATATCCCTACAGAGTGCGCTAGGATCGAATGACGCTCCGAGTTGTAACCTCCTGAAGGTACTCTTGTTAAGACAATGGTCAACACTTATTATCGACAATTGTATCGATTCAGGTTAGTTATAAGTTTTATTTGTTCATTGTAATATTTGTAGCGCTAGCTAATGTGTACATATGTTTAATATTACAGTTCTAAACTGCATCTGCAAGTGTTCGATTTATAACCTGAGAACCTCCACCTCCTTTAAGTTTCTGAATTCGAAACTTACATGTATATATGTGGGTGTTGTAACATAAAAGCTCTTAGGACCCAATGCTCCCCCAGATTCCAAGCTTACATAAACAAATCGTCTGATCTAAATAAACAATATCTAGAGATGGTCCGAGTGGTGGTCGGTGACTGTAATGTATGAAAATCCTTTACAAAAATACCTGATGCAATGTGGAGGCAGAGAGAGTTTGATATTTACCATCCAAAGGTAGGTATTTTGTCTGCGGGCAACTCGCGAAGGGCAAAGGGAGTACAAACCCCAATACGGCGAGATTAACAAAACACGATGTAACCCTAATTAGTTAGGTATTGCTCGTTTGTATCTACAATCCGGATGCACTTTACTGTATCAAAATCATTCATAAAACTGTATTGTGAGAGTGATAGAGTACGATGAGTTATGGCAAGCTGCTGTGATGTGAAAGCACACAGTGTTTTAGGTTAGAAACTAAGTCTGTGGCGAGAAATAAAGTTTGAAAAGCCAGGGGTGTCGGGCCAATCGATACAAACATACCCAGTACGAGACATTTTGACATTGAAGGTTTTTAAGACTATTTCTGTACCAACCAATAAATCAAATCCAATCTAGGTCTGACAAGGGGTTGTTAAAACGGTACGGTAAAGGATTTTTGTACGTTGAGACTAGGGAAAATGGAAATAGCCAAAGTGGTATGAAGTAGGGGGGCAGTAGACGTGGAAACAAACGAAAATAAGTGAAGATGACAGTCAATATTTGATACTACATTTTAACAAAGTTTTTTTCAATAAAATATATATTTAAACATATGACATTTTATGTATCTAAAAAAAAGCCAGGAGTTTGGTAATATCATTTCATATGATTTTAAGCTTTGTTTACCGTGCAGAAGAGATAATTTAAAAAGGGGGGGTTAGTTCTTGTGCTTGTACCTATCTGTTAATGAAAAACCAATTATCGATTATAAGAAGGGATAATCTTTTGGAGTAGATCTGTGTTACTATAGAGATTCCACTGAACATATCGTACTCGCCTGTCGAACATTGGGAGAGCGGATTCATCTGCCGTCGTTGGTGATCGCGGAGGAGAACATCAGGGCATTTTTCTTCTTCTTGCAGAAGTAGAAGGAACTTTAATAGTTGGGCCACTTCCCAATTTCTATCCCCAATCTGGTCACCCAAAATAACCGACCATCACCGGATGTGACAACGAAACAAAGGCATCATTGTATAAAGATGGTGAGGAGGCACTGAACAAAATCAGATAAAGATATTAGTTAAGGGAGAAGAGGGTAAATTAACTGTAGCAAATAGTTAATTAATGAAGGTAGAGAATAAGGCCACCATTTGTGTACAGCAATAAGAATAGCGGAAATAGAGAGTAAAGCATTCTTTTGGAGAAAGTTTCAAGATCTTTATTCGAAAAAATTACAATTTCCTCAAACAGCGTAATTAATTTGGATAAAATAATACACTTATACCAACTCACTTGATCATTTTACCCAGGACTACCCCCATTTCCAAGCATTTCTTCAGCACGCTGGTGGAAGGGCGGGAAGCATTGGAGCTCCCACCCGCCTCCCTCTCCGACCGTTTCACCAAGGGATGAAGACCAGTGAGAGGACAAGAGAGCCACAGACGCTGAGGACATGAATAGGGAAGTTACCCAGTGCCAGGACCCCATGACTTACACATCTATTCACAACAGATCACAAGGCCACAACCATTTTAGGTGACGAGAAGGATTGTAAGGATGAGTGTTGAGGTTCGTTTGATGTTTGAAGGTTTGGCTGTGGCCCATAGTTCTAGTCCGTATGTCTAAATTGCTTTTAGCTTCTGTTTGTGTATGTGGAGTTTGTTTTATACTGTAAGGTTTCTGTTAGTTTGTCTGTATAACTAAACAAAAAAAACTTAAAAATGAGATGTTGAGGAGACGTGTCTGCGACACACCAAGAAACGCACCAATGTGTCCTTAGCCAAGGATGGATTATGTTTGTTTAATTGTCATACTTAATTGAAATATAATCAGTTAAAAACAAAATAACGTAACTTCTGAACGTAGGCTAGAAATTTCAAATCGATTTGATCAGTTTTACTTATACCAAGCGCAGATGATAGGCAGAGGAATATGTAATGTTGAAGGGAATTTTTACGGGTCATAATTGGGTGAAGTGGAAAGCATAGCCGTTTAATTGATCAGACGGTGAGTGCTTGAAGCAATTAAGTTGTTAATAATTCCAGAGGACCCCACAACACGAGTGAAATTTATTTATTGACGGCGTGCAGTTGCGGTAATTGCAGTTGCAAGGATTTAATTTTAATTCATAAGCTTTAATCGCACTTTAAATATCTACAGGTTAAATTGTGCATGGATTTTAATTAGTAATAAAACAACTACGAGAGCTTACTCACAATAGTTGTTATAACTAGAATATTCTAAGGTTCTATGAAGGCTGCACTTAATTACTTATTATGTTGAACAGAGAGAGAGAATTCCATTTTATGTTACATGGGCTCATTGCATTTAACTCCCAGACGCCTAAGTGCCTCTAAGCTAAAACTAAAATATCCACTTATTTATTTATAGGAAAACCACAACTCTACAAGATTTCATATTCTATCAACAATATCTAATGTTCTATACACATTTAAGAAAATATAACATGTTTTCAAAGCATACCATGTTTATATTATGTCTTAAAATTATTAAATTTTCTTATTTAAGAATCATTACGAATACGTTTACAGACTGTTCATTATAATTAAGAACACAGCCCACCATAAACCTCGCTCGTGTCCTGTATGAGTTTAAGGTTTTGGTAGTTATTTTAATGACGCCTGTAATACTCAATGTTACATTTGCTCAAAGAAAAAAAGGAATGTAATAAAAATTATGTCTTTTTTAATTTTTTATTAAATGGATTACTAAGAAATATTTGGCACCAATTTGTCAAAGGGAGATTTCAAACAGTATCAGGAACGTGGAAGCAGTAGCGTATTTAGGGGGGTGGCTCATATTTCGGGGTGGTATTTTTTTTTTTATTTCTGTCTAAATAATATAGAAATAAATAATATAATAGTGTTGTGATTAGCATAATCAATGATTGTAATAAGTATGCGATTTAAAAAAAAATGCGTGCTGACTCCGATAGATAATTGGATTTTTCGATATAATCAGTGAAAATAGAAAACACGTGCACTGTAAAATTTAAAAATGGTCACACAAAGATACGTCCTCTGGTGCTAAATGAAGTACTTTTTACATTTTATCATTACAAGTTCAATATTTTTAAACAAAAAAATATTTTTTTAAATATATTTATGATCAGAAATTCTTAATAACAACTCTTAATTTTGGTTGAGTTAGAAAGGGTGGCAAATTGGGGGCAACCCCAGATAGCAGAATTTTTAGGTACGCCACTAGGAAGGTAATAAAAAAATATGTCATTTCAAGAATTTACTTTTACGATAAGTTAGAGTGCAAACGTTTATTTTCTATCACTTTTTTTTATTCATGTCTGTTATTTTTTTTTAGACTGTTTTTTTTTTTTAGTTTTTAGCGTAAATACTTTTTCTTAAGTGTCCCACTAGTTTTTTTTCCTTGGCACCTCCGATGAGCGCTCCCACAGGTATATTGATCGGTCCGGTAAGGGGCTGGGGAAAGGCCGCAATATTCCCTGTAATATCTGGAAGGGTACGTAGGGAAAGATGGTGGCCGGAGGGGAGGGCTGTATTGATCTCCATCTTCCCCTCCTGCTTAAGACCCACCCCCACCCCTCCCCAAGACTCCCACCCCGGAAGACAAATGCTCTTAAAATAAGATTACCCCCCTCCCTCCCCGTCCCTCCGTTCTCCCCTGAGGCTCCCGCCCCTTCGATGAAAAACGGACTGGAGTTGAAAAAAAAAAAACCCGACTTTCCTTCTGCCTTCTTTTAATCACTTTCTCCCTCGGCTGAAAAGAAAAAAAAAACTAAAGAGTAGGAAAAAAAACATTCAAACTTCACCTCACTGATTGGTTCCCTTAACGCTCTCTTTCTCCTTTATTAAACTAATTCCATGTTAAATATATATATATATATTTATGTGTGTTTTTTGTTATTCTACTATTATTTCTAGCTTAAATTCTTAATTAAATTAATTAGGACAATGTAGTCAGACACATTCTTTTGAAACGAGTCTTTATTTTCAATTGATTTAAAAATTAATTGACACATAACTAGTTAAAAAGAAACGTTGCCAGTTCTGTGTTTGAAAACTTTGATAAATTAAACGAGTAGCAACTTTTCAATTTTTATTCGTAGTTTTAGTGAAATGTTTTTTTGCAATGACTATATGCATTGTTTCAATTTTTAGCCAAGAGATATAAATAGTATAAAAATAAGTTATATTAAAGAATTACTGTGCAATATTTGTACAGAATACTCCAATAATCGAAAATATGAAATTTTAAAGAAAAACTAGCAAAACTATTCATAAATAACATGATCGGAAATTCAGTGTAGATCTACAACCCTACTGGGGTTCTGATTGTGGGATTAACGATTCAATATTTTATCCAGGAATGGAAAGTGTTGGTTAGCATAACGTTATGTCTTAATTACGAAGTAATAGATTTTCTGAAGATTTTTAGTTCTGTACTCCCTTTAGAAATTTCGTGAGATCGTGTTTCCTCTATAGAGAATTGGCATTTAGTACCATGATGCTGTATTGTATTGCGTTTGTGCCAGTGAATAATTTTATTCATTAGAAGTCGGATTCAAGATTAGATTCACCCATTTGAGTGAAGCGTGCATGTTTTTGGTACGTCAGTATTCGCTTATGTGTGCCATATTCCTCCAGATGAACTAAATTATCATTTTTTGAACGTTCCCGTTTTTTCATTACACACCTTTCCCCTCAGACTACGATGAATTTATCGCTACCTACAATTTCGACCTAGACAACTTTTTTTGCCTTACATTTCTCCTTCTGGCCTCGTTTAACACGAATCACGAATTTAGTCAAATTCCTGTCTTCCTATATTCTCAGTACACTACATATTTTCAATCGGCCAGTCATCCTTACTCGAAAACAGATCCGAATGTTTTGTCCTACATTTGACCGAGACATTTGCCGCGGCATTTATTGTCTATAGAATTAGTAATTTACAAAAGTGAGGCCCTTATAAGATTTGTCCAACACTATATTCAGAAGAAATGAAATATTTTTGTATAGAAATGTTCACATCAGCGTTTATTTATCACCCTCAGCTTGTGCTAAAAACAAGCAAGACTGTGAATGAAAATGTAGTTTTATACGTTCAAGCCACGACTTGTGGAATGTAGTGTAATATTGTAAAGTAACGTTAAGGGACAGAGATTGTCATAAACGACTGGAAGCCGGCATGCAACAAACTTCTTTTTTTTTTTAAGTGTGGGCCGATTTCCCTGACGGAAGTCAAGGGTGCCCCATATGTTGTGGAGTGTCGTTTAATGAAGGATTTGACAGCATACAACCCTTCTTTTTTCATGTTACGGTGGTAAAGGTCAGGAGGAATAGTGTGTTAGAATAGAGGTGTGACACAAACACTAAGGGCCGTAAAGGAAAAAGACTTCTGTTTAAGAGCTAGAGTAAGGATAGAAGATAAGGTGCATTAAACATTCTTTTCCGATCATAGTCTTTTCATGGCTGTTCAAAATTCCAAACGGCAGTTGCAATTGAAAATTTGTTTGTTTGTTGTTTGTTGGGCGTTTCAACACTTTGAGCGTGTTTGAGTGATTTCGTATTTCTCAAAAAATATAATAGCATTGAGAGGTTTCAAAGTGATGACTATACTAAACTAATTATGAAAATTTTACCAATTTATGTCTAAAGTTTTTTTTTTTGAGATTGACGACCTTTCGAACGTTCTACGTTACTCGTTATCTCTTTTGTAATCCTGCTATTCCCGAATGATTGTTCACCTGTAACTTTTCCCTAGCAAAAGACAGATATCTTTTGGAGTTATTTTGGTATAAGAACCGTTTCTTTTATTTAATGAAGTAATGAAAAAAATACATTTAATTTCATTGATTTCATACAAATACGACCTGAGTTATGGGTCCTGGTATCTAGTACAAAGAAAGCAATAGGTAAAAAATATAGTTGCTCATTTGTTGACGAGCCAGTTACAAGTCTAGAAATGAGGAGCAATTCGGAAAAAAAAATTTGAAGTGTCGGTTTCACAGCCGCTAGTTTTCCTACTACGCAATTGAATGCGAAAACAAATAAATTGCCAGTCTAAACAGTATGATCATTGTTTTTCCATAGGGAAATATAGGGAAATGTAGGCCAATCATTCATGTTGATCAGTGTTAGCGATGTTACCATAATTGCTAGGTGACACTGAGCTAGGATGTTACCTCTCAACCTAATTTTGGATTTGTTAACCGGTTTCGTTACTTCGTTATTCAATAAGCTAATAATTTTTCCTCTTGGGACTGAATCTTGTTCTCACCCATCCTACGTGTTAACATTTGGCGTAATTTTAAAAAAATGTCATCTGTGTGTTTATTTAGAACTTTCTTTATGCAATTAGTCTCGAACTATGTGACTATGTGAATATTTGATAGAAACACGGCTCCATTTCTTTTGAGCTCCGCTTCCTCTTTCGCATGCGAGGGAGGTGACAAACATGTGGATTTGGAAGGCCTCTGGGCTGTCTGCAATATTGTATGAATGAGCGAGTGAATGATGAATTGTAAATATGGTATGAATGAGAGCATTTATTTTGAGGATGCTTTGTAAGTGATATAGCAATACAGAAGTGAGATCATTGGCCTTACTTAATGAATAATATATTTTAGGAAAGACTTCAACCTTTTTTTTTTCTTTTCTTAACCAGGCAAGCAGTGAAAGCAAGCTAAACTTAATATTTGTGTTGCTCTGTAAAACAAAGCCTTGTTTTTCTGTCGACCCTAAGAACCATTATAAAACGACATTCAATGTTTATTCTCCTGTCGATTCGGTTTGTTTTATAATAACAAATAATTAAGTCAAATATTAAGTTTAGCTTGCTTTCACTGCTTGCCTAACACTCACGTCACCTCCCTGCTGATAACGCTAGTATCATTCTCTTCAACGCCTGCATTATCTACGTTGGTGCGGCGTGCTAATTCAAATTAAAGAAATACATTTTCTTCACATTAATATACAAGTGTCTCTGTTTGAGAGCTACTCCGAGGAATCATATTACTTAATGAACCTAGAAAGGCTAGTAAAAAGAACAGAGTGTGGGCAAGAAAGCCACAGACGCTCAGGACATGAGTGGGTATTGCAGCCATTGCTAGTACCCCACAACGTACTTACCAATTTACAATAAATCCCGAAGCCACCGTTCGTTTAGAAGCCGAGGTGGTCAATAATTATTAGTCAAAGAAAAAATAAAATGGTGATTTTCGTCTTTGGTATTTATCCTAGCAAACATTTAGCCAACTCAATACCTTACCTCCTTATGAAGTCACGTGAAATAACTAAATAATTACCAAAGCAACAACTCTATTTAATAATACATACCATATATTATTAACTGCTACTAGTAGTTTGTAATCCCACTGTTTTAATAATTGATTGCCAAAGAAGAACGATCTGTCAGAGCCGCAACTGTAGTTTGTAACTGGGATTTACTGATCTCAGGTTTCAAGTGATAATTATTAAACCAGTGCGATTACAGACTAGTAGTTATTAAACGTATGCGAGCTAGTTGTAGTCGTAATTATACAAATGAGTCAAAGGTTTTTTTGGGAGATCAGCTTGGGTTGATGAAAAAGCATTGGTAGAAGAGTTTATTCATGATAACGTTTCACCGCACGTTTGCATGTCTGCATCAGATGCGTGCAAGGAGGAAGTAGATGTCGACTGCTAAAGACATTTGTCTAAAATAAATCAATCAGAACACTTCTTTGATCAAACCAAGCTGATTTCTAAACAAAATCTTTAACTCGAAATTCTCCACAGTTTAATTCTTTCAATTGTGTGAAGTTGGTGGCAGTCCTCAATAGGTGAAACGTAGACAAATTGTAAAAACGAAAATAAACTTTTGGAGAGTTATAAAAAAAAAATATAAAGCTAATTTTTTAACATCATTCCGCTCCACAGGGGTACCGTGGATGTAATTTTTATTTGTGTTCTTCATGGGTCGAGGAGAATAAAAAATGAAAATGCAAGACCTTCCAATGAGTATGGAAAAATTTTTCGATTACTTGTACGATTCTCCAACCGCCATATAATATAAATTTAAATATTCCTACTGCTCTTGGAATAGTTAATGTCTATTGACTCGTCCTCCTCTTGTATTCTCACCTGAATTATCTATTTTCAAAGTTGGCCAAGTAGGTCTACACTAGGGGCCATACATTATTTGAGTGGTTCCAAATTGGTAGAAGACTTCTCGGCCAGTAGAACCAATTTCTAATGGGCAATCCCCCCCCCCCCACCGCTCCCTTGTGAGCTCCCCCCCCCCCCACACATCCACGTCCGTTGGAGCGCCCGCAACTCTCTCCAACCCCCCCCCCCACTCGAAACTGGGGCTTATAATTGATGAAGCAGCCCCCTAATGCATGTTACTTCCCTTGTCAGGTATTAAATCAAAATTAATACAAGTTCCACCAACACGGCGGCTCTCATTAAATCGGGAGAACTAATATCACTTGCCTAACTTCTCGTCTAGCCGCCTGAAAAACTATGTCAAGCTTTCAATCGAGCCTTTCAAAAATATAAGCAAGAGCTAAATTTTACTACTCAATCGATCTCGAAACTCACATTGCTTTCAACTCAAACGTACACTTGCTTATTATCTCCTAGATATTTCAAAAGCGATAACTTATAGATGTAAATACAGTGAGAATCCATTACTTCCAAACATTGACAACATCTATAAATTACCAAAACAAAACGGGAGTGGCATCCCTAGGAGCTTTAGCCGACTGGGGAGGTTCCCAATTTGTCACCCTTTTGTTTTGTAATAATGCTCTTGAAACAAGTGGGCCTTTAAAAAGTATTTTCTGTAACAGTACTAATTTTATATCTTTATGTGGTCATCGTCGAAGTGGTAAATAGTTCAATTAATTCAAATGTGAAATTTTTCTGTCTTGTTCGTCTTACTTGAAAAAAAATTATCGGTTAAAGAATTAAAGTTCTCACTTTTTCAAGTAAGATGCTAACACAAAAATAAAGTTTAGAGCATACAAAAATTTATATTTTCAAGAGTCATCATTATAAATTACGTATCTGATGCTATTTGAGCTGATTTTGATGAATATTCGTTGAAAAATTACCATAAAGTTCTTGATACACAACAAGTAACCTCATCATGATATTTAAAACAGTTCTTAAAACAATATTTTTTTTTACAAAGGTATTACAAAAGTTCAACTAAGAGTACCAGTGCATATGTGCATAGTAAATCATGGAACCATAGTATTTGGTATAATAGGGCGGTATGGACTATTTGATGATTACGACGAGAGAGAGGGAGAGAGGGAGAGAGAGAGAGGGGGGGAGAGGGAGAGAGAGAGAGGGAGAGAGAGAGGGAGAGAGAGAGAGAGAGAGAGATTACAAAGTTCATTACATACATATACACAATGTTTCCAGGAAATTTGAATACATAATTACATGAAATAAGATCTATACCCATTATCCGACCAGGGGCCCTTGCTCTCTCTCTATCTTTGTGGTCTGAAAAACAAAGCATCATTGTTTAAGGTTCGGGGTTTTGTGAGAGGTAATATTCAGCCAGGACTTAAATATAATTAGCCATTCCCAAGAACCCATTTGCGCATACGTAATCTGTTTAGATTTAAACCCTAGATCCGCCTCTGAAACGCTCTGCCAATCTGACCTCTAAACCCTTCCAACCAACCACAGATCCGGGGATCCTTTGATCGCTCCTTTGGAATCCTTCTATCCTTCCACCTCCAGCCGTTCTTCTTCCCGTCAAGTTTTGAAATCAAGTATTTTCCAATACTTACTTTCTTTTTAACACTCCTCAAACTTTACTAGTATGACTTTACTAGTATGCAAAGTAAAAAACAATAGTTTTTCATCTTTAAAAAAACAATATTTCACCAAATGTAAATCATATTCTTATGATAGATAATATATAATAACTATAAGAGATCTCATTTAATACAAGGCCTCCATTAAACAATGGTCAATTTGTTGATTATATAATTGACCATCAATCTGTTTCAATATCATGTCATTTAAAAGGTTCTTTGAAGCAATGTTTAACTGCAAATAGTAAATCATATTAAAGTAAATCAGTCGTTATTCTATTCGAATGATTTTTTGTTTCTTGTTGATCAAATCAAATAAAAAATCTTTATTGTTATAATATAAAATTACCATATTTACAATTCTTCATTCACTCGCTCATTCATACAGTATGTACAAACAGCCCAGAGACCTGCCAAATTCACATGATTATCACCCCCCCCCCCCTCGCATGTGAAAGAGGAAGTGGAAGTCTTGTTAAGACCAGCACCTTGACAAACACCTCGATCAGCCGCGTTACGAGCCAGTAGTGGCCAGTCTCTCAGAGCGCGAGAGCCACAGACGCTCAGGACCGGATTGGAGAAACTGGGCATTGCGAGGACTCCCATTGTCACGTATTTATGGCAGGTCACGAGGCCATTGCCGCTTTATGCTCCTAGTAGGGTTATTGGGATTTGTGGCGCTGTGTAATTGCTGTGCTAGGGGGGATTAAGGTGGTTGGATAGGTTTCGTTGGAATTTCATAAACTTGAAAGGGATGAGTTCAAGAATGTAGGGTATATTAAGATAGTTATGAAAGGTTTTGTTGCTGACGTATTAAGGTGCATTAACCATTGTTCTGAGGAATTTTTTAAATAGTAAAGATTGGGTCCACTTGATGTTCGACTTTTTTGCTGTACCCCATAGTTCTATTTGGTATGGCCAGATCGGATTAAGTATAACTTTTTTGATTAGTAATTTATTTTCTACTGAGATATGAGCTGTCCTTCGAAGTAGTCTGTACAGTTGTGGCTTAAATATTTTCAGAGGCGATCACACAAAGCATGTTGCACATTAATGGTAATCTTCATGCTGGGTAAATAACTTATTCCGTTTTATTTTCGGCACAATCATTTATTAGTTTTACGTTTATCAAATACGGTATTTTTTAAAAGTTAAATAGGCATTTCGGGATATTTTTCGTTTTTTTAGTTAGGAAGGAAAACATGGACGAAGTTATGAGAGGCAACAGTGGAGGAGGATCGATGGCTAACGAAGATTCGAGCAGAACATAATTAGGAGCATGGGGGGGTTGGTGGTGGTCACCCCCGAGGTTTGCTATGATGTATGTCCTTAAACATCCTAGCATCCATGTATCGGCCCATCCCGCTATCCAACCCCTATCCTTTTTTCACTTTATATATTCATCTCAGATCATCTAAAGCTTATTTTTGAAGGGTTTTTTTTTTGTTTATATCATTTAAACCCTATCTTGGGAATAAAATTTTTAATTATTCTTATGATCCAAAAAGATACAATGTTACATCAGCTAAGAAGTATTGAAGAAATCATAAAAAAAATTATCTCTCTTAGATGTAATTTATATCTCTAATAACATATTCCCGGCGTTTCACCTATTCATGCATCTTATGGAATAAAAATTTAACAATACATACAATTTTTGACGATTATTCTTTACTTTCTAAGCATATATTATTTTATTTCCGGGTATTTTGTCATTTTTCTTAATTGAGCATTTAACTGTAATGAATTAACCTTGTAATGGAGTAGCAACTAATATATTTGTTTTCATTTTTTTTTAATTTAAGCGACAAATTAAATTCTAAGAGGAAAAAAATTTGAGGTATACCCTTTAATAATTTTTCCCCTATGTATTGTTTCTATTTTGCCTGTCAGAATTGGATTCATGTATTTCACCGCCATTTTTACTCATAGAGGGATTCAGTAACAGAATATTTTATTTGTTTATACATATCATACATTTATATACATATATACTGTTTCTTATATGTTAATAAGAAAAAAAAAATATTTGAAGTTATTATGCTTATAACTTCATAGGTATTTCGCCTAATTTATGTCATAATTTTATACATTGCGTAATTATACATTCCTGACAACTACGGGCAAAAATAATTTTATGGTTAACCTGAAGGTGGAAAGTTGTAGAGGGGGGGAGAGACGGTGGCCTGTTCAAACAGCTGATTGTAATCTCAGTAATTTAACCGTGCCCCCATAACTTAGGCAACAGCACTTTTTGATTCATATTCCACACTTATCACAGCCCGTGGCCACTCGCCCTGTTTGCCACAGCCACCGTTCGATTTTACCTTACCTTATCATTTCACCTTCATACCCAAAGGTTAAAAGCTTAGCCTAATGCGTATAACTTATTTGAGCTTTTGGAAAATTTTAATTTTATACCGTTCGAGTTTGGCCATTCAACAATCGTCGGGCAGGAAGCTGCTAAATGAACGCTCATTCACACAAGAGATCAAAATACAGCCAGATCAGCTCATTATCCAGGCCAGTTGCCAGTAGCCAGTAGCCAGTAACCAGTAGCCAGTAGCCAGTAGCCAGTAGCCAGTAGCCAGTAGCCAGTAACCAGTAGCCAGTAGCCAGTAGCCAGTAGCCAGTAGCCAGTAGCCAGTAACCAGTAGCAGCCACTCATAGCCAGCTCCTGGTCAAGTCAAAGACGACGCCATTTCACTTCAGTTGCTCACACGTTAATAGACCATGCCGTTCTCAACGGGAAATTCAATTAGGATCGTGCTGATTTTGGGAGAAGAGAACAATGTTGAAAAACGAAGATTCTGGATCGAATTTTAATAGGATACCTTGTTTTTTGCGAACCATAGCAATAGCAATATTTTAATGAGCAAAATCATAATATTCACTGAAATTTGAAACAAGCTCTAAAAAAACTTCATCGTCCCTGTATACCGTCAAGACAAGATTGCCGAATGTTCACACCAGCGTTTCGGTCAAATCAAGTCAGAAGCGCCTGTCTTAGGTCGTTGACCGGTCGACTTGCTTTGACCTGACTCGGCCATGCGGTGAGAATGCTCTCATTGGATTACGTGTACAATTTTGATCTTTGCTCTGACATTTACTCTAGAAATCGGCATGTGGAACTCAGATGAGAGCCAGTATGCCATTTTTATATTCTTTAATATTAATTGACTGCTTATAGTTTTTTCAAACCCTCCCAAAAAAAAAAATAAACCCAGAGAATACAAAGTTTTAAGATAATTAATTCCATTGCTCAAAATTTCGCCTTTTTTTTGTAGGGGACCAAAAATATGGTGATAATTACAGAACCACTCCGCAAATCCCAACAAAATTTTACAGGGATCTGATCTATATACTTTATCGGCTACACCCAACGACATCAACCCGGTCCTTCTAAATACAATAGAAATGTAGATATAAAAGAAATCATGTGTTTTTTTTGTTAATTACCTTCTTATTTTTCTTTCTGATAAAAACATCATACCTAATTGCTGTTGACATGTGCTGAAAGAAAAATTAACGCTTCAAGTTATAGCGTTGAATTTGGACAAAATTTAGACAAGTTATGAAGATTTAAGTGGAATATAAAAAGAAAAATATGATTCCCACGCATATTCATGCTATCGGTTTCGGTCAAAGACAGAAAGATGTTTCATTTCCATTGAGTCCAATCCACGGACGTTGAAACAGGCCGAGTATCTTTAAAGAGTAATGAAGCGACACATTGAATAACTTGGATATTAAAATGTAAATTTTTCCTGTCGTATTTACTAGCGTGTCACATTAATGACCTCGACGTCTTCATTAATAATGAATTTAATAGAGACTCAATTCGGATTACAATGTGATATGTATGAGAAAAATTTATTAGACTAAATTTCGACGAAATAATATGTAACGAAGCTACCAATCCGTGGATCCACTTGTCCATTTAAAATGTGCCATAACATCACAAGGAATTGTTCCAAAGAACACACATTCAAGCTTGTGCTGCCATAATTATTCATTGAATAATTCAAAATAAATATTGAACAAATGACTAGAAGCATCCACATTTTTCATTATTTTAATGATTTTTATGTAATATTTATGAGCTAAATTGCTATTATGTATAGCTATATGTTGTTGTCGTGCGAAGTTGTGCAATAGCTAAAGAATAAAAATTTTGCTCCCCCATCGAATTGGTATTTTGATTGTCATTATTATTAGGGGCTCTAAAAATGAAGACTTGTTTTTTCCTACAGATTTGATTTTCCTTACTTTGTGTCTTTGTAACTTTCCAATAATCAGGCTCATTAAATACAATTTGACGTATTCTCTGCGTGTAAAAAAAAAAGTCAAATTATCTGCTTATTGAAAAATCCAAGCAATGGCAGAAAAGAAATGTTTTCGACGAAATGTTTAAAATGCAACGAGGCCGCTGACACCTTGATTCAGTTTATCTATTTACCAATTGAAATTTGTCAGCTCAATTGTTATTATTTATTGCAATATTCTGAGAGTGTAGCTAAAGGATCAAAATTTTGCTCTCCAATCGAATTCGTCTTTTGATGGCCGTTATTTTTAGGGGTGCTGATAACGAATTGTTTTAGCGTAAAAAAATTATTTTACTTACTTTACATCTCCTGGTATTTGTAACTTTTCAATACTCAGGCTCATTAATTACAATTTGACGTATTCTCCGTGTAAAATAAAAATCGAATGATTTCCTTATTGACAACCCAAATCAATGACAAAACAAAGGTTTTCGACGAAACGTTTAAAATGTAACGAGGCCGCTGATCCCTTGATCCACTTGTCCATTTAAAATGTGCCTGACCATCACATCAACTGGTGTAGCCGAGAGGCGTACGGTGTGTGTCCATTGTTCTGAATGTACCCTTCCGACCCTTCCGGAACGGGACGGCCCAGCAGGTGCTTTAAAGCCCATGTGACAGTCCCTTGTCTGGCATAGTCTTTAATACAGTGTAGTTTTCTGCAAGGAATGGAGTGAATTCGAATGTTATGATTGTTTCAGCTGTGACGTTGCCGTTAGAGCGTGGGAACGCAAGAGATAGACCGTGCCTTGACCTCCTCACCTCGGGGATAGTCAGGTGGCAAGTGGAGATCTTCCAACCGATCAAATATGTCTGCCGTACAGTCTCCTTAGCCGAAGTACTTTCAGATCATTGAAAACCACGAATTGATATTGCAGAGAAAATCCAGGCGAAAATGCTTATGATTTACTTTTTTGCCTTTCTAATTTTATTGTTATATCTATGCAGTAGCTATAGATACTAATAAGATAAGATCATTTTCCGCTGCCTTTTGATTTGATTTTCTAAAAATATTCAAAATCTTAACAGTGATCAAATACCCCTTATTGCGCACTAATTAGTTACGACCAATGTTCTCATTCATACCATATTGACAATTTTCATTCACTCGCTCATTCATACAGTATAGTCCAGAGACCTCCCAAGTCCACATGGTTGTCACCTCCCTCGCATGCAAAGAGTAAGCAGGTGACTACCTCTCTATGGACTCTCCATACACTTCCATCAGCCGCGTCACCGGATACGCGCCAGTGGAGGCTGACCTAGAGCACGAGAGCCACTGAAACTCAGGAGGACATGATTCGAGAAACTAGCCATTACCTGAACTCCCACTGTAACGTATTTATAGCAGGTCATGAGGACACTACCATTCTAGTCTCCGAGGAGAATTATAGGGATGAGTGGCTAAGGGATTAGGGTAAAATTCAAAAGTCGGGCAAAAAAGCTCTGCGCTATCCCTGTATGAACGCAGTCAAAATGAAAGCTAACCCATTTAAAGATTGTGATTTCAATTTTTTTTTCATTATCCAATGAGAAGCTCGGGCAGTTCGATTGCTCTCTGAATTGGCGGCATCTTATTAATTCTGTATTGCATATTCTATTCACGTAAAGTTAATTCAAAAACTTCGGATAAGAAAATAATTCAAATAAACACTAATAATCCTTCAACTACATAATTCAATTCGAATATTCAAATGCTGATATATTATAGTGTTCACGTTATGGGACAGGCCCGGCTTTTTCTATTGTTATTCAAAGTAGGGAGGGTGGCCTACCCCATTCCGGAACGGGACGGGGTGTGCGGCAGGTGCCGTGTCACTTGTTACCCATATTTTAATATCCTACAAAAAAACAAAACAAAGTGAACTAAAATCCGTTTCCTCAATACGAGTGAATGAACTGAAGACAGTTGGGAAGAAGTGATCGGTTGCGTCGCCGTGGGAATGTCAGTGACTCGGGTCACGACCTCGCCGAGGATGAGAAGAAAACCAGCCCAGCCCTCTAGCTGTCGAGGGAGAGCCCTTCGACCCCGGGCTGCAGACAGGTTGTGGAACATCTTGCAACATCTCCAGTGACCTGGAAAACTGGCTGGACAGGGGTTGGTAGACAAAGGGCGATAGTGTGCTCAGCATTTACACAGAGCAATAGTTGATCTACAGCCGCGTTTTTCCGAGACGCGTGTCTTGAGATTCTCGATCAAATTCCGACCGCGAAGAGTTCCCATGGCGCGTGGTTTGCCAAATCTCACTTCCTAGACTCCCTTACTCACCTGCATTTGTTTCGTTGTTCCAAATGAATGAAGTTTACGAATCGGGCAGTGACGAGGAAGTATTTGCAGCTTATTCTGTTATGAGTGAGTTCCGTTCTGCGGTGAGTTTTTGATTAAGAAAACTGTGCAACAAAACAGAAGTTGATGGATTGTGTCATTGAATCGAATCAATAGGCAGCGGAAAATGATCTTATCTTATTAGTATCTATAGCTACTGCATAGATATAACAATAAAATTAGAAAGACATGAAAGTAAATCATATGCATTTTCGCCTGGATTTTCTCTGCAATGTGAATTCGTGGTTTTCAATGATCTGAAAGTACTTCGGCTAAGGAGACTGTACGGCAGACATATTTGATCGGTTGGAAGATCTCCACTTGTCACCTGACGATCCCCGAGGTGAGGAGGTCAAGGCACGGTCTATCTCTTGCGTTCCCACGCTCCAACGGCCACGTCACAGCTGAAACAATCATAACATTCGAATTCACTCCATTCCTTGCAGAAAACTACACTGTATTAAAGACTATGCCAGACAAGGGACTATCACAGGGGCTTTAAAGCACCTGCTGGGCCGTCCCGTTCCGGAAGGGTGGGAAGGGTACATTCAGAACAACAATGGACACACACCGTACGCCTCTCGGCTACACCAGTTGATGTGATGGTCAGGCACATTTTAAATGGACAAGTGGATCAAGGGATCAGCGGCCTCGTTACATTTTAAACGTTTCGCCGAAAACCTTTTTCTGTCATTGATTTGGGTTTTCAATAAGGAAATCATTCGATTTTTATTTTCACGCGGAGAATATGTCAAATTGTATTTAATGAGGTGGAGTGTATTGAAAAGTTGCAAATACCAGGAGATGTAATGTAAGTAAAAAAAATTTTTTACTCTAAAACAAGTATTCGTTATCAGCACCCCTAAAAATAACGGCCATCAAAAGACAATGGGAGAGCAAAAGTTTATCCTTTAGCTACACTTTTAGAACACTGCACAACTTCAGCGTTAGCCAACAACTTCAGAAGTTACCATAACATGAATAGAAACATAGCCACGGTTATGATTTCCATTGACTGCACTCAAGCATCCGACTCGGTGTCTCAAGGGACAATGTGTCTTCCTGAAAAACAGGTCGATGCGGGTGCGGGTTGGTGATAGCTTCTCCGAAGCTGTCCCACTGACCTGTGGAGTACCCCAAGGAGCCGTCTTATCCCCTGTACTATTCAACGTATACACGTCTGAGATTGTCGGAGCCCGATATAAAAACACCACAGTTACTGCGTTCACAGATGACATAACGGTGTACTCTTAGACAGGCTGAAGTAGCCTGTAACCAGATCAGTGAGAGATTGGGGAGACTCAATATCTCTGTAAACGCGGGTAAGACTGACTACGTAATTTTCTCTTTTCAAAAGGGAAAAAGCCCGCTACCTACTAGTTACATAGTAGGAACGGAGGAAAATTCACCAGCCAACAACCTAGTATATCTAGGAATTAAAATGGACAGACACCTCCATTTTAGTAACCACTTTACGAAGAAGTTGAAGCAAACACCCACGAAGTCTTACCAGCTTACGAATTTATTGACTTCCCCGAATCTATCACTGCGTCTAAAGCTATTGATCTACAAGAGCATACTCAGGCCTACACTGCTGTATGGTGCACCGCTTTTTCGTCATCTGACGTATACGACAATTGGTGACTCCAACAACTCCAAAACGGTATACTGATGAAAGTGGTCAGAGGTACTTCATTCGAGCAGCGGAGTAACAGTGAGCTTCACGAGATCTTTGAGCTGCCTACGGTGGATGAATTCACCCAACGTAGACATATCAAATTTTTCGACTCCCTGCAATACTTGACAAACCCGGTGTTTAACACGATAACCCCCGCTCCGTTCCCCCATCGATGGCAGGACGCTGTCGTGGCTGGAACGCTTTAGTCTTAGGTTATAGGTATAGGTTTTAGTATTTTAGTGTCCCGGTTGTAAGCTGAAGGTGAGCCTCATCACCTAGTTTGTGTATGTGACTATGGACTTTTAACTTGATAATGTATTTTTTATAGGCACTCCTTCGAATGCATCTGTGCATGCAGCTCGAGGAGAAAGATGTAAATTCAAATTTATTTATTCATTTTTGTTCATATATACTATCATATATCAATATTTAATCAATATATTTATATCAATAAAGAGGATTAGAAATTAAAAAAAAAAAAAATGCACAACTTCAAACCGCAAGCAATAAATAATAACAATTTAGCTCATAAATTTTACGTAAAACTCATTTAAATAATAAAAAATGGCGATTCTTCTTGTCTTTCGTTCAATCTTAATTTGGAATTATTCGATGAATGATTGTCGCAGCACAAGCTTGAATGTGTGTTTCTTGAAACAATTCTTGTCACATCCGTGGCTACACCATTTGATGTAATAATGGTCTGCCACATTTTGAATGGACAAGTGGATCCAGGAATTTGCAGCCTAGACACATTTTAATCATTTCGTCGAAATTTAGTCTAAAATATTTTTTTTCATACTCAATGTAATCCAATTACCAATTACCAAAAGTCCCTATTCAATTCATTATTAATTCAGGCGTCAAGGTCATTAATGTGACAGAAAAAAGTTATTGTTTTAATATCCAAGTACATAACCCTTCATAATGATCTTAATATGCCCTACATTCTTGAACTCATCCCTTCCAAGTTCATAAAATTCCATAATAACCTATCCAACGACCCTAATCCCCTAGCACAGTCATTGCACTGCACCACTCATCCCTACAATCCTCCTCGGAGACTGAAACGGAGGCTATAAATAAGTGATAGTGGCAGTCCTGGCAATGGTCAGTTTCTCCAATCATGTCCTGAGCGTTTGTGGCTCTCGCGCTCTTGGTCAGCCTCCGCTGGCGTCCATTGATGTTTAAACGTCAGCCTCCATTGGCGTTTAAACATCCATTGATTGAATTCGATGGAAATAAAACATCTTTCTGTCTTCAAGCGAAGCCAATAACCCCAAAGAATACATCCATTGAAGTATAAAAGAAAATGTGAGGCAACTTTTCCGTATATAAACTAACATATTAATCTTAAAGAACGTGTAGTGAAAATGCTGACTAAAAACTATCGTATGACCATAAAAATACGTGCAAATACGTTTTTTTTGTGAAATTCGACACACCATTGAAGGGTGGCAGCCGGAAGGGCTGGCATGAATTAAATCTCAATGAAACCGTGGGTTGGCTATTTGATCTGCTGCGGGCGTAAATTATGCAACGTCACTCACCCTAGTGTCAAACCGGATGCTGTTCCAGACCTAATAGCCTAGCGGACGACTCAATGCAGGCAGGGAAAGTCTTCTACGTGAAAGGAAAAACCTTTAGGGGAAGTAATGAAAATCACAGAATAGGGATTTTCCCGCACAAAGTTCTCAGGGCTCGGCTATTAATAGGTTCGCATCCAAATTTTGAAGATACCGGCAACAATTCAAGTGATCTACCGAGGATTTTCGTAAAATTCATGAATGCTTTTATAGCCTGAAGTAAGCTATTGATATAAACAATGTATTTTTATTTCATCAAAATAGATTTTATGAGTAAATAAATAAAATAATAAACATATATTCTTCATGAGTTAAAGGTATAAACTGAAATTAATCTATACAAAAAAAAATATGAAGAAAATAAAATAAGAACCTGTTGGGCAAATAAAATATCTACACACACACAACGAATTCACAATTGGGTATTTACCCATAATTATGTAAGTAAATACATACCTAGATTCACACTTAAAAATAACTTAAGTAGATATTTACTATTGCATAACACGGTTTAATAAGAACGTAATAAAAGTCAATATTATCATTAGTTGGCACTTTATGCAACTATTCATTTGAAATGAGTCCTACACAATTGAAATAAATATGGTTCAATACTAATTGCTCAATAATCGAAAATGAATGAAGAATATAATATTTCACCATAGCTTTGGACTTGGAGAAGATAAAGTATCATAAAAATCAATGGGCGATTTGTGTGGACTTAAAAATGGATAGACTTTTTCCTTAGACAGTTAAGTGGCCACACCGGATATCCTATGCTGCCTGTGCCTCTGGGGTAGACAAAACACACCACTGCGTTAGAAAAGAGCGTTGTAATGTATATTTCACTAAAGTCTTATATGTTAGAAATTTGGGCTCCTAATGCTACCCAGTAATGCTATACATGAATTCAGGCCATAACATTCAAATTATATCAGTTCCAAACACTCCGGAAACAAAGAAGCTCTGTTATTGCCAACAAAGGTGGTCTGTGTTATTGCTAAATATTTGGCCTAAATATTATAGTCAGATAGCTATTTATTTCCCTGAATAACGGTTCGTATTACACTTCCGAACTAACAATGGAAATGAAGTGAGACTCTTGTTTTCACATGAACTACACACTGAAACCAATTCCATCACATTTTTCATAAGTGTTTTGATGAATACAGCGAAGAACCGTTATAAATAACAGTGTATTCCGACACACCTCTCCTGTGTTCGGGAGGTTTCAGTTAGTTAGTATGTGTTACAGATACCTATGCCTCATGTCTCTTATGTATTAAAGTATGTTGTGTAAATAAAGTATGTTGTGTTATTCAGTTTACCATCAAATGTATTTCATTATTCGGCCCCTTGTCACAACAAAGAACATAAAATCATGATATCAACCGCAAATGCAATTATTTACTCTTGAAAAAGAACATGCGTTATTAAATTCATGACTTTTTTTTTTTACTATCTTGGCGTGCAAATCAAAGTACGATCCATTTGCAGTATGGTCTGATTATTATTCCAATTTTTTTTTTCTAAATGTCTCACCCCCTACCCCATACTACTGAAAAGCCAAAAACCCGTTGTCTCCGTATACAAACAGAAGATAGACACGTAGGTATATGAAACAGGTTAGGTAAGTTACCTGTAAAGGTAGTCAGGTGAGAGCGTGCCGACCCGTTCCCAGACGTGTGCCAGGCAAAGGCCCCTACTGAAAACAATTGCCTCTTGTTATTCATGAACGATTTGTCCACGTTCCAACAAAAAAAATTCTATACTCGGGACGACGAGAGTATTGACACGATTTTTTTTTTGTTGAAAATACATATTTACATCGACGAATTGTCGATATGTAATTTAAAAAAAAATGGGGCAATACTATCGTTGTCCCGAAATTAGATATAAACCTATCATCTTGCGACCTGATCAATCATGAAAATCATAATGCCTACACAAGATTTAATATACCCCTTTCTATAAAATGGACTTACAGAAATGTTTCTGAAAATATGGAAACCGATTCTTGCCGGAAAAACAAAAGATTTTGACATCCCGGTATATAAACAATCCTAGTATATACAGTTGCTTCTAAAACCAATCATGCAGTTGGATATGAGGTTCTCTGTAACGACACAAAAGGCATGAAATCCACTTATGTCAAGAACTTTGCTTTACACAGTTTCAGTGTAATCAAAGAAATCGATGGTAGACATTTCTCCTCGTTGAGACAGACCCATTTAGTTCCAATGCAGTTCTCCTGGCTGATAAAGTAAATTTTATTACAGAATGTTACTGAAAGAGGTTAAAAGGAGGGTCTTATATGGTCACCATCACAGATTGGAAGGAAATGGAAAAGCCGGCTGAGAACTAAAGATCGTTCCCATGGCGTGTGGCGTGGCAAATCATGAGCTGTTCGAGAGTTAAATAATCTCAATAGAGGAAAGTCTTTTTAAAAAGCTTTATTTTGAATAACAATACAATCAAAACACTGGTATATATACACAAATATTAGTCAGTTAAAGCGTTACAACATTCTTTTAGGAAGGCTACACCACAAGTGTGTGTGTCTTGGCCCTAGCAGGTAGCGAAGGGTTAGGAGGGGGTTAACAGACAAAGAGAAGGGAGACCATATGTCTCAACTGAAGTACACATTTCAGCTAACAATTACTATTATATAACTCTTCCCTTTTTTAGGTCCTGAACACCTGAGCAGGATAATAGGATTTATGGTTATTGGTGGAGGAGCTTGGTAAACAACTCTGGGGATATCTATTGGGATAGTTTTTGAACAACAGCCTTTACAATATTTGTGACATATATATAAAACAAGATTGTTACAATGATTACAATAATAATGGATAATATAGAATACATATAATTATATTCATTGGTAATTAAAGACATTAATTATACTTAAGTTACATTCAATTGAGGTATAGTTGTTACATTATCGATTTGGATTTTAAAGGAGTTATCATATAATCGGTGATATTTATGAGCAATAATATGATTATGAATGGGAGGAATTTCTTATATCAATCTACATTAGATACATTAATCAGAGCAGTGTCTGGAAGAAAAATAGTGTCGTTATTATAACAATTATCAAATTCAGGTGTTCTTATAGCTAGGTTTACATTTAGTTTATCAATATATGTTAACATTAGGGTTAGTATATTTATTAAAATTACATTGAGATATTTTACCATTATAAAGGATATTAGAGGTAAGTAAATAGTATTATTTTTGTTGCAATTGTCTAACTTACGATTGTTAATAATAATATATGAATTTATATCGTCAATATAATTAATATTGGATAGCTTATGTTGAGTATAATTACATTGAACTGTAGAATCTAATAATATAATATTTTGTTTATACATTCATTAAGCAGTAAAGTAGGGTTAGTAAAATAATAGTTATTCATAAAATAGTTAAATTAATGTTATAAAGATTATCATTTTTTTCTTAGTACTAGTGTTTTTTGTAAATCAATAGAATAATAAAGATTAGTTTTATTTACAGGAATTGGTATGAGCAAAGAGGTTCTTACATTTAGTTCTGCTAGTGGTAGGTCTATAAAAACATGGAGTATTTCCTCATGTATAATACAATGTATTTTGCTCATAAGCCATAATATTTCTGATTTACTTGGAGTTAATATTACATTTTTTGTGTATGTCAAAGTTATATAAATATCTTGAAAAGCTACTTCTTTGCCAATGCTTATCATATTGCCTCTACCCTTATTAAAATTTTCATTTATTAATTTAATATCCGTCTTAAAAGTCTCTATTATTTGTTTATTCATGTTTACTATCTGTTCAATATTATGTTCGGTATTAAAGTTGTTACGTTCTACTTTACTTATGACATTGTCATAATGTTGTTTGTCCGTAGCGTCCATAGTACCAGTTAGTCAGCTAATAGCCGTTCCTAGTCCATTTATCAATCCACGTCTTTGTCTTCTATTATGATTTCTCAGTAGGTCAATTTTATTCTTGGTTCCATGTATCATGTATCTACTATCAGAGGGTAGGTTTGTTAAGTTATTATAGAATAGAGTATGGTTTTTGTATATTGATTAGTTCTGACTATAATAGGCTTATGTTATAAAAGTGGTATGTTTTGAAGTATTTTTCAATTACTTTTACATTGTTTAATGTGTAGTGTACCATTCCGTTGATGTTAGTCAGGTCGGTTACTTTCAGAGAAGAATTGTCCGAATCAGTGCAAGTGTCTTTATTGCTATGTGAAACAAATTTTCGATGTGTCCGATATTTCTTGCGAGGTTGTTTAATTTTGTTAACATGCGATTTCTTTATTTCATTTTTATCTCTATATTTTTCTACTGGTTTATAAGAATTATCATGCTTTCCATGGGTAGTATTTTTTATCATTAATTGTTCATTATAAATTGTCGGAATGTCTTTCCGATTTTGGTTTAGTTTTTCTATTCGATCAGTCTTATCTTTTATTATATTTGTCTTTACTAAGTCATTTATTAGTCTTTTATCATCATGATGTTTTTGAACATATTGTTCTTTTATTGATTTATTTTGTTGGTTATTTTGTCTAGTTATTCCAAACGGTTTTGAAAAGTTAATAGTCTTTTTTTCCTTTTTTATGATTATTTGTTGATTTTCTATATTAACTATTCTTTCGTCATTTACTACACAAATTTGCTTATTAGAAGAGCGTTGGGAATGTGAAGTTGTTTCATTAGAACATAAGTCGTCTTGTATTATCTGTTCATCTATTTGTTGGGGAATAAGTTGCTCTAAATCTATAGTTATTGTGTCATATTCTGGACTATCTTTTACTGGGAGTAATTCTATTTCTTCAATGTCCATGCCATCATCACTATAGTTAGTTTCGTCTTCCTTATTTTGGGAAATAAGTTGCTCTAAATCTATAGTTATTGTGTCATATTCTGGACTATCTTTTACTGTTGTTGTTTTATTTTCCGATTTACTTTCCAAGTATTTTTGGTCTTTTTTTTCTTTTAATTTAATACCGTTTATTATTATTTCATCATTATGACATTTTATTTCGGCTACTACGTTAGTTTTTCCTGTTTTATCCTTAAGTTTGGGTAAGGAATCGATATGATTTACCGCATATTCTGGTCGGGGGGTTGGTTCTTTGTCATTGCGACCGTAGTCTAAAAAATGTTCAAATTTTTGGGATATCTCATTAAGTTGTTCTTTTAATTGTTTAATCTCTTCGTCCTTATCGTTTTCTGTATAGTGAACGCGATTGCTAGCTGTTCTCATAGAAACTGTTTGATTCTCTCTTTGTTGTTCTTGTCTTGGTTGGGGATTGAAATATTTTCTTTGTTCATGAGGTTTCCATGATTGGTTGTGTCTCTCGTTATTGTCTCGGTTATAGTTTGGGGTATATTGTCGGTAATTTTGTTGTATTTGGTCTTGTCTTTGTTCCCATGTTCTTTTAAAATTGGGATCATAATTTTTTCCTAGGTAGTTGGGATTTGTTTGTCGTTGGTTATGATATTGTTGTCTTGGTTCATATATTTCCCTATGATAACTTGGTTGGTATTTGTTTCTTATCTCATATTGTTCTCTTCTTTCGTAATGTTTATGAGGGTCAAAGTTTCTACCTTTATAATTTGATTGTTGGGGTGCGCGTTTTTGAGGTTTATCGTAAATTCTTTCTATAATTTCATCGGTTTCTCTTTTTAGAAATTGTTCGATATCTTCAAGCGTTTCGTATTTTACATGGATAAGTTGCGCGTTTAATTCTGGGTGTAAATGTCGCTTACAATGGGTAGCTATTTGTAAATCGTATTCAACCATTTTTGCATCTTTTTGTTCTAAAGTAAATTCGTCATTAGTTCTGATTCTAGCACTTAAATCCTCTCGTAGGATCATTAGTCTGTCAATATATGTTAAAGGATGTTCATTGTAATGGGGTTTGGTTTCATAGATTTCACAAATGCTTTTCTGGATGGTTTTAGTGTCTCTAAATTTCTTTTTAATGTCGGTTAGTAATTGGTCTATGTTAGTATAAAATTTTTTACATGATTTTGCTTTTCCTACAAGTTTATTACGGACGTGTGCTAATAATCTTTGATAGTTTCCTATTTTATTTGAATTATTAGCATTGCATGAATATTCGAATACTAAGTTTATACTATCTATAAAATCTACTAAAGTGTCTGATGACCCATCGAAAGTTGGGATCAAATGAAAATCTGAATCTTTAATTATGTAATTAGTTCCGTCCATTTCTTCTGTTTCTGTAATGTTTCTTAAAAGGTTCAGTCTGTCTGTTACTGATGTCATTAAGTCAAAATGTGTACAATAAATATATTTACCAAGTGAATGATGTCTTCAGTGAAGTCTAGCTTTCTTTCTTCCTTCAAACTTCCTCAGAGATATAACAAATTTTTAAGGTGGTTCCTTGGTAAAAATCTATTGAAATAGATCAGTACCCAATATCGGTGAAGTCCTGTCCTGTGGGGTTTCTTTCCAGAGGTATTTGCATCGGTCTTCTCACGCTATTGGAGTGGTCTCACTGTCCGTTGCCAAATGAGGGATCTCTAAATGGTGGACTCCCGTGAAGTTACTGAGTATACTGCCAAGTTCCAAGTTCGAGCGCCAGTTAAATAATCTCAATAGAGGAAAGTCTTTTTAAAAAGCTTTATTTTGAATAACAATACAATCAAAACACTGGTATATATACACAAATATTAGTCAGTTAAAGCGTTACAACATTCTTTTAGGAAGGCTACACCACAAGTGTGTGTGTCTTGGCCCTAGCAGGTAGCGAAGGGTTAGGAGGGGGTTAACAGACAAAGAGAAGGGAGACCATATGTCTCAACTGAAGTACACATTTCAGCTAACAATTACTATTATATAACTGAGGTTCTTATTCGTAGACTCGGCTTTGGCCGAATTCCGATTTGACACAGTTAGGACGGCGCGTTGTTTGGTAAATCTCAAGTGGTCCACTTCTTGACCTTACAACGTTGCCAGGCCTCCCTTCTTCAGTATCTCATGTTTCTTTATTCCGAATGAATGAAGTTTATGAAGCAGGTGGTGAGGTTTATGAATTTTTCTGGCTTGTTTAATTCATTCGTGCCATCCCTAGTTCTTTTCACTTCTTGAAAGTCGCCGTTACATGTTCTTTCTAACAGTAGTAGCACCATGCTCTGTTGGGGATTCCATACAATAAATAGGTTCTCGCACGTACCCATCCACAATCCACAAACTTCATTATTATATGTAGGACAGGAAACAAATACTATCCTGTCTTAAAATGTAATAATTTTATTTGCTTATGTAATATTACGTATGATGTGTTATCATTTGATGAGTTTTAATTAAAATTAATGATCCAATCCTAATCAAAATGTCCTTCACAGGTTGAATCATATACCTGGTTTTCAGTGGTCTCGTAAAGGTTGAGCAGGTACACAACTTCATAAACTTCTCTGCATCATTTCTGTTCGCCGAACGTAGCAAATTATTAATTAACTTACCTGAACTAGTAGTATCGCTCATTATTCGAGTTTATTTCCTTCGTGAAAAAATTGTGTGAAAAAAAACTTCATTGGACTGTTGGCCGGTCAAGTTGTGCAAATAGTTTCCTGTACACAAATTTTATCTGTTGCTATGCATCCAAAGGTCAAATTTGACCTCAATCGTTTCTGCCCAACTAATAAACGACTCTTTGCGATAAATATGAACATGTTTTCTTCTGTATTGAAAATGAACTTTTGTGCAGCCAGATTTCAATTTCCGCCAAACACAGATATATCGCTAGTGGAAAAAATTATAACTACTAAAGAAAATACATTTTGAAAGGGCCGTTTGTTTCAAGAGAGTTATCGCTAAGTCTAAAGTAGACGTAATACTATTACAAACTACTATATTTTTTACTGCAGTTTAAAATTAGGTAGATACACACTATTTTTAATAACTTTTATCGTTTGGAACTTTAGAAAACGGAAGTTTTACTTATGTTCAGTAATTGTTAATAACCACTCTTGGTTTTGATTGACTTAAAAAAGGTGGCTCCAATCCTCAGGTACCTCTAAGTAATCCACTGGAAGCACATTACAACAAATCTCTATCCAAAATACATATGTGTTCATAACAGACGAGTAGATTATCAAATCCTTGTAAATAGTAACTTATCCTTTAAATCTCAATAGAAGTACACCGCCATCACAATATTCTAGCTTTCCGATATTTTTATTTAGATGAAAGTTTTCTGTGGCCTTAAAGGAAAAAAAAGCGTTTCAGGTCAAAAATACTATGTTTTCTTTTTCACGGTTTACTTTACTTGTGAATCCGAAGATAAGACCGACCGGTAGAAGGGATATTAATATCGAAAATGAGGCGGAAGGGAAGGTTGATGAAATTAAACGTCAGACTGAGGGAGGCCGTTAAAGGTGGAAATTATAATAAAGCCGCTGCCATGAACAGGCCTGCCAAGTGGCGAGCTTTGAGCAGCCGCTTGGACCAGTTAGCCAGCCTCTTAATAATTACTACACCGCTACAGAACAGCCCTGTAAACCCCTCAGAGCTCCCTTACACCGACGCGGATATGAGGTGTTTGTTAAGGCCTGCATGCATGTCTTTGTTATTTCATTGAAAATACACATAGCGCCATGTTTTGTTTGTAGGAGTATTTATTTCAGACTTGGGCAAGCTACATCTTATAGGGATGATCGAGTGTAAGAAATTATTTTTATTTGCGATTCACGCCACTTTTCAATCACACTTACTATTACAAAATGAGAGACATAAGGAATGTTAGTCTCACCCTAAATCAACCACGTTCTTCGCTTTACAGAAGTGAACGAGAACTCCGCTCTTAGACATCAAGTCACGCAAACCCCCAATCTGTAGAAATTTATTTGTTAAATAAATAGAATAAAGCTTGAAACTAAAAACAGAGGAGGAGGATCTAAAATACCATATTTCAGTACATTCGGTCGGGTTAATTAAAACACATTAGGACCCACAGCCTTAGTAGCACAGAAAAATCTGGTCCCGGCAATGAAAATAAAGAGATGCACACACAATCATAAGATATCCAATGACACAGGAGAAGAGCTGAAACTGGGACGATTAAAGCCTATCGTGGAGCCACTACACTACTCACGGGATTTTTTTTTTTTCTTTTTTTTTTAATTTCAAAACCTCAAAAAATAATACAATGAACAAACAATTTTCATAGAGTTACAAGTTGCTCCTCGTACTGCGATGCACTGATGCATTCGAAGGAGGGCATAATATAAATACATTCAATCTGTAGTATAAAAAGTCATAACCATATCCACAACACTAGGTGATGAGGCTCACCTTCAGCTTGTTACTGGCACTAAACACTAAAAACAAACTAAAACCTATACCAAGAACCTAAGACTAAAGTGTTCCAGCCGCGATAGCGTCTTGCCATCGATGGGGGAACGGAGCGGGGGTTATCGTGTTAAACACTGGGTTTGTCAAGTATTGCAGGGAGTCGAAAAATTTGATATGTCTACGTTGGATGAATTCATCCACCGTAGGCAGCTCAAAGATCTCGTGACGCTCACTGTTGCTCCGCTGCTCGAATGAAGTATTTCTGACCACTTTCATCAGTATACCGTTT
This sequence comes from Acanthosoma haemorrhoidale, assembly GCA_930367205.1. Lineage (NCBI taxonomy): Eukaryota > Metazoa > Arthropoda > Insecta > Hemiptera > Acanthosomatidae > Acanthosoma > Acanthosoma haemorrhoidale. The sequence continues at coordinate 47,421,871 of OV884009.1, forward strand.
TGAAATTGTTGGAGTCGCCGAGCTGTCGTATACGTCATATGACGAAAAAGCTGTGCACCATACAGCAGAGTAGGCCTGACTATACTCTTGTATATCAATAGCTTTAGACGGAGTGATAGATTTGGGGAAGTTAATAAATGCGTAAGCCGGTAAGACTTCGTGCGTGTTTGCTTCAACTTCTTCGTAAAATGGTTGTTACTAAAATGGAGGTGTCTGTCCATTTTAATTCCCAGATATACTAGGTTGTTGGCTGGTGAATTTTCCTCCGTTCCTACTATGTAACTAGTAGGTAGTCGGCTTTTTCCCTTTTAAAAAGAGAAAATTACGCAGTCAGTCTTACCCAGAGATATTGAGTCTCCCCAATCTCTCACTGATCTGTTTACAAGCTACTTCAGCCTGTTTCAGAGCTACCTTGGCGCTCATGCTACTGCTGTACATCGCTATTAATGTCATCTGCAAAGGCAGTAACTGTGGGGTTTTTATATCGGGCTCTGACAATCTCAGACGTGTATACGTTGAATAGTACAGGGGATAAGACGGCTCCTTGGGGTACTCCACAGATCGGAGGGACAGCTTATCACCCAGGATGCTACCAGGATTACAGGAAACTATCACCCACCCGCACCCCCATCGATCTATTTTTCAGGAAGCTAGCCAGAATTGAATACAGTTGTTCCGGGCATTCCCGGTCGCAGAGCATTTGACACATTGACCCTTGAGACACCGAGGATAATGCTTGAGTGCAGTCAATCGAAATCATAGCCGTGGCTATGTTTCTATTCGTGTTATGGTGAGCCTCTGACTGTACCTTCAGAAGGGGGTGCTCTGCGCTCATACTGGATTGAAATCCAGTCTGTTCTGGCGGAATGGTGTCGTTTTCCGAGCAGTAATCTTTGAGATAATTCAAAAGAATTATCAACAGCACTGTTTGTATCCCGTCGTGCCCTGGTGCTTGGTTTCCCCGACACCGAAGAATCGCCTTGAGCTGCTTCGGTGATACAAACATGTGGTTCTGTTCAGTATCTACCGGAGGAGGCATGTGGTAGTATCCCGTCCTAGTTGTAATGTCCCTAGCGTAGTGGTCGGCCAGTTTTGTTGCCTGTTGCTTAGCAGTCAGAACATTGTCACCTTCGTGAAGACGGCGGTGGCTGTCTTGCCTTTTGTAGTCTTCAGCAGCTTCCAAAACTTTCTGTGATCTCCGTGAGTGCTACGAAGTCTCTCATGCCACTGCGCTGTTTTCCAGAGTTTCATCAAGCCCCGGATTTGCGTTGTGAGAGAATTCACAACGATCTTGGCTTGCTGATCTCTCGTCCTGTACCAATTATTCTTCCAATTATTGCGCAAGGCAATAATTTTAAGAATGTGGTCTGGAGGTGGTCGCAGAGACGGTGGCATGGGAGTGTACTTCGGGATCGCAGTGTTTGCTGCGTCTATGATCACATCAGTTATGAAAGCCAGTTGAAGATCTACTTCTTCTTTCGTGCGGAGAATGGGAACCGTATGCAGGTTGTGGTAAATTTTCAACCGATACAGACCCCAGTCGGCACGACGGTAGTCGTATCTCGTGGGGCCAGGGGTCGCCACTTTGCCATCCACTGCATACAGTACTGGCCTGTGGTCAGACGTAATAAAGTCAAGGGCGGTGCAACTAGTGATACGGTGTGGTTGTTTTGTCAGTAGTAAGTCAATCGTCGAGGTAGCCTGCGGGTTACCTCTATATTGAAAAGTAAAGGTCTGGGGGTGAACGACCGTAAACGGCGTTCTCAACAGGAGTCTCCCAGCCATGTTTGTTGCGGTGTTATACCACATCGTGTGTCTCGCATTGAGATCTCCCACCACCCAGTGGTTAGATCTCTGAGAACATGCGTGTAGCAGGGCTGAGTACTCCTGAAGAGACGCGTACGGTCTCCTGTATAGAGCGGTAAGGTAAATGGGTCACCCCAAATTTACCTTAACTGTTAAGTGGTGAAGCTTGGGATCAGTTGTAGTCAGTGGTGAAGCCACTATCTTCCAATTGATACCAAGGCGTATAGCAATGAGGACCGCTCCGTAACCGTTAACCCTTTCAATGGCAGTTGAATAACCTTTAATGTGGATCGATTGTGTATATACCCAAGTGTCTGTCAAAACTACAATATCTGGTCGGTAGAGCGCTAACAGCACTTCTACCTCATCTATTTTGGTCAGGAGACCATCAACGTTGAAATTTAATATTTGGTGATCTACCATTGTTGATGATTACCAGATATTATAGCCATAAACATTTGGCTGCAGAAATCGACGAGGGCAGTTACCCATTTCGGTCCACACTCCAGGTCTTGGCGCTGGTCGTTTGTCAAAAACTTTAGTCTAGGATCTAGGTACTTACGTCTAGAATTTCCTGATGTGTCTGCCGACGTGGTGGGAACCGTTCTCGACGAGGGGGGGCGCTCTCGGCGTGGAGGGGGCAGCTGTGTCTTCATTCCTGTCCTGGAACAGCTTGTAGAGCGGGTTCTGCCAGGCGTTTGTAGATGGTGGAGGAGCAGGTATCATGATTGGCTCGTTCTGGCGTCGCTTCTTCTGCTGAGGCTGTAGTCTGTCGTGGGCTGGTTTCATCCTGGCGAGGATCTCCTTTCGCTTTGCGCAGCCTCTGTAAGAGGCGGGATGCGCCTCGCCGCAGTTACAGCACTTTAGCAGGGTTGAGTTGTTTCTGGGACACTGCGCCACCTCGTGGGGTCCCGCACATCTCACACATTTTCGCTTCTTGCCGCAGTGATTCCGGGTATGCCCGAACTCCTGGCATTTATAGCACTGTGGGACTCCCCGCTGTTCATTGTATAAGACTATTTTGATTACCACATGGTTTATGGCCCTCAATTTTTTCAATGCGTTGAGGGTCACAGAGGGTTTCGTCGTGACTAGGACAGGGGCAATATCTGTTTTATTCCCGCTGGGGTCTGTCTTCCTCAGTCTTCTTATGTCGAGGACGTCGGGCTCTGCTGTCGTGATTGCGGCATTTATTACATTGATATCCTCGTGGACATCTAATCCTAGGATAAGAAACTTTTTGTTTCTGTGTACCCCTAGGAGCAAAGGAATGGAATTGTTTACCGTTCTGTTGGAGTAGGTCTAGGATTTTAATCCTCTCTTCCTCCTCTTCTGGGTAAATTGTTACCCCCTCTTTCGTCTTCCTCAGGGTGAAGCGAATTATATTGTTGGATTTAAGCAGCTGGGCTATTGACGTAGTTGTTTCTCCGGAGACAATAACTGGCGGTGGCTTTTTCACGGTCACCGGTATGTATAGTTGTAAACTTTCAGTTGACTCGCTAGCGAGTAACTGAAATTTATTTTCGATCTTCGTCTGCTTCTTCTTCGCAGGTCGTTGGGCTTTCGCCGTAATTTTGGGAAAAGTGAAGTCCTCTTCACTGTCCGGGGTTGTCGGTCTGGACCCGGCCGCTTCCTGGAAGTATCCACTTCCATTTCCATCGTCCGAATTATGGTTTAAACACACTTAAAGTGTAACGTGGTGTTGGCGTCAGGCAAGATGGTGGCAGGAAACAAACAAAGGCAGCAAGAGGTGTTCACGCTTTGACTGCTGACTGGGAACTTACACACGGGAGAGGAAACCCGAAGCTTATAGCGGAGCAACTCCATTAGCGCTACGGAAAGAAAAAACTCGAAGCCTATCGTGGAGCCACTACACTAGTGCTCTCGGGAGAGGAAACCCGAAGCTTATAGCGGAGAAACTCCATTAGCGCTACGGAAAGAAAAAACTCGAAGCCTATCGTGGAGCCACTACACTAGTGCTCACGGGATAGAAAACCTTAAAGTTGAAGTGATTTTGAGTAATATTTAAGTCTAGGATGACATAATGGAATATAGAAAAAAAAATGTTTTTATTAAGAAAACATGCCTCTAGATTTTAATTGCCATAATAGTGTAAAACGGGATTTCTAAGTGTTCAGTTTATAAATCCTTCTCCAAAAACCCCCAGTAATTCAAGGGGCCTTTTATAAATAATAAATTAGATAGCGTATGTTGTCTGGTTTTTTGTTAGAAAGTTGATTGAGCTTTTGTCAATTGGCAGCAGAAAGTCTCTAATGATTTTATGAATATGCCTGTGATAATTTCAGTCTATACGTAAATACCTAAATGAGTATGCTGCCAAAAACTATTCACAATATCTGAACTGTCTTAGGTAACTTGTAAATATTTCGATTTAAAAAAGTTGAGCAAAGAAAATTTACGGAGAGATTTTATATTTTTTAAAAACAACCATAGCTTTCCATTTTTAATTTTTATAATAACTAATAACTATAACTGAGTTTATCTAAAAGTGTATTTATACTACATATTCTCTGTTGTGAAGTATGACCAAAAAAGAAAGTTCTTCAATAACCAAATTTGATTTCTGTCCTCAATTTTATAGAAATCAGTCACTTGAGACTAGTTTCAAAAATAAAAATACAGACATTGCAGCCTTTAAATATATTTTTATTATTTTAATACTATTATTTATGGATATATTTATCATCAGCATTAGCTAATATTAGTTTTGTTCTTAAATATTTTTTAGGCAAAATTATAATATAATTATTAGATACTGTATTGTAAAGTATTTTTGAAAATTCCCCCTTCAATTACAACACTTTTTTTTTATTCAAAACAGTTTATATATAAACAACAAAATAATCATAAGTAATCCTATATATTTTTGAACAAAAACATATTTGATTTAAGGGTTTAATTATTAATATTTTCATGTAATTATATTATTGTTATAAAATGTATATTAATGTTAATTCGTATTTCAAGTTTTGTACAAAAATATTCCACTTATCAAACCGCATCCTGAAATTAGAAGCATACCACTGTCTGTGGAGTTTTGTTTAGAGTATGCTACATTTATACAGAATGTATAAATTAATAAAGTGAATAAAACTGCTTAAAACTTATTATGATAGGAAAATACATATATTTAGATTACAAGTGATTAATAATGGACCCTTTGCTATTTTTCATAAGGTTACAGTTAGTATATTTTGGGAATTATGAGCAACTTTCATGCAAAAAAATCATCCCTCTATTTGAAACTGGGACTGCATGAAAATTATGAAAAGAAATTTGATGACAGTTTTAATACCTATGTCCAAACAGCACCCTGTAATTAAATACTATAACTGTAAATTGGTTTTGTATTTAAACCATGTTACTTTATTACACAAAATCTGTAAAGAATTAAAAGACAATTAATACTATCATGTTAAAAATGTCCCATGTCTAATTGACCGAAGCTTTTATTTGTTTGAGTTTGAACTTTACTTATTTATCAGGCCTTCAATCGAGTATGTCACCAGGGCTTGCTCTATACATTCAAAAACAGCTTTCCTTCCACGTAATACCTCATACTTCCTGTTATACTTATGTGAAAAATATTGCCTTTTCCACATTCGCCTAATTCCTGCAACTTCCTAGTGTCACCTAGGGTGGGGTACTCAGTTCTATCCTTTTACTTTTCCATTTGTCTGAAATGCCTACTAAGCCTTCAACCTCCCTCTATGAATTCACTGATGAAACAGCCATCCTCTCTTCCAATCCTGACCCTATCTTGGATTTCCAATCGTTTCTCGAACACCTTGTCCTTTTAGAACCTTCAAAGTGAATGTTGATAAGTTCTCTCATCTCACTTTCACCATCTATTACTCATTCTATCCTTCGGTTTAACTGTTCAAGCAGCCCATTCCTGCTAAAAGCAACCAATTCCAGCCCACCTTTGAAGGACTTTGTTGAGTAGTTGACAAATAACTGACATAGAGCACACGTCGAAATGACAAGAAACTTACAGACGATTCAAACTAATTCTTTGCATCATGGATTCTTTCCATTCAAAAATAACAAGATAAAATAAGAGGCAGATCTACATAACCATAATCCAACCTACCTGGTACAGAATAGAAGTCTAGGAAAGTGCCAAGCCTTCCAATATTCTTCGCATCTAGTCCTGCAATCCAGAATCTGCAAGGTGCCCTACACTCCCTTCTATGTCAAAATGTACCCTTCAAATTGATCTCAACATCCCATTCATTTATATCTAGGCACCTCCTACCAGAACTTCCATTCCAGGTTTCCTGGTATCCTAATCCATGTGTTAATGGTCTATACGCTCATTTTATTCATGGCAACCCAGAGCGATGCATAAGGTGATAGTGGCGTTGAGACCTCCTAACCAACTAAAATTTTGTTTATAAGGGAGTTCTGTGATGACAAGTAAAGTGGTTTCGGTTAATAAGCTTTTTTATCTGAACAAGTAACAAGACGGTATAAACTGAAGTTCTTAGCACTGTTTAAAATACTATTGCATTGATCGCATGTAATAATTTTAATAAAGAAATATATATTTTATATTTTCATGTTAGTAATAAATTCTAGATACAAAATTTAGTTCTCTATTTATTGCTGAATATGATTCACATGTTAATACAATCAAAAGTATTTTATTTTGATATTGCTCATGATATGTTTAGTTAAACAAAAAAATCTATTATACACTAAAGTTAAACTATCTTTTCTTTTTTTTCCCCTTCCTAAGGACGAACCTCTCACGGGGTCATTCAAGTTAAATCAAGACGTAAAAGTATAAAATCATGAAAGAATTCATTCATACATATTTATAATTCCCATTTATATGATATTTACTTACACATTCTGCCCAGAACTCCGCCCCGAGCAAGACCATTCTACCAAGTGGCAAAGAGCTAAGATGAATAAATATACCAAAAATAATAATGCACACATGTAAAAATAGTCACAAACCTAACCTAAGCGGTCAAGGACATATCTTTTTTAGTGAACTATAAATATTGATACTTCTATGGGAGTAATTAGTTACTTTCCATACAGCATCCAGCATTTGGAAGTATACCACATTCTTTTTGTTCATGGTATGTTTAATTTCGCATAAAAATATATAATTCACATGAATATTACCAAATAATAATACACTTACCTTAAACTATTATTATTACATAGATCTTTATTTGGAAAATTACAATTTGGTTCTACACCATCATTTAATTGGATGTAAGAATTCATTCATATTTATGTAGAATTCACATTTATATGATATTTACTTACACATTCTGCCCAGGAGTCTCCCCCTGAGGGAAAAGCAATGGATTTCTTCCCTCTCTGACCATTCCACCATGTGGCAAAGATCTAAGATGAATAAATGTACCAAAAAATAATAATTCTCACATGATAAAGTAGTCACACATCTAATACCCCAATGAAATTACTTATTTATGTTTGAATTGTACATATTGTTATTTTCATATGCGTAATTAATTATTGTTATTAAATATTATTAAAACGATTCGTTTCTGCAGCTGTAAGGGTTACACTTTCCAAATTGCTTCCTGAGAATTCAATGCATATCAGGGTTATTTTGTTTTGGTTTTTCTTTAAAATGATTTTGAGATTACCATGCAAGATTTATAAATAAACTAAAAAAAGCAATAAATTCGTGTTAAAATTATCTCATATCCATTATTTAAAGACATTACTTATTTGACTTTTTACTGACAATATTTATATTTTCATGCGAGAAATTAATTAATGTTAATTAATTTTGTTTTCAGGTTTTGATGAAGATGGTTCCATTTAGAACAACTGAAAAGGATTACTTAGCTACATTTGCAAATGGGAACAGACCACTGTTTTTTCGGTTATAGTTTTTGTTTAAGCTGTTTTAATTATTGTTTTATTTTTGTTAGACTTTTATTTAAGCTTGGATTCTATGATATATGTATAAATATACAAAAACAACAGTCTACTCACATTGACTTTTATTATTTTAGATTGTATTGTAAACATGTTTTTTAACTCATTATTACTGGTTCACAATGTATGCTATAATTTTCTATTGTCTCGACTGAGTCACATACATATTACTATAATACACATGTACACTATATATTACTATGTACACATACACATACTATAAGAAGAAATTTGTATTCAAACTAAAATACAACTGTCTCATCTACACATTTTACCATTCGACGACCTGCAGGGTAATATCCTTATAGGGGATATTCTTGTAAAGAGATCCTGGGTCGGACATGTGAAATACTCCTGCCATCAATAAATATATTTTGTAACCATTATATTATTAAATAATTTCATATGTTAAATTTTATTTTAATAAACTTTTTTGTTTTTGTTCAAATTTGCAATGATTATTTTCATATTTTTTCCTTTAGGTTCATACTTCATTTGATAGCAAAAAATATTAATTAGTGAAAAAAAAAATGTGATTTCTCAATACAATCAGTGGGTATTTGAACAAAGCTGGATTCAACAAGGCAAAGGAAGTGAACCTGAATTAATTACATAATTTTAACTATAGGCATTTTTATTTTATTTTAGATAAGAATAAGTACTGACATCTTTTAGATGTTCTGTTTAACTTACTACTACTAATATAGATTCCTGACATTTCTCACCCCCTGGACAATAGTCACTCCATTTGACAGTATGTCTTTGGCATTTCACCATCATGATTCCTCATGTAGGGGTGGCGAAAAAGTAAAACCTATGTTTATCAATCATTCATCATATCCATAATATGATTTCGATGTTGATCTAACATTAGTAAAAAACATTTCAGTAAATGTTTACTTAAATAAAAAACAATGCTTACTTTTAAGATTTCTCTAAATCAAGTTCTGAAGCTGTTTACAGTGTGATTTGTTTCTCAAATGTTAGATTTATAATAAACATGTAAACGCAAATATAATTTCAAACATATTTTAAAGAATAAAAAGTTTCGAGAGCAAACAATAGAAATTGAATATTTAGTGATGTTTAAACAACATCAATAACCTTTTTATAATAATGTTTTAGTTATTTACAATCTTTTTTATTTGTTATAAAAGCAATTTTAGTTGATTTGTAGAGATGGCTTATAAATAAAATGAATTATCTTTGATCAAAAATACCTGTTTTTTTAACCGTTTGATTACTATTTAGGTCAATGATTATTTAAGCTATCTATATTTGTTTTTTTTCACTAAAATAAACTGAAGTACTGTTGGTCAAAAATACTGATTAGTTTTTCAGGATCATTTAACTTGTTTTTAAGAGACTGATCACAAATCCTGTAATTATATCTCAATATGGTTTCTCATTTTTCTGTCACTTTTATTAAATAAACTATAATTTAGTTTATAATTACTGAGAAGAAATTGAAGTCCATAACCAAAAAAAAAAATACAAACATACATTAAGTTCAGTACTTATCCAGACCCCATACCATCCCGACGACACAGGATAAAAATAATAATTCATCAAATTAACTTATACATAAATGTGATGAAACTCTCTCAATCAAAGATCCAAGAGATAAAAAAAAAATAGAAATTATTGTGGAAAAAAGGTTATACAAATAAAAACATACATTTTCGAACATTTTTATTAGAAAACAAGAATATGAAAACATTTGTCATCTTATACATCATTCAAATTATACAATTGGGGTGAGTCTGTTGTTAAACTTTTTGATAATTATAGGTCACACTGAATGAATGATGATATACAAAAATAGTTTTAGTTGTTTTAACAATTATGTAAAATAAAAGGACTTCAATAAAAAAACATGGTATTAGGAACTGTAAGTACAACAATGGAGGGAAGTCTATACCTTTTTTATGACAAATAACAATAAAAAAGAATATATATATATATATGAAAAGATAATAAGAAATAGAAAAATATATAAATCTACTTTAAAATAGTACAATGTTCAAAAAACATTTAATTCATAGATTAATTTTGTGAATGTATATGTTGAATCATTCAATTTTACAGGCCAGTCCACAACTAGCACAAATCTTAAAAGTTTACACAATAACAACTGTTTTTTTTCTTAAAATATATATGTTGACTAAAAAATCAAAGCATGCGTACGTTTTGATGTGGATTTTAGAAAAATTGGATTAAAGTTCAACATCAACTTCAGGTTTAAACATATTACATGTCTATAATCCAGTCTATGATTTGTAAGATTAAAAAAATTGTAAAACAGTACTACAAGAAATAAAAGAAAAAATAAGGTTGTGAAAATTGTTCCATTATTTATGCTAGTTAGATTAATCTAAATGGAATAAATTACTCTTGACACTCCATTAACTTCAAAAAATGGGATTATGATACAAAAGAACAGTGGAATGTACATGTGTTTATGCTGGGGGCTAAAAATCTTTTTAGGGAATAATTGGATTCTTTGGCAATTGAGTTTTTGTTGGATTTTCACTAACCTTATCCGATCGATTCCTAACAAATACATCACTTAAATCTAAATTTACTATAAACTACTTGAATAAGGGAGTAACTAAACTAACTGCTAACTAGACAAACTACACACTGAGAGGCAAAAAAGTGACCTCGTCAATATAGGTACCCATTTCCAATCAATTTGTTATTAATGTCTCCACATACTTTTATAATAAATAACAAGTCATATGAAACATATCAGTAAAATTAAAAGTATAAATTTAATAAAAATCAGTGGTATTTAAAAAAAATAATTTTTAGTAAGTTATTTGAAATTAACAAAATAGGGTGTGTTTCCACATCTTGTGTTTATAACGGCTTTCATTCGATGGGACATTGACTAATAAGGTTTTGAATAAGTTCCTGAGGGATAATTTTGTATTCTACCGTTAGGGCAACCCTCCTGAACCGAATCTGGTAAAGTAGAGTCACTTTTTTTGGCTCTCACTGTAGAAAAAATAAAATCAAAAAGTATAACAAATTGATTATAAGAATAAAATTGAGAGTTAGGGTTTAGTGCCTACTTGGGGCGTTCAAGTAAGGTTTCAAGAAGACCCGAATGGCGTCGAAGAGCAAGCGCATTACGATCGCACCACAGGCAAAATAAATGGTCTGATTAGCTTCCTTCTTGGCGGCATTCAGACGCCTGTTTCTCAATCTTTTGAATCTTTCATCTATGGTCTCATTTCTGATAGAACCATCGGGTTCCACCACCAGCCCAATGTATTTGGTGTCGTTCTGATGCTTACAGATTTCAGCCGCATTGAAAGCGAGTCGAGTTCCGTTCAATGTATACCATCCTTCAGGCAAAGGAGTTGCGTCCGTTAGGATGTCAGTAATTTCTTCCGATTGATTCATTCCGGAGTCCTTGGTGAATGGGACGCGTACGAAACATGGTTTGAATTTCACGACTGGAGACGTAATATAAATGTAGGACACCAAAACGCCGCAAATTAACAGTAAGAGCCTCATGTTGGAAACTCTGAAAAAAAAAAAACATGCTCAATATTCATTCCATGCTAAATAAATGTTGATAAAAAATATATTATGAGACTATCTAACTCGGGTCATTTTTATTTAAAAGATCTTTTTCACAGATTTCATGAACTAAATTGTTTTTCTCAATATGCGTAGAAACAAAAAAAAGCAGTATCCAGAGATATTTACGATTCTAGTTTCTTTTTTGGAAAGAAATTACTAAAAATAATTCATTTTTTAAACCTTCTGGGTCTCTAAAAACCACCTTTTCACAAAATGAAAAAAAACTTCAATACAAAAAAAGCTTGACATTAAATAGACAATTTCTGTATGGACAGAATTGTTGTATGGAGTTGTATATATTTGTGTTTGAAGGTATGGAAAACCTAGGAAAGAAAAATTAAATAAAAAAAATGTCTAAGCCGAACAAAATACTAGATAGCCATTTGGCCATTTGATTGCCAGACTGTTTAAAAAAGCTATTTCCAATCGCACAATAAACGAAATAATCGTCCTCAATAAAAATCTCTTGAGAAAAAAATTGAACCAAGGCAAAACTAAAAGAAAACCCAAGTGAATCTTATGAGTGACGTGTGTGATCACTGTCTCCTACACTGACGTCACACATCTCCAAGTAAATGAACTGTTTCGAATCAGCAATGGTTATCTTTATAGGTGGCAACCCGTATTAAAGTTAAAGGGTGTTTTAAAAGAAAAATACTACAGCACAAGAATCAATAAAAAAGATAATAAATAATTAAATAAACCACCTGCTAAAGCAACTCAGGTCCCATGGAAAGGTGTGGTATTTTAGACTTCCCTAAATGGTGATGTACGGACGAAGTTGGAAAAAATACTTTTCTACTTTAATAGTTTCAAAGTTTGAAAAGCAACGAAACGCAACTTAAATTGAAAAAAAAAAACCCATAGTGTAAAATATTTTCTGGGATGCCATTCGGTTGGGTTCTTTTTATAAGAGTGTTGTTGAGTCCCAAAAGATTTTTTTTTTCTCAACTACTTTATTTATATATTGTGATATTAATATAAATTATTGTGATATGTACATGGTTTAAAATTGGCTCCTTGCGCTTGCAATAGGTGTTAGAAAAATAAGACAAAATAAAAAATTAGACAGCTCAGGCTCAGGAGGGTGTGTTTTTTCAGGCTGAATTTCCAAGGACGTTATAGACACAGCAAGGACGCTGGTACTTCAATATAGTGTAAGGTGGACACTTTAAATTAAAATAATAACCAACAATAAATAATAATGAATAACCAAACACATCTAAACTTGTGTAAATCAGAAGCGAAAAAAAAAATGTGTTATAACTTTAGTCGGTGCCTATTGTGTCTTAGTAAAATAAATAGTCTGAGTAAATGCCTATTGACACCCTCCCCTGGAGTTAATTGAAGTTTTAAAACGTAATCCAAAATAATGTAAATAAACCAAAAATAACTCAAGTTCTAAATAGGGTGTGATCGTTTTTGCAAACTTTCCAAAATGGCGTTCATAAAAAAAAAAAATAACTAAACGCCAGTAAACTTGGTAAAAATCAAGAAATGAAAAAGCTAAATGTTGTTTAGAGAACAAGTTGGGGTAGGTTTAGTATTTTTATAAGAACCCATATTGGGGTACTAGGCACTTAAAATATGTTAAATAAAAAAAGAAGTTATAGAACAAATGTAATATTTATAATAAACAGCCTGCAAGAGAAAATCCGTGGTTCTAATGTAGGGTGTGGTCGATTTGCTATCTTTCCAAAATGGCGTTACGGGAGATCATGGTAGTTTAAAAAAAAAAAATATATATCACACTCTTTAAAAGTTTCAAATTAAAAAAAATAACCAAACGCTAGTAGTAACACTAGTAAAACACTAATACTAGTAACACTAGTAAAAATCCAGAAATGAAAAAGATAAATGTTTTTTGGAGAACAAGTTAGGGTAGGTTCGGTACTTTTATAAGAATCTCTGAGACTACCAATAGACACCCCACTATGCAGTTAATATATGTTAAATAAAAAATTAAGTTAAAGAGAAAGTTTAAAAAAATAAAATAAACAACCTGCAAAAGTAAAGCCGCGGTTCTAAATAGGGTGTGGTCGATTTGCTATCTTTCCAAAATAGTGTTCAGAGAGAGCATGAACGCTTTTCAAAAAAATATATATTTCACACTCTTTAAAAGTTTTAAATTAAAAAAAATAACCAAACGCTAGTAAACTTGGTAAAAATCCAGAAATGAAAAAGATAAAGGTTTTTTGGAGAACAAGTTGGTGTAGGTTCAGTATTTTTATAAGAACCTCTGAGGGTACCCATAGTAGGGTACTACGCACTTAAAATATGTTAAATAAAAAATTAAGTTATAGAAAAAATGTAATATTTATAATAAACAGCCTGCAAGATAAAATCCTTGGTTCTAATGTAGGGTGTGGTCGATTTGCTATCTTTCCAAAATGGCGTTCAGAGAGAGCATGGACGCTTTTCAAACAAATATATATTTCACACTCTTTAAAAGTTTCAAATTAAAAAAAATAACCAGACTCTAGTAAACTTAGTAAAAATCCAGAAATGAAAAAGATAAATGTTTTTTGGAGAACAAGTTAGGGTAGGTTCGGTGCTTTTATAAGAATCTCTGAGACTACCCATAGACACCCCACTATGCAGTTAATATATGTTAAATAAAAAATTAAGTTAAAGAGAAAGTTTAAAAAAATAAAATAAACAACCTGCAAAAGTAAAGCCGCGGTTCTAAATAGGGTGTGGTCGATTTGCTATCTTTCCAAAATGGCGTTCAGAGAGAGCATGGACGCTTTTCAAACAAATATATATTTCACACTCTTTAAAAGTTTCAAATTAAAAAAAATAACCAGACGCTAGTAAACTTAGTAAAAATCCAGAAATGAAAAAGATAAATGTTTTTTGGAGAACAAGTTAGGGTAGGTTCGGTGCTTTTATAAGAATCTCTGAGACTATCCATAGACACCCCACTATGCAGTTAATATATATTAAATAAAAAATTAAGTCAAAGAGAAAGTTTAAAAAAAAGTAATATAAACATCCTCGAAAAGTAACTCCGCGGTTCTAAATAGGGTGTAGTCGTTTTTGCTAACATTCCAAAATGACCACACCCATTTTCACATTTTTAAAGAATATCCAAAGTATAAATCTAATACGAAAGGATTGAAAAAAAATCGGTATTGAAACGCTAACTGATTTGAATCGAACATAAAAAGGATGTCTCCTGGAGATCGTTACAAAAAAAACAACCATAAAGTAGAGTGCAGGACCAGGCAGAATGTACCCAATAAATTTAAAAAAAACTAGGCAATCCACCTAGTAAAAGCTACAAACATAAATAGAAATGCCATTGAGCCTAGAAACCGGAAAGAAAATAATAAGAACTTGATGACTGACCTCAGTAGAAGTAGTGCCAAAGGAGATGTTGACAGCAGAAGATCTGAAAATGTTTTGAGGTAGGGCTCCTCAGGAGTTCGCATTATATAGGAACTATGGCGTAATAGCCAGAAGGAGTAGGGGGTAAGGAAATCAGCGATTGGATGTATCTATTGATATAATTATCAAATGGTGTACAACGGACCATCACAGCATCGAAATAATAGGTAGCAGATAAGAGGAATACCGTTTGCGATTACAAGTAATATTACTGTTTGCTGATATTAAAACCGACAAGAACTTAATTTATACTGTCATCGGAACGGAAAGTAATCCCATTGTAATCGGCAATTTTTTTTTTTTTTTTCGGACAGTTTATGAGACTGACCATTGTTCGAAAAACATGGTGAGGACCTACAAAAGTAAACATACAGAGTAGCCGCTGTGCTCACGGTCCTATTGTTTCCTGATCAAATGGTGTGAGTTATAACCAGACAGAGCCAACAGAAAACAATTCAAACCCTGCAGCTCCTCATTTCCGACCATAGACTCTCCCAACTGATTCCTCCTTGCGAACTCCTGAACCTTGGGTTCCAAACCCGGTCCTTTTATCATCATTCTTCTAAATATCTATAACTATGAAAGCAACGGAATGAAATACTGTGACTAGTAATATATAGTCTTTATGACAGTTTACTGGCGAAAATTAAACTACCGATGCTCCACGAGAAGGCTTCTATCGGAAGTCAATTTTTAATACGAAGACACTTCAAATGGAAATTCGAAGTGAACGCTGACACCCTTCGGCAAGACCTATTGTCTCATCCTGCACTCCTTGAGAAGTCTGATGGGTAATCTTTGGTCTTGCCCTTTGGAAACTAAACTTGCAAATAATAAATGAATGGGCATGTATGTATTGCAAGATGTATGTGATCTCTTTTTTTAATCTCCTTTTCAAAGTGAATGATACTAAGGCCTATCATGGCACCTTCACCCCTGTTCATCCTGTCCTTCAGTTATTTTATTTTAAAATATAAACTATTTTAAAATAATGACATAAACCTACAGTTAAACCCTTCTAACTTTAACTTTAGCGAATACGTTAATTAGGAATGACGTCTGCTCGCAATTTTTATTTTCAAAAAACATTGCCATCTTCAAGGCTGGCCAAAGATGATGATTGTTTTCGACAGAAACTTGATGAGCCAACAGTTGCTTTTAGATCGTTTGCTTACTGGATACTAACATTTGGTGCATGTAACCTGTCCTAGCTAGTATGTACTTAGTAGTTTTTTGAGCGATGGAAGTGAGTTCATCAGTGGACCATCGAGTGAAGTAAGGGCTCCAGTAGAGAAGATATTTCTTTGATGGGTAGTCTTTGGTCTGGCCCTATGGCAACTAAAATTGTCAATAAATAAATACATACATGTCCAATTGTCTCAAAGTGAATGATGGTAAGTCGTCACGTGTCACCTTTACCATTGTTCATCCTGTCCTTCAGTTTTGCTTTTCAACCAATCCTCCCCCCTAAATCTCATACCACACACCTATCCCCCCTATATACTTATATCCCCATCTATAAAACCTATGCTAGACAGGTGACTCACTTGAGGCCCCCGCATTAGATCCAAATGGCAAGAAACTAACAAACCATTCAAACTACTTCGTCTAGTAGACGATGGTTCTAAGACAACATCAGAGAACAAAAGACTGATTTGCACGATACTCCAAACTACCTGGTCCTACGGAATAGAAGTCTGATGGAGACCCAAGCTCTCCAATATACTTTGGATTCAGTACCTGCAATCCAGAATTCTTCCCCAAGGTAGTTAATACTCTCTTATTTATGAAACCCAGAGCTCTGCGGGGACTGTTAGTGGTGAAGCTATTTTGGCTAACGAGCCTTTTCCTTCCTAAAAGGTAACAAAGGCACTACATAAAGTATTTTCAATAAAGAAATCATCGAATCCTATTTTAAGTGCCCTACTTTGTTAATTGAAAGAGCAATCTTTGGTATATTTGGCATTACAGTGGTCTTGATATGTGGTGTATTCCAATTTCCTCTTTCTTTTAGTGGAGTATCGGAGCCTACTTGGTCACACGGAATAAAAATCTGGTGAGTGCCAACCTCTCCAATATTCTTTGGATCCCCTGCAATCGAGAATCCCTCCGCAAGATAGCCATATCTCTCTTTTTTATTAACAACCCTTCACGCTGATCTGGACATCCCACTCATTCAAGATCTAGTCACCTGCCGCTACCAGAACTTCTATTCCCACTTCCCTGACCATCCCAATGATCTATACCTTTATCTCATCCCCGGCAACCCAAAGTGACGCCTAAGGCGAAGGTTACATCGCAACCTCCTCCAAACCATCTTCCATTTTCTTTAATATGGGTTTCGTGGAATCGTAATTATTAAAGTAGACAAGTTATGTAGTTCCGGACAATGAGCTCATTTTCCTAATAAATAGACGTTAAAAAATGAAGTTCCAAGCACTGTTTGTACGTAATCATTTCAATAAACATACTTAAACAAATATTCTTAAATAGCTCTAGTCTGAAACACGGGACCGCTTATAGTCACGCCATGGCATTTTAACCAACATCTAGGTGTTTTTGTACATACCTTGGAAATAAATCAGATAGATTTGATCAATTATACGATTGCTATCACAGTACAAACTGACCTTTTTTTAAGCTGTGGCCCTCTCCCTTCGGGCTTGGAAAAAAATTAATTAATTCATTTTCAAGCCCTACACACTCAATTTATTTCAATTTAAAAAATGTAAAAGTTGTAATACTCATCTGTATTATTGGTTACAAGCGCGCCTCTTAATCCTTGTGGGTGTGTATATATATATATATATATGTAAGTTATTCGCCACTGGGTAAAATGTGATAAAGATAAGGAAAACGGGAACGTAAGACTAACTCCAGTTCTCGAAATAGACTGTCTTTATTTCTCTTTGTAATCCGACATATACGGGATTATGGGACGTTTACATCCCATGATCACATTAGTTTTCAATACAGAGCTACCTCTGACTTTAACTTATATATATATATATATATATATATATAGTTATTATTATTAGCTGTATATATATTTATATGTAATACCTATAGATAGAGGTAACTTGGAATAAATAAAGCAGTCTTGTAACAACGTTCTACCTGTTCTGATTACCACCCTTTCTGAGATTTTAATTCAATGAACATTAACTTATATATAAATAGTATATTCGTTGTAAATAGTCTTGAGCATCTGTGGCTCTTGGCAAGTCCACGCTGGCTAGTTCCTGTGATGTGGCTACTGGAAGAGCTTTCGATTCCTCATTGGTATGCAAGGATGGTGACAATCATCCACATCCCTGAGCTGTGTATATTATAGGAAAACTGAACTGTAAAAATGGCATGAACGGAATGAGACTATTGGTCTCAACTGCTTATTTCAGTTGAACAGAATGTAATTTTATTTCAATAACAACATTTCGTAATTCAATTCAATATTAAATGAACTCAAAGTCAAATCAGCAAACATTTCTCTGGGCTATACACCGAGCCATTTCCCCCAGTTAATGAATTAAACACAAACTCCGTGCCACCGCCTCTCGATTCATTCATTGTGATATTGTTTCATTCATAAAACCGATCGGAACAGTCCGAATGGCCAAGGGGTCGTTGTGGTAGGTGGTTGGGGGGGGGGGCACCAATAACTCCTCACGGCTGCCTGACAGCCAACAGGTATTGGGATTAATTGTAAAACATATTAAATACAGGGATTATGTGAGGATTAATCATTCAACACTTCGTAATGTCCCACTGATGGTCGCTGCTCAACCATGAAAACGGCCCAGCTGGAATTCGAAAGGTATCAGTGTCCAAGCTGCATCAGTGTCACTAGAAGACCATTAAATGACTACATTCAATGTGAATAAAGACAAAACTATAGGGAACAAAAACATCTGATTCCTTTTGTTGGTTCGAATTTCTTAATGGAGTACTTTCATTAGTGAATCGCTTTGAAAAACCTTAAAACCTAATTTAAATATTTTTGCAGTATAGGTTTATAGCTAGTATTAGTTCTAATATAACTTTAACAAGACAACGAACAAAAATCGATTTTAGATAAAAAATGGTAAGATAGCCTTGTCTTTACTTCTTTTAGTTTTTATATACCCAATCATTTTTAGTACTTCATAATGGAGGAAGGTCAGCATTTCGTCACAACTCTATCCAGATTGGATGTTTAAGCCAGTTAGATGTGGATGAAAATTCTACTTTTAGATGAAAAATCTTGATTATTTCTTTAGGAAAATTGGAAGACACCACAGATCAAGACCACTCTAATGCCCAAATATGCCAAAGATTGCTCTTTCAAACACTAAAGTAGAACACTTGATGATTCTGTGATTTCTATGCTGAAATTGATATATTCAATCAATGCAGTATTACTTTAAGCATTGCTTAGAACTTCATTTTACGAATGTCCATGAGGCGAAGAAGCAGTTTGAATCGTTTGTTAGTTGCTTGTCGTTTGGGTATGATGTGGGGGCACCAAGTGAGTCGCCTGTTTAGTATCTAAATATCTAAGTCCTAGATATCTGGTTTGGAATTTAGTAGGAATGGTTTGGAGATCAGCGTGTAGGGTACCGATGTTAATAAATAAGAGAGATCTGGCTATCTTGCGGAGGATTCTGAATTACAGGGGCTGGATGCAAAAAATATGGCTTGGCACACCCCAGATTTTTATTCCGAGGGACCAGGTAGGATGCGATACACCGCAAAGAGAGAGAGGAAATTGGAAGCAACCACATATCAAGACCATTCTAATTTCAAATACCCCAAAGATTATTCTTTCAAACAACAAAGTAAGAGACTTAAAAAAAGATCCGATGATTTCTTTATTGAAATTCATACCTGCAATCAATACAGTAGTACTTTATGGAGTACTTAAAACATCATTTTACAACCTCTTGTTACCTTTTAGGAAGGAAAAGGCTCGTTAGTCAAAACAGCTTTACCACCAATGAGTGAGTCATCACAGATTTCTGGGTTGCCGTTCATGAAATAGGATTATAAACCATTAGTATAAGGATTAGGGCAGTCAGGGAGGCGGGAATGGAAGTTATGGTAGTGCGATGTGGCTAGATCTTATATGAATGGGGTGTTCAGATCGGCGTAAAGTGTACGGTTATTTGATAAATATGAGGGTTAACTAACTTGCGGAGAAGTTAGCGGCTTGGCTCTCCCCCAGACTGCTATTCCGGGGGACCAGGTAGGTCGGAGTATCGTTGTGTTAATCATTATATTGTTTTTTATTGTGATTTTTTAACCTTGAGGTGAAGAAGTAGCTTGTAATCGTTTGTTAGTTTCTTGCCGTTTGGATCTAATTGGCCCTCAAGTGAGTTGCCTATGTAGTATAACTTATAGACATATGATCTGGGACTTAGCAGGAATGGTTTGGTTGAACAGCAATACTAGTCAACGAGAGATGGGCGGTGAAAGTGACATGAGAGGACATGTCCGCATTCTCTTTGAGAAGGAGGTTAAAGAAGATATCACATACATCCTGCATGTACCTATAGGACCAGGTAAGTTAGAGTACCGTTGTCTTTTGTTCTCTTATGTTGTTTTAGAACCGTGAGATGAAGTAGTTTGAAAGTTTCTTGCCATTTGGATCTAATGTGGGGGTTCTATAGGTGGGTACATAGGTATATAGGGGGGTAGGTGTGTGGTATGGGGTTTAGGGGGTGGGTTGGTTGTAAATACTTATCCACCTTCATCCATCTAAATCCATCATTCACTTTGAGACAATTGGACATGTATGTATTCATTTATTATTGACAATTTTAGTTACCTTTGGGCAAGACCAAAGACTACCCATCAGAGACAGCTATTTTATACTGGAGCCCCCACTTCATTGTTATTGTCCACTGATGTATTCACTTCCATCGCTCGAAAAACTACTAAGTACATGCTAGCTAGGACAGACTGCATCCAAGTAAATATCCAGTAAGGTAACGTAAAAGATCTAAAAGGAACTACTGGCTCATCAATGTTGAAAACAATCACCTTGCAGACAACACCTCTTGCCTTGAAGATGGCAAAATTTTGAGGGTGGCATTTCGAATACTTGTATCATACTGTGAAAATCTAACCTGTCTCGAGGAAGGTTTTTAATTAGTTTCGTTTGAAAAATAAGTTTTTCCAATTTTAGACCCCCACCATTTCAACAGGGCAGCGTCCTGGGTCCCATCCTCTATAATCTATACACCGCTGAAGTCCCCTCCACCACCAATACCTTCTTGGCAACATTTGCAGATGACACTGCAGTCTTGTCATCCCACCCAAACCCTGATACAGCATCCCAAAACCTTCAAAAACACCTTGATGAGATACAGTGACGTGGCTGTCGTAGGAGCGTGGGGGACTTCCCAAGACTCCGCTTCCTCCTTCGCACGCGAGGGAGGCGACAACCATGTGGACATGGGGGCCTCTGGGCTGTCTGTATATATAGTATGAATGAGCAAGTGAATGAAAATTGTAAATTGGTATGAATGAGATCATTTATCACAATTACTTATAGTCCAATCAGGGAGATTGTAAATGTATCTTAATAAAAATTGTTGTTGTTCACTATTTCAACATTACACTGGTAATTCAAAACTTATGAAAATATTATGGTCTATTTAAAAGTGAAAAATTCCACTACAAGCTTCAGGGATCTTCTGAACATTAAAAACTACTTTGCCATTTTAATTATAGGCCCTGAGCTCCTTTGAATCGAATTCCATACGGCAATAGAAAGCTTCATCACACATTTAGCCTCCCGGAACCTTTAATAAAGACTTTCTTTAAAGCACTCCCTTCCCTTTTTTGAAATGAGCTTCTGTGAATCGAAATCATAAAGTCGGCCTTCCTTCTTACAGTCGTAATTACTTTTTTTTTCTGTGTATCGTGTCCATCTTTTGAAAGAGGGATTTCGCCATGAGGATCAAAGAAAATAACGTTGATTTCAATGTTCCCCAGCTAGAACCCGTTGTCATTTCATTACATACATTTATGTACAATGGTAAGAACGGATTGAATACATCACTCAGTTTCTTCTTATTAGCTTTTACAATAGGTAGTTTAACAATTCGAATTTAGAGGAAAACAAGCAAAAATAAAAATCGTTTATCAAAATGATAATATACAATTAAGGAAAAACTGTAAAAACCATTATAATTAATCATCTCACTTAGTCAGTAATACTTATAATATAACACAAGGCCTCCGAAAATTAAGGCATGCAGATATTGTATGATACCATTCGTATTTTTTTTTATTTCACGTGGGGTCTCCACACTCCCAATCCGCCCACCGTCCTATGCCACCTGAATCCTACAATTAAAATAATTTAAAAAATTTAATTTATGAATCAGTTTTTTGCGAAAAAATTTTTAAAAATTCAAATAATGAACAAAATGGCGATTCTGGCGTTTCTGAAATGGGCCAACTCCTGTGGGATACAAGGAAATAATCAAAAATGATAATATAAAAAGATAATGTTAAGGACTTTTTTTGATAGGCTTATTTACTAGAATATATGTTTTGTTCTTTTCTGAACATATCATTTTAATGTATCTTTTTCGTAGTATCCTATTTTATTTATTAGGTATGCTGGTGGTAACATTTTTGAAAAAATGTTGTCATTTGTAATTGTAATTGTAATTCTTCCTGTATATCTGTAATATTAGCGTAGTAGTCCTGTTTCCTGCGGTCCTTAAACAGTGGTTTTGGAGGAACTCTTGTCTTTTTGTAACTTGAAGTGCTCATTATGATTAAAACTGTTAGTAACATTATGACAGCCAACACCAAACCTTTAATTGTGCGTTTAACTTGTCTTGGATTTTATCAGTATTAATCTCAGAGTAGTAATGTGCTTGTACTGATGTGTACTGAAACAAACTTCATGCGTACTCCCTCTCTCATGACGTGCCACAGGCTTAGATGTAAGAAAAGGTCATCTAAGAAGGCCATGGTTCCCGATTCCGAAGACAGTAGCTGCTTTGAACTAGGTCCATCTGTGTCTACTATAGCATAGATCATAAAATGCACAAGTTATGTAATCTTTTCTCAAGTTTTCTCAAATCACAGAAAAGTCACAAATAAAAGTTAAAAAATCTTCCTCATTCTTAAGAACTTATTTTAGAACACCTTTTATAAACATGACAATCCATCCTATTGATTGAAGTGATGGATGAGCTCATTCGTCTTATATACTGTATCACCATACCATACCATATCATTTCAGCATTCACTCATTCGTACAATATAGTGCCCTTATTGTACGGACGATTGTCATCTCCCTCGAATGCGAAAGAGAAAACGAATGCTCAGAAGAACTCCTATGCTCCTCCCTTAGCTGTTTTACCAGATCCGGGGCCTGTGGAGGCTAACCAAGAGCGAGAATGCCGCAGACGCTCAAGACATGATTGGACTCCGTCATGAATTTACAGCAGGTCAGAAGACCACTGCTGATTAAATCTTCGGGAAGGATTTTGGGGATGTGTGAGCCTGTATACTGACTGTACTAGAGAGTTAGTTTGATTGGATAAGTTTTGGTGAAATTTTATGAGCTTTGAAGGGGTAGGATCAAGAGTCTATGGTATATTGTTATTATGCTGCTGACGTAACAAGGGGCATTAACTATGACTATTGCAAGAAGTTTGGTTGAAAGTATTGGATGCTAGTGGGGTATGACCGTTTCGTTGTGCCACGTTACTCTAGAATGGTCTAGAATGTTTTTAGTATGAATTTATAGAATATTATGAAATAGTAGTTTATTTTCTACCTTTGAAGTAGTATATTGCGTCGGATTAGTTCTTGTCTTTTTAGAATTCTGTGGGGGTTCCTAGCAAGTCTTGTCGAAATGGAAGCCTTGATTACGATGCAACGAATACAGGAAGAGGGGTGGAAATAAAAAAACTGACGCACAGGGGGCGAATAATATAACGCCATGTCTGATTTCAACGAATAAAGTGTTTGGCTATAAATACCAGGTGAGAACTAATTATCATTTTTTTTAACTCACCAGGTGCGAGAACCTCATTAACTACCTCTTAATATTGTCCATTTATGTTCCACCTCAATTATTTCGATAATGATTACTTATTTAAGTATGCTTCAAAAAATAAAATACAGCTCATTACTGATGCATAAAAATTGTATCTAGTTAGTTGCGTTACCTGAGCTAGTACCTATTTGTTGTACCTAAATACCAAGACATTACGGCTCAATATCTCAATCAAGTTTTCCCTATCGATGGTCTATCTGTGTATGGTATTGGTATGTGCGCCCAAGTAGCTATCACCCCTTTTCAATACTTGATACACTGGTTAATTACGAACCAAATGGTCATCAACTTCTTGTTGTCTTGGTATACTTAGTGATAATAGAAATAACTAGAGGGGCATTCTATAGCGTTAGACCGGTAGGGGTGTCCTCGTACCCCATATCCCTTGGCAACATGCTACGATCTCACATCAAATTCCTAATATTAAGTAGGTATATTAAAGCAGGAATATAAGATACTGAGTAGTAATCTCGTCTTAGATTTTCTAACTAAAAAATGATATTCTAATAATTACTCTTTCCATAATTTATTTGTTTTTACATAGTAAAATTTTCTCTTACTACATTGTTTATTGATTTATAGAGATACGGTTGACTTTACAAAGATATCTCTCTCTCTCTCTCTCTCTCTCTCTCTCTCTCTCTCTCTCTCTCTCTCTCTCTCTCTCTCTCTCTCTCTCTCTCTCTCTCTCTCTCTCTCTCTCTCTCTCTCTCTCTCTCTCTCTCTCTCTCTCTCTCTCTCTCTCTCTTTCTCTCTTTCTCATCTCCACTGGAGAGCCCAGAAAAAATATTTGTTTAGAAATTAGTGATCCTAAGATAACTTTATGACCGAAAGTAAGCACGTTTGTTGCTAATACATAGCTTTTAATGACTAGAGAATAAACCTTCAATTAAATTGGTATTGTTTTAATTATTTCGATCAGGCCAGTAACGGTTGGGCCATTAACAGCGATTCCTTTTTGTTTAATTAAATTCATAAACAGCAGGAAATTTAATCGCCTCCTCCACGCATACCACCCCCCCCCCACTCCGCCGGTCCACGGATTAACCGAATATCGGTGGTGGGGATGGGGTCGGAATCACATGTTAATGCAATTATTTATATTGGCGGCCAGTTGGAATATAAGGGCTCACCTAGATCTCCCAATCCCTCTTGATTTAATAACTTTGTCTCTCCTCGTCTTGATTCAATAAAAATGTCCGATAAGAGCTGGGTTGGGACCCAGTTACTTAGGGCTCCCCACAACACCAGATTCGCTGAGGGTGAAAATATCTTCTGAATCATAACAACAAAAGCAGTTTATAGATAATCCTTTTCTATCAACAGCATAATGATGTTTAGAATTCTAAAAAACACCAAAATTGTTTTTAGGCAATCTTATAAATTTTGAAAAAATATTTAAGTCTGTCTAGAGGATGTGACCCTTTTCGAACGTCACGATCACCTTATGTTAAACCAAAAAAAGGGGTGGGTACCTTAGAATACGACGAGCCACCAAAAAGGTACCTAAAAGTAAATTGACCGATATGCAAGTAAATGAGCTATTCTGTTCAAGAGTAAGGAACAGGCATATTTATAAAACTTCCTAGAGGCTTCCGGTCATTTCTTTAGCTTACCAGTTGATTCTACTGTAAAGAGGATACTGATATGTAATTGTATAAAGAAGATCCTTATAAAACCTCGCAATTCAACGTTAATGCAACATTTCTCAATTTCAATATACTGCTGCTGTTGTCTCTTTATCACCTAACAACAGGTTTTAGATATGTTTTTAGGATTTGGGAACAATGTACTACGGATTGATGAAAGAAGGCGAGAGAGAGAGAGAGAGAGAGAGAGAGAGAGAGAGAGAGAGAGAGAGAGATAGATAGCAATTTTGCGATTTCATTAGATATAGTTATGTAGTTGCCTGACGCCAGAGCTCCTCTAAACCAAACAGAAAAATCAATACCTAAAAATAAATAATTTCCAGTTATTTATACAGAAAAACTGAAACAGAACTGAGACTAAGACCTAAAAATCTGAATTTCTATTTTCTTCTAGTCTAGTCTTTTCACAAGCCCTCTACTATTGAGGAAGTATCAGGCAGTTAGCAAAGTCGTGATGAGAAAAGTCAATCGAAATTAAGTGTTGCACTTTACATTTTAATACATTTGATATTTGTAGGTGACTTCCGCTACACACCCTAGAAGAAAGAAGTTCGACAGTAAATGTTTGGCTAAGTAATGAGAAAATATCGTCTTGTAGAAAAACTGAAGATTTAAACAAATATGAAAAAATGTTTAACAAATGAATTATTCATATTTTGCTAGGTTAAAAAAAGTTTTAACATCTCTTAAGGGAGAGAGGGAGAGGGAGAGGGGGAGAGGGAGAGAGGGAGAGAGAGAGAGAGAGAGAGAGAGAGAGAGAGAGAGAGAGAGAGAGAGAGAGAGAGAGAGAGAGATCCCAATTTCATTACATATAGTTATATATCCGCCAGAGCGAATCTAAACCAAACAGAAATACAATCAACAACTGATTTGTAGAAAAACTGAAGATTTAAACAAATATGAAAAAGTGTTTAACAAATGAATTATTCATATTTTGCTTGGTTAAAAACAGTATTGAACAACTATAAAATATTTCAATACCACGAAAGCTTGAGCATGAAAAGCTGACTTCCTTTATCTCGCCATTAAAAAGACGTGGAAATCGGATCCTTAAGTGATTAAGGCTCTTATCTGGAAGGTTGATGAATTCAAGGAATAATATTACTTGATAATACAGAAGTCTCTTTATCGTGACAGCATCGATAACAATAGAAGCTTTGAAGAAAATGGTCTGGCATGATCTTGAGAGAGATAGCATGTGTGCTGTGTGAGTATGTGGCTGTGTGTGTGAAAGAGAGAGAGAGAGTCACTCTGGTCTGTTCTGTCACAGAACATCCAAAATATTTAATACATTCAGGAGCATAGCCGTAAAAATGTTTTTTTGTGGGAGAGATTTAAGGACAAACTGTAAAAACCATTATAACTAATCATCTCACTTAGTCAGTAATACTTATAATACAACACAAGGCCTCCAATTAAAGCCTGCAGATATTGTATGACACCTATTTTTAGTATTTTTTTTATTTCAAGTGAAGTCTCCACACTCCCAATCCACCCACCGTCTTATGCCACCTGAATCCTACTATTAAAATAATTTAATTTATGAATCAGTTTTTTGCGAAACAATTAAAAAATCCTTCAAATAATGAACAAAATGGCGTTTAGAGCAGCTAATCTGTTTCTGGAATGGGCCAACTCCTCTTGTGGGATATGAGGAAATAATCAAAGATATAATGAATTCTCTCACCAATTATTTTTACTTAATTTCTGTGGATTTGATTGCGAGTGCCCAAATGCTGTCCAACTGCGCTGACAGTCCCTACTACTGGTAGGAAAAGTCGGCAGAATTGAGACGGAGATGGGTGACTCACTTACGTGATGGATCGATGTTCCTTCAACAGATAACAGGGGTTGGCCCTGTGCAACCCTTAGAGGGAGAGAGAGGCCTATTGTTTAAATGAAAGATTCCACCCTTCAGATGGGGGTGGTAATTTGTTCCGAGGGAGGGAGAGGCGCCCTTCAAACATGGAGTTCTTCCCCCCTCTGTCTCCAGACGGGATTAGAATAAGCTTTATGCCGGCCACTTTGTCCATGGAGGCTTAAACTTGGAAAGCTTTATACTTTAAACAATCCTGTGTCCCCAGGAAGAGATTACACGTTGATGGGAAACCTTCCACGATTGATCTTTTGAGGATTTTCCTAGGAGTCTGCGTACCTACGCGATCTACCCTACTATGTGTATCAGCATAAGGGATTCCCTTTTATACCTTAAATGTGGTCATGGATGTAGAATCCGACAAGTGATTAGGTTAACGATGAGAAGGTTAACGATTAGGTTATAGAAACAAGATACTGATAGAGTATAGATCTGATTGCAAAGCCGGTTTTCGCCAAGAAACTCAAAACGTCAATGTTTTTGGTCAGTTTTGAGTAAAGATTAGAAACACATCCGGTTTGAGGAGTAGTTCAAAGTAGAAATGAAAACAAACAATGATACAAAAAAAAAATCCCAAAAAAGGTTTTTCTACCGTTCGCGATGCTCGTAAACGTCACTCAAGGCCGTGTATTGGTTATTGTAAGGCCGCGGATCATGTTGTTTCTTTACACAGTACCATTTTGTCCCTCGTCAAGGTGTGCATTTTAAATTAATTATGTTGACTGTGAACCACACAAAACGTATGAGGTTTGACAACAAAAAACCGACAACTAATCTTATTTAGTCAATCCCTGATTCGTGGGTTGCTACCCTGCCATGACTAGTCAGTACATGTCTGACTCTACACCATTTGTTTCTCAATTGCAGGGAATAGTGACATTTAGTACTACTTAAATGTGCTCTTTATTAATTTTTTTCATTCACAACCGTGACTAGCGTCTTAAGCAGCGACTGTGCTGTAAAGATGACAATAACATGACTTACATTAAAGCAGAAGACACGAAGTGAGTACTCCTCCATATCGTTGAAAGTAGATTAGAAGATATCTTATTATCATTAATTTAGAAGATCAGTGGGTACGGGTATGAGTTTTTCGTCATATTATGGGTTGGATAGCTTAAAAATTTATTTATTTATTAAAATATGCAAAAACTTTTATTTTACTATAGGAACAGAATGAATGACAATCAAATAGAACTAATCAAACTAAACAAAAATAAGTTATGACAAAAAAATTGAGTAAATGTGAAGAAAGTGAATATACGTCAAGTACCTTAGTACATTAATGTATCTACATTTACCTATGCAGCAAACGAAAAGGAATTTTTTGTCCCCTAGCTTTATCTAAAAAAAATCAGTGATGCGTGATGATTAAAGGTTATTCTTGGTAACCACCATCTCAAGGGCTTGTTGAAATGCCCAAAATGTAAATGTTTAAATGTCATTTTGATTACGAAATCGACAGTACGCCTAGAAAAAAGCTAAATATCTCTATACATTTATACATTTTTTTTTTTTTTTTTTTTTTTTCAAAACAAACATTTTGAAATTGAGGAAAATACCAATTTGGCGTGAGAATATGAAAGATGAGTGAAGAAAATGTTTACATCGTAGACAGTCCAGATTCCGCAGGTCACATGCCTCAGTAGGGGAAACGCAGACAAATTATAAAAAAAAAAAAAAAAAAAAAAAAAATAGAGATACTAAAAAGCTTCCCTTTGAAAAATTTGTGTTTTTTGAACATTTGTTATTTTAAATAAAACCTATCAAAGTGATTTAATTTAAATTCAGTTTTAAAACGTCCATTTACTTTATAAATCCATCAATATTTTCCATACTACATTTTATCAACCATTCCTAATGCCTAATTATAAAATCGTGTTTATTTTAACACGATGAAGGAATATTAAGTACATCAGACATGCAAAATTTTTTTTTTTTACATTTGGATCTGAATTAATTTTAATGAAGTTCTGTTTTTGTTCATTATAGAGTGTGACTCGAGTCCAAAGTGTTCCGTCAACCGCCAATAGGGCGCACTGGCCACTGCTTACATATTTAGCCCCCAGCGCCATCTACCGTTTTTTTAAAACAACTCGATCCCAAAATCTGTTTTTCTTTCACACCGCACTTTCGAGCCCGAAATTTCTACACGCCGTGAAGCTATTTCGGTTCGGGATATTTCCGGGCTAACGCGTTCGGGAAATTTTGCACCTGTAAACAAAACGCTGTTACATTTCAAGATAATTGAGCGTTGGGAGCGGTTCGTTAAGAGTAGATTACAAAACCGACGGTGAGTTGATTGAGCACTTGGAACATTTTGCAATAAAAAAAAATCGGCAATTTGTGTGCGGCTTTGGTGGTAGCGGTGTATAGTAGCTGCTAACCAAGCCGACTTCACATTCGACCATAATATTAGCCCGCTAGTTACCGTGTTTTTTTTGTTTTTTTTCCGAAAGGTCAATCAGCATTTAAGCCTCCCATAAATATCTCGGACGAGTCGGGCCATAATTACCCGTTGATTTCGACAACGAATTTGAGATGGCATCATTTTGTTTTTTTGAGCGCAGAGTGTTTCAACGCCTTAAGTATGTTTAATGCGTATTACAAACACTTATATCTTGGTATAAGACACTTCGACGAAATCCCTATGAACCGTATTTAATACATAATGCTGAGTACGCAATGAGAGGCTCTACTGTCAAACAGGTGTGGAACTATGGTATTTTGTACGTCTGTATGTATTTTCTGCTATAGAGGTAGATGTAATTAATCAATTTGAATTAATTAACTTTAATTCCATAAGTGCTTTCAGGAAATCACAAATCAAAAGCTATTAATTTTTTTTACCCGTTTATTTAAAATTGGTTGTTCAAAAAAAATATTGAATTATCCTTCAAAATAGTTTTTGTATTGATATGACGTCAGTTTCTCGCCTATCCATAAATATACTTATGTAGAAGACAACAAACAAACACTAAATTTAATAAATAATATGATTGGTTATGGACCTGACGAATAGAAATCAAGTGTTTAAGTTCTAGGCGATTTCAATACTTTTTTTTTTTTGACAATTTTATAGCAGTTAACAATTTTTTTGTTTAAAAGGTTTTCATGGACATACGTGGCTTAAGGAATAAAATGAAGAATTTGTGTGATGAAATTTACGTGGAGTCTTTTAAGTATATCTGGATATTATTTTCCACTTTCTTTGTTTCGTTCATATATATGATTTTTTTTTAATATGATGTCAGTAAAAAATTTATGTAAACTACAATAGTACTTTAAGCAGTGCCTAGAACTAGAGTTGTTTAGCGTCTAGTTACGGTTTTGTGGAAAAGGCTCACTAGCCAAAACTACTTCACTCGTCACTTCAGTAATCACCACAGAGCTTACTAATAAACGAAATGTTAGTTCCTTTGAAGGAGGTCGTGACAACTTTTAGTCAAAAAAACACTTGATCCAGCTACAGCAATTGTAATATTCTATGACATTTTTTGTTTCAGATAAGGCAAAATTAAATGAAAAGTATGAAACTCCGTGGCTGAGAAATATCGAGAATTTGGGATTTTTTGGTGAACTTGAAGAGATTAAAAGTTTACTAATTATGTCTTTAGATTTAATTTTTGAGAAGTATCTTTTAGACTATTTATTTGTATGAATTATAAGACAACTGTCATAGCAAGTAAGGCCACCTACACATATGACAGTCAGAGGTGAGCACATGTCTCTGGCATATGAAGCTTCGTCGGGATCCTTGTATCGATCCGAGTGGCGATGTTATTAAAGAGAAGTCGAAGGTCAATTAGGGGGGAGGATCGGGGGGACGCTCATCCCCCCTTGAAATTAACCGTTTGATTATCTTACGTCGGGAGAGCGGTTTGTAGGCCGGCCTCATTTTCTCGGTGCTCGCTCAATGCCCGAGCTAGCGGCCCAGGAAATGCGTTTCCACTCCCCTAGCTAAACGTCCTTCTACCCCCCCCTTTGGCCACCCCCGCAGAGTAGCCCCCCTGAACGTAATTTCGGACCATCAGCAAGACTAAATCCTCTATTCTCTCCTGTGGCCGTTTTTCGGAGTAAGGAGAGTAGTTAGTAAGACTTAATTTTGAAGCTGGGATGACTCACTTTACTGGCTGTTGCTTGAATCCACTCTCTTGAAATTCGTTGATAATAACACCAATAGACTACATAAATTAGCGTGATTGTACCCAAGACACTATTTTATTGGGTGCTGGATAAATAGTGGAAGCTAGTTACTCGTAATGCTGTGCAGGTAAGGTGGAAATGGTATAGGAAGGGCATCGATCACACCTGTAAATTTTGAAACAAATTCATGTACGGTTTGGGTTGATGTGATATCGACAATTTTCATTTGATTCTACTACTTTTGGGCATGAGTACCTAGTATATCGTCGACAGATTGAAGTAGACACTACCAATACAATCATATTGCAATGCTCTTTCTCAATAATCCCTTGACATTAACGACATTGAACCCGGTTAAGCAACAGTTGAGGAAACTATAAGAATACAACATTGTGAAATTAAATTGGGTTTGAACAAAATAGGCTGTATAGGTATCAAACAATTGATTCTTCTGACAACGAGTCCTAACAACCATACTTCAGAGCTATAGAATCTTATAGGATCGCAATTGAACCAACATGCTTGAATCAGCTAGTTCTTGAATAATTATTGGTAATACTCCGACGATTTATTCGTGACTTGACTTAGTTCAAAAGACCCAATTGAACAGATTACCTGAAAGTAACTGAGTGCAAATGATTCCCAGCCATGGAAGACAATTGCGAAGGAGACGTCTTGAAGTACAAAGAGCACCATCCTCAGTAATCAAACGACTCCAGTAGAATCCGGAACGACGATGATAAAAACTTCCATTTGTTTTAACTTCAATTATTGTTATTATTAGTAATGTTATCCATTATACTGTTATGTCATTTATCATGGAAAAAATACAACGTTACCAGAAAAGAATCAGTTCTGCGATTGCCTCATTTATGAGAATTTTTTATATAAAAACATCACCTTGTAGGTGACAGTATGAAAAAGGTTTTTCTGGTATCTAGCAGCTCGAGGTGGGTGTGATTTTTATTTTTAATGGGCGAAATTAAAAAACAAATAAATTATAATTAAACGCCTATAGCTAGTCAGTAATGTTTATAATACATGTTTAACACCAAATAAGCCTGATGACTTACCAAAATTTTAGTATACATTAGTATTTGTGATCGTATTATTCATATTATAGGCAAAATTTTTAAATATTTTATGATAGAAGTTCCATTTGTTGTAATGTCTCAGAATTTAAAATGGTCCCACCAAACAGGAAATTTATTGTAATTTCAGCTCTGGGTTTTTTGTTTTTTTTTAAAGTTGCGTTGAGTAACTACGTTCCTTTTTTTCGGTATTTTATTGGGATTTTTTATGGACATCCAACCACTTCGCCATTAAAACAGTTGATAACAAATCCGAACTGCAAAAGAACGATGCAGATCGTCAGCGAAAGTTAAACGAGTTTCATAGGGTCACTAAAATTGCCTAATCATATCAAATTCCCTCACTGAGACATTTTTTTTTGCATGAAATAATACTTCATTTCGTATAAGTCAAATTTATATCATTATTGATTCGGAATTCACTCATTGTCAATGTTATCCCTATTTTTTTTAAACTTAAATTGTGCACTGACAGCCGATTTTTGACAAAACTCTGATACACCTACGACCTTTCCCAAAGGCGTTATAGATCGAAAATTGCAACTTACTATGTATCCTTCCTTTCCATTTTTTTTTATTATTAGTTTTCTGCAAAAAACGAAAAAAAAAGCACATCGAAAGAGTTCTTTTTTCTTGATAATATTTATTTTTCTTCCACAAGAACATAATTTCTGAAAGAATTTTTTACATAACCACTCTTTTCACTCTTTCGATATGTAGCACAGAATGAATAAACCTCATTTTCAATGATATATACTTGGTTGAGTTTTTTCCAAAAATAATAAGTTTTCTAAAAAGCAATCGGCTATCAACTGTAAGTGGATGTACTAATTAACAGGTAATTAAACGAAGTATTCAGCATGAGAGAGATTGAGGGTGGAGAAATGGCTGACTGCTCTACCTATCGACGGAATCCCGAAAGCTTAAGGGTTGCCGGCAGGGTGCGCTCCACACGCCGGTATTGCGAACTATATCAACCCTTGCTCTCTGTTTTCAAACCGACCTTCCTAAGAACGAGCTCCATCACCTTCAAATTACATAAATACATTAGAAATAGTTAAACAATATTTTATACCCTCATAAATTGTATAAAATGTAGAATAGCTGCAGTAAATACGAGGTGCAGCAAGTGCAATTTTAGTTTAGATTCAACATATTAAGGCGACCAATCGTCCTATTTTAGGCAGGACAGTTTTTCTTGTCAAGCTTTGACCTCATTAAAAAAATGTCCTCCTTTTCGATATTTGAAGACTTTTTCTTAATCCCTAAATTATTATTTTTACAATCTAAATTAATTAAAAAAATAATATAATTGTGCTGTGGGTGGCTCATTTTACATATAGGATCTATATACTATGTATATGTATATATACGAAGCATGTACTCGTATATGCGTTTTATGCAGTTGTTATCCTAAGAACTAACCTAACATCTTTTTATTGTTAAAATTTATACAAATGAAACGGGGCAAGGTGACGGGGCTCGCCTTTGGATAGCATAAGGTCCTTACAAACTATAAAGGCTAATCTTCAAATCTTGTTCAATTTACGTTGTGTTGCCCTAGAACTAATGCAGAAGTTGAAAGAGTATTTTCAATTCCAAATGTCTTTTGTACAAACAAGAAATACAGATTCTATTACGATACTATAGCTGTAGCTGTAAAATTCAATATAATGGTTATTTCTTGATCAGATACATGCAATATATTGTTGGAAAAATATGCAAACATGATTGCAAATATGACTTACATATGTTGTTATAATGCATTTATCAAATTATAGTGTCTTATTGTCACACTGAATAATCTATTTGTGTCCTCTTATTGTGGCCACCTTATAATTATTATTAATCATAACATATATATATGGAAATAAAAGGGTTTTACAAAATAAAATTCAAACCAGACATGCAAACAAAAACAGTGAATTTTAAATTATCTTGAAAGCATTGACGAAACTAAAATTAATATTAAATAACAAATTTTAACATAAATTAAAGAAAAAAGTCGCTGCTTGGCTAGCTAGCTTCGCAAGCCCACAATTACGTGGATCCACCAGGTACAGTCCAAGGTCATTAATTGATATCACAACTCGGAGCTCTGTAATGAGTACCTGTCCTGAATAGTTTTAAAAACTCTGACAGTGAACAAGAGAGCACAGTGACATCCCTTAAGTAACCCAAACAAGAACTGTGTCACAATACAAAAGAGTAACTTAATTAACTAAACCAAAGCATTGGACACCTCTAAAGACTAGTTCAAAGGCCATCCCACCTCTCAATAGAAAATAAACTACTGATTTATAAAGTCATACTAAAACCAATCCGGACTGGATAGAAAGAAACGGAAACACGCCAAGCGGATCCAATCCTTTCAATCAAGTGAACAAATGCGGACGCCCCTTATTACGTCACCAACAGAACCCATCATAAGGATCTTAATATACCTTACATTCTTGATCTTATCTATTTTATGTCTACATTACAATTACAAAATCATCCTAATCCTCTAGTCCAGTCATTATACAGCATCACAGATCTTGCTTAAAGATTAAAGCGGCACTGGTCTCATGACCTGCTGTGAATTCATCACGGTGGGAGTCCTGGCAGTGGTCAGTTTCTCCCATTAAGTCCAGAGCGTTTGTGGCTCCCTGAAGTAAGTGAATGGTGTACTGTAAATTTGGGATGAACGTGATCACTAGTTGCCCAAGAGGTTTTATTTCAATAGAAGGTTTTAAAAAATGTTCAAACAACAGATTTAAACTTCCTCTTTCAATGCATTGAATGAAAGCAACAGAATCGATCTTTTAGCTCATTTTGTTTTGCCAAAATTAGGCCTAAGCAGAAAAAATTAAAATATTAGTTATATACCAGGGAACTCGTAGTTTTATTGCATATATTTGTTTATCGAAATGTTTACATGAAATCAATACATATTATTTTTGTATGCAGTGCGTAGAACTGCAGTTTATACCGCCATGTTACTTTTAGGGGGAAAATGACTGATTAGCTACTAACGATTGACTTGTCATTATAGTAACCAGCACATAGCTCACGACAAACACAATGCTTGTTGATTTGGAGGAGGTCGCGAGACGAAAAAGTTATGGAGAAGGCGTTTCTGGGTCCACGAAGTGTGAAAAGTTCATTTTTCTCCATTCTCAACTCATGACAACAGAAATTGAGTACACTCTGCCATTATTGGCTCTTCTATATCCGGACAGCCAAATATGCACAAAAAAAGTCTAATCGTGAACTTCAAATTTATCGTTCAAAATTTCACTGCTTCAAAAATGTTGGAACAAACTGTTCAATGAAAACCCAGAGACAACCGATGACAAAATTGATAGCGAACTAACTGCTATTGTCAAAGGGATAAACGGCTGCGAAAACATTACTGACACTGAAGTTGCTGAGTGACATGTGATGTCGGACAAGAGTTAGCAGATGATGAAATTATAGACCTTGTTAAAGGAAAGGAAGAAAAGCCAGGCAGTGGCGATTCAAAAACCGTTGACGAAACACGCATTTCTTCCCAAGAGCGATTCCATGCTCATTATGCACTGGCGAAACATCGCGGTTCGGAAAAGGTTGACAAAAAAGTCAACTTTAAACAAATATTTCGGTGTAAAATTGTAAATTTTATTTTAAATATATCAAATAACTGTATAATAACTTACATTTTTATGTATGTCGTATATATCATTGTCATATCCGGATCACCCCTGCCCACATTAATCCTAACATGGGAGAGTCTACTTTTCACTACGAGTTTATTTATGTCATTTACAGTTTTATGCTCACAGCCATGAGAACATTAAAACTCATCATCAGTAAAAAAATCGATCGTGAACCGTTCCGTGTAAATTACATTGCTCAGCTAATTTCGTGCAAGATAGCTCAGTCAGTAGTCCCGAGTACGCATTTATTTATTCTTTAGCTAATAACTATTAAATTGTATATTTAAAATTTATATATATATTCTAAAATTAATACATAGATTATCTATATGCTACATCCTCACTGAATTTTTTTTTTTTATAATTTAAACAACGAACCACAAAATGTTGACCACTGAGGGGTTTTCCAGTACGTAGCAGAGTAAAATTAAACTGATGGCTTTAGCGAAAATATTGAAATAGTTGTGAAAGCTTTTAGACGTCTTTTATACTAAATCTACATCAAAGCCCTACAACCTGCCCCCCCCCCTCATCCATCCCCTGGTCGGAATACAAACAATTGGATATTGAAAATAAAGAGTCCTTTTTTTTTTTTCACAGTATGAACAAGTATTTCAAAAGTGATCGGGTTCAAAAATATGTTTTTCCGCGCAAAAAACAAAGGAATACACGAGGAAGGACATACCGGGGATAGGTCTG
This sequence comes from Acanthosoma haemorrhoidale, assembly GCA_930367205.1. Taxonomy (NCBI): domain Eukaryota; kingdom Metazoa; phylum Arthropoda; class Insecta; order Hemiptera; family Acanthosomatidae; genus Acanthosoma; species Acanthosoma haemorrhoidale. The sequence goes on from OV884009.1 coordinate 47,458,815, forward strand.
GTGGATTGTTTGACAAACACGCCTCAGCGGTCAGGTAAAATTTGTATTGCTCTTTGAATGTAAAAGGAAATAACAATTAAAAAACAATTTTTGACGCGTTCGATGCTCTGTTGAAGCCTCACTCGGGAAATTTCAGGCGTTGTACCCACATGACTGTTTATGCAAAAGTTCAGTGTTGCCTAGAGTTTTCAATTTTTTTTTTAAATAAATATTCAAATCACAACTTCAAGTGTATAAAATAGCTCTCTTAAAAGGTTATGTTCATTAAATTTTATATTAATTAATTCATTCATGTTAAGGCTTAAATACGGTTAGGATTGGTTCAAAGAACTCCAGTGTTTATTATTTGATGATTTTGGGCACCGAAAATGAGCTAATTGTCCATGTTTCAATATTAAAGCAGAAGTAACTCAAGTACTTGGAGGAGGAGTATCCTGCTACCTCTGGGCGAAATTTCGAACTACAGCGTGTAGCAGCGATCTATTGGTGGAAGGTGAAACAGTGTAGGTTTTACAGGGCACCGTTTGACGAATTTTCGAAATTCATTTTTACATGTAAAATCACAACTATCAATGCTGGATAAGCAAATTGCTTCAAAAGAAGAACATTCTGTTTTTAAATAATCACATCTGGATTTATTGTACATTTAAGGGTTTCTTCAATAAACAACAATTAATCAGTTATTTAAATCCTGCTCCTGAACAGGTTTTAAGGTGATGAAATACCAGAATAAATCTTTTTTGCTGGGTAAGCAAATTGTAATTTTATAAACAAAAAAGCTAGAGTTTATTAATTATTTTTTGCAGGATTTGCGCCATGGCATTTAAGCGAAATTTCATTATAATGTCTCAACTGTTAATTCCAGTATGCTTGAATTTTCGTATGTAGCTTGTGCATTGGATGTTGCTTTAAAAAGTATTTTTTTGTAGATTCTATGAGGAAAATGGCATAAAAGTAAGATTTTAATGCCGGATTTCGGAGAAGTAAAAGATTTTCAACAAAAAAAACAAACATATATTTCTGTAAATTGAAGGAGCAAGATTTTCGAATATACAGAATTATCTTGTATCGATCATTTCAAAATCAAGCTTAAAGTGCGATATATGCAGTTTTACAAACCTTGAGATTACAAGTTAAAAAACATGGCTCATTTCGTAAATCACTGATCTAATTCTTATAGTATGAAGTACCATGAGGTTTTTTAATCATTAAAATGTTTATGATCATTGACAATAACTTAGCTATTCATAATAACAACATAGTTTAAAAATCTTCTGAATTAGATGGCGTTTGTCGTATTTTTTTAAAAAAGAGGAACTCGTTCATTGTTTTTTAATTTTTTTTAAGATTGATGAGGATGTAAACAATTTTTTGTTGTACCAGGGATAGTTGAAAAGAGTTAAAGCTGTCAAGTGTAAGCGATATCACATTCAAGAAAAATATTATTCAATTTTTTAATAATTATAATGCTCTAAAATCATTGTCATAAAATAATAGCAGATAGCGCATTCTTAATTACGATTCAAGAAGTTAAATTTGAACCTAATCAAAATGATAGGAAACTATTTTAATTACCAAATAATATATTTTTTAATGTTAAAGAGGATGGGGGATGAATCAACAATAAATAAACATTGAGAGCGAAGCGGGAATTGAATATAGTAAACTTTTAAGGCATGTTTTGTCAATTGTTAATCTTGTTTCATCATTTCATGTACATATTTTTATTTATATGAAACGTACGGGACCATTCGGTTTTTCGCTCCCCGTTTTAAATGTAATAGGAAGTGAGGTATATCGATTTAAGCAAGACTATTAAGGGAGAGAGAGGCCCACCACCCCATCTTCCGAACGGATACCACAGGGTTGATTCAAACTACCGTGTGAAAAACTTGTATTTACAAAGGCTGTTCACAGACCCTTCAGGAGAAGATTTTGGCTGGAACGAAACTTCGAAAATCTCCCAACGTCCAAGCTAAGAAAAAATATGTTACAGTTTAAAGGTACATTGCACAAATGAAGATTTGACTAGGGCCCTTTGCAGGTGTGCAAAAAATTTCATCTTTGATTAATTTCGTAATTCAAGATGTAAACTTAGATAACTCGAAATTATTTATTTCTTTTTAACTTTTAGATAAAGTTGAAGCTCGAAAGTTCAAAATGAGTCTAAATTTTTTAAGCAATTGCGGGTACAACTTGAAATCATACATTTTTTACGACTTTCAATAGTAAATTACTAGAATTTTACTGTATACAAAGCCATTAGAGCACAGAGGATCAGGGAGTTTGCTGCATAGGAGTATATTTAGACGCTGGAGTGACAGCATATGCCCAATAACTGGCTGGATCTCAATGGCATCAAATACTCTACAATCTTCTCAGGTGCCCGTTACGTTCCAGACCCCATATTTTTCTCCTTAAACCATAAACTGTCGCAATCTTAATGCCCTCTCCTCCTAAAACCTTCTACCGGATCATCAAACTAGGTTAGCCAAAAAGTCCGTTCGGTTTTTGTCGTCATTAAACTTCAAGCAGTCTAATATAACTACATATTAGCTTTCCACGAACAGGACCATCAATTCGGATGTGTACTGTGACCAGCTGGACAAATTAAATACAGCGATCCACCAGAAGCGTCCAGAACTAGCCAACCGTAAGGGGATTGTCCCATCACGACAATGCCAGACCGCACACTTCTTTGCAGACGCGGCAGAAGTTACTGGAGCTTGGCTGGGAAGTTTTGCCACACCCTCCATATTCGCCCGACCTTGCACCTTCAGATTTTCACCTGTTTCGTTCTCTTCAAAATTCATTGAATGGACAACCTTCAACTCTGAAGATGTAAAAATCCACTTGGAAAATTTTTTTGCCGGTAAAGACAGGACATTCTTTATGAATGGAATTATGAATCTGCCCACGAGATGGCCGAAGATACTGGAACAAAACGGCAATTATATCATTGATTGAATAAATCGCTTTGTGTTTAAAAGGTGTGTCTTATTTTCGCTTAAAAACCCGAACGGACTTTTTGGCCATATTTACTCATGGTCCACAATTGATTCCATGTTGGACATCCTCACTGCCAATCTCCTTAACATCCTTAATACCCATACACCCCTAAAAACCTCTACCCTTCGTCACCAACCTGCTACGTAGCTATGCCTGGAGATAAGGGAAATGCAAAGAAAGCGTGAGGAAGTCCGAAGACGCTTCAGACGCACAAGGCGTTCAGGGTACTCCCTAACTTGACCCAGGTGAAAGTCCGGCACGCAAAGTCCAAGTACTTTCATGAAGCCTCAGCTCCTTCGAAAACTGTCTCTGTGGCTCCTCTGGTGCTTACTCCTCAGAGGTATTCCCCGTTTCACATGATGGGCTTAGCTGCTATTTTGTATCTCCTCAACCACTTCACATAATGAGCCATCATTTAATAGTAATGGTTTTTACTTTAAATGTGTCTCTCTCACCGACCTTATAACCCACACACTAAAGCTATTTGTCCTCACAGAATTCCCGTCAAGTTAAAAACTGTGTCTTCCAGTCATCCTGTCTGTTCTTCTTCTTGTATACATAATTTTTCCCTTCAAAGCTCAATCTTCCCCACTTTTGGAAAAAAGCTTTAGTCTATCTCTTAAAGAAAAACTCTAACTCTATATCACCAAACGACTGTAGCACGATATAATATACATCCTTTCTAACATCTTCATGCCTCTTAAAAGACTGGTTCAATCCCAAATCTCCGATTTCCTTGCACAGTTTCAACTTCTTGGTCCTTTCCAATCTGGCTTCCGTCCAGGTTACTCCGTATGATTTGCACTAGTAGTCAGTAGTGACATTTATGCTGCTATTGGTCAACAAAAATTAATAGTCCTAATTCTGCTATAGATCTCCTAAACGTTTGATACTATGGAGCACTCAGTCCTTCTTTCCAAGTTAAAATCATTAACTTTTTCCGATACCTCTATTAAATATTTTCGATCATTTCTTTCCAACCGTTCACAAGTTACTATCCCTAATCAACCACTGTCTACTTATCTTACTCTGTCCTCGGGTGTAGCCCAGGGATCGAGCATTTCTCCGCTTCTTTTTAGTTGTTACATAAACGATCTCCCCCTCCGACTTTTTAGCAGCTTTTGCCAAGATTAAGACCTGTATGAGATCGGTATCTGCCCAAACCCGAAACTGATGTTAAATGCAGCGGAAAACACAGGCAATTACCGTAGGCTCCAGTTTCCTTCTCAGAGTCTTTGCCAATATTCCTGCTTTAACCCATCCCGTCACTTTCTACTCCACTGTCAAAAACCTAGAGATAATCATTGACCAAGCGCTCTCTTGGAAACAACATATATCCTAAATTTCCCTCCGGTCAGTAGGTGCCCTGAAACTATTATATCGCTCTTGATATCTGCTACCCCAGCCTACACGTCAACTCCTTGTATATTCCCTCATTTTGACTATGGCTGTATAGTGTGGGGGGGGGGGGTCTCTCGGTGGGACTCGAGGACAAGTTGAAGCGAATCATGAATTTCGTTCGATTTCTCTTTGGGACTCCACGGCGCTCCCGTGGCTCTTGCCTCTACGCCGAGTTAGGGTATCTTCCGTTCCTTCCACGCGCAATATTTCCTTGGTTCATTCATTTTTCAAACCATCAATTCCCATCACCCCCTCCCCACTTATATATATACAATATTTCACAATTCAAAGCCTCACTCCCGAAACACAAGATTCCGTCTCTCTGACCTTTATGCTCGAACTTCTGCCCACAAACCTGCAGTATACAATCGGTCCTGGCACCCTCTTGAATTCTCCACCTCCTAACATCCGGCATGCTTCATCCTTAAGAACCTTTAAAGTTCTTGTATTCCAACACCTCCTCACCATCCAAAGAAACACCCGTTAGTCGGGAAACGGTTGATTTATTCATTCATTCGTAATATTATATTTTCTAACTTTTATTTTCTTATTTAATTTATATATTTATTCCTTTACTATATATAGATTGATGGATGTTAGTTGCCAACTTGTATGTCACTTTTTTATGTCATTTTGAATTGCACTGTTTTGTTTTTTGCTTTTTAAATGTGGATCCATCTATGAATTTATTTAATAAAACCAGTAAAACACTTTTTATTTAATTTCATAATTATTATTATATTTTCTATAGAGGTTTTATTTTACGTAATAGTATTTATTTGCCAGATGTGAATTTGTCATCTGAACATTTGTCATCTGTCCCGGAATAATTTTGTTTTCTATTCTAAGACAAATCTCTACGGCATTACTTTACAAGACACTCTTAGTACAGATACGTTGGTGTCCTGAATGGTACTGCACCAGCAAGTCCTCCAGGAAAAACCTCAAACACTTCAGAATATGATGGGAGAATCCTGGCTGAATTCGTTTAGAATTGGAAATGCCCAGTACCGCAACGTACAGAAGAACTTACGCTCGTGTGCGTATTTCTTCAGGGTCGTCTTCCAATTAGGCCAACCCATCCAAGAGACACTCAAGCCAAGAATCTATCCTTCAAAGCTCCATGAATACAAGACCTTTAATGTTATTTATTTTATTTTCTCTGGTTTAAAAAAAAATATTAAAACACTGTACTAGGCCAAACAATTATAAACATTAATTTGAAAATAGTAAAATTAAACTGATTTGTCTTAATTATATGAAATTCATTTCCATAATGATATGCCGGAAAGTTATGGCAAGTTCTTAATTTCTCGAATTATAATTGAAAATTTGTATTCTGTTTTGTCAATATATTATGTTATGTTTCTGTACTTATACTTGTTATCGTGCAAACAAATGTATATTTCAAAAGACGTCGAAGGCTTTATTATCAAACTTTTGTTTGACCAACTATAAAATAACAGTTATAAAACAAACTAAAGTTAAGAAAAAAGAAGAAATTACTTAATTTCCTTCTCATGTCCACGCAATCTACCTTGACTGGGTATCACTTGGTTTCTTGTTGGTTAGAACTGTTGTTTTGTTTTTTTATTGCAAATTTTGATAAGATGTTTTATATATGTTAGGTTTGTAAATAATCAGTATAGAGAACGAAGTTACCATTGAATGTAATTAGTTCCCTTTTTAAATTTTCAAAAAACTTTGAAAGAGTTCACCAATTCGGCGAGCAATAGCAGACGTTTTATTCCTTGGATTGTTACTAATTTTATTATTTATATATATATATATATATATATATAAAATTTTAACATTTAGATGTTGTTTTGCACGTATTATGTTTCATTTTCAGTCCTGAATATCCCTAAATAAATGAAACGTCGACTGATGTAAAAATTAATAATTGGAGAGACTCTAAAGTCTTTTTTGAAAAAAAAAAATTGTTTTTCCACTAAGTGCAATAATACTATACGTTCAATGAACATCAAGAAAGAGGGGCCCTAAATATTCAGCGGGTAATTTCTTCATTTCTATAGGGCAATGTAGTTCTTTTGTATCTTTGTAGTGGTCACACTGACTAAGCCCCGGAAGTGGAGTACCACTTCAACAATGGCCCGTGAATCTGGTTCCGAAACCTGAACGGTTGTGCAAGATTTTTTGTTACACGTGCCAAACTGCACCGCTTCCCTTAAGCTGCTGACGATTCGTGGGGTCGTCAGAGCTCACGATTATTACAATATAGAAACTACTCTACACTTATACGGTAAACCCTCGGAAATAACAATTAAGAGAGGCAATTTGCTATTAATTCTAGCCTCAAATATATTTTTAAAAAATCAATTTGACTGATCCCAACATTTTACATAACATTTTTTATTGTAGGGGTAATATTTTATATAGGTACAGAGGCAAAATAGCTGTGAAATCATTATTTGTTTTTTCTTCAGTAATTTTACTGCTTTTAGTCAAAGGTATCTTCTGTACCATGAGACAAAATTTTAAGAAACCATTGTTAATAATTTTTGGCGTCTAATTAGATATTTCTAAATCAGTTTAATTTATATCTCGATTACAATAACATTCAAATTAGTTAAAGTCAAATGTGAATAATTGCCCAGTTATAATATGATATTAATTATTAATACGATATGTGCGCTCACATTTTCCTAAATTAGGCATGTAGTCTGAAGGTCTAGGCAGAGTTGAGCAAAATTAAACAATGGATTTTTTTAGAAAGGGTGTTCTAGGTTAGGATGATCCTAAACTACAAAAACACAAAAAAGTACTCGCACATAATTAATAATACGACATACATATTTTCGATCCCCGTACCGTAGCATTATCATCAAATATGATATTTTCTCCACACATCACTGTGTTAGTGAGAGCTCATAGCTTGTTTCCGGATATGTAAAAACTATTTTTTTCGGTTGAAGTTAAGACCAGAATTAATATTTAAAAAAATAAATAGATTAAGGTTTGTTTTTTATCACAGATATAATCTGTGACTAATTTTGAACCTAATATTTATTTCTCAAAAATAATCTTCATGCTGCGTCGATAATTTCTTTTTTAATGATTCATTTAAATGAAACTGCTTTTAATATAAATCTATTATATACAGCGTTATTCCTTCTAACGATATTTAAGGGATCTATGGATTCGTAATCGTTATACCTCAACTTCAATGTATCTGGATTTCAAAAAAAAGTAAGTAAGAAAGCAGGTTTTAATAAAAGCCATAATTGCATTTTGCATAAAATTGATTAATTACCCGTAGTCCAATTCAGAGGAAACCAGAGATTGATTATCTTTAAACAACAAAGTCCTATCTGATCCCCGAGTCGTAGCACTGGGCATTCTTACTATTTGAAGCTTCTTCATACAGTTATCTTTCAGGGTAGATATGTGGATGTTACAGGAGAGCTGTAAAACCTACGTCCAAGAATCTGGCTATTTTCGACACAGGGTATTACTGCAGCTTCCAGCAATAGTTCCGGCGATGATGTCATGTTTCGGAGCCTATCAAAGCGTATACATTACCTTTTTTTAATATTGAATTATATTGAAGATTTTCGTGACCATTAATTGCTTCATGGATTTTCTATTAGTCTTGAAAAAATCGGAATACTCACACAATTCCAAGCAATAGCCATTAAGAAACACTTCGGCATCACCTCTATTTGTAGTATATATCTACGTACCAATACAGACAAATGAACTTTTCAGTTCATACAGCCAGTTAGGGACTGGAGGATACCTTTTGAGTGGTAAGTCACGGAAAGCTCATTGGTTTGACGCCTCTTGGGATGTTGGTACCCAGCTCATTAATTGCAAGTACTAAGCAGACAGCTCTATGGTACTCAATTATTTTGTTCTATATTTCGAAATAGTTGTTTACCTATCCTGACTCTCTGGTATAAGAATAATTTAATGAATAATAGTAGCCTCTCAATCTTAAGTTATACAGCTCATTGACAACCCTATTGGATATTATTGATACCCTAATTCAAAAACCTCAGCCATATCAAAATATACCCCCATAACTTGTTGCCCTTCAATAAAATTTCTCTATTTGTACTAAATGGTCTAGAGTTGATCTACCTTTCCGAAAGCTACATTGACAAGTGGTGAAGAGTATCGCACGGTCTTTTCCAGATTTTAGGAGAACAACTTGCGCTCCATGCCACATCTTTGGAACTTCTCCACGCTCCCAAATATTATTGAAGTACTCACGGAGCCAACTGATAATGCTATTTGGGAGGTGTTGGATCGTATGATAATGTACTTCATCTGGTTCTAGGGAGGATCACTTCACATTGCTAAGAACTATTATCCCCACCGAGTAATCGGTTGGTTATAGTTGGGATTTGTTCCTTCGCTACTTTTGATCAAAGTGTCTGCTCCAGGTTAGCCATTTTCAGATTGATTGTTTGTGGATGAATTGAATATTTACAAAAAGTCACTCCCCCTTCGGTTATCAGGTATATTTCAGCAGAGAGTATTCCATTCAATATAATGGTGTGTCGTTGTGAAAAGCAGTTGCCAGCGATTTCCCTGATTTCACTTGGGGTCTATGTGTTAATTGATCTTTGCCAAGATTTAGTTTTGTTGGTGATCCTGTGTTTTGAGGTATGGCAAGCTCTGCTGTTTCCATTGTGGTACTTTTTATTTGTTAATTGTAAATTTTTCTCGAAGAGATCCCTGTTTCTCTTCTCTGTTATCCAATGGGGTTTTGTACAATTCTGATAATTGGCTTAGCTATAAATTTTTAGGCGTAATGGAAATTGGTCACTCCCATACTGCTACGGTAGTACTGTTGTGCCAATATAGTTATAGAGAGAAAGGCAATAGAGATGGATAAATCTATAGACTTTGCTACAGTAAATTTGTTTCGGAAATAAATAAAAAATGCAAAAAAATAATAAAATAATATTTTTTCGACTTTCCTCTCAAAGCACGCATTTTTTTAGTAACATGAACATATACTAAATTAAACATGAGTAAATTACCTGCAATTTTGGTTCTAATAAATTCTTTGTTTCCTGCTCCGTTTTGAAATAGGACCAGAAAGGGGTCCCGATGGAAATTTAATGAGAAGTTCCGAAAATTTGGTCATTTATGATTTTTATGAAGCTGATTACGAATTTCAACTATCCCACCTTGATTTTTTTTCCGGGAATATAAAAAAAATGCAAATGATCAAATTTTTAGAACTTCTCCACCGATACCCCTTTCTGGTCCTCCCACACTATTAGGAATGATAGCTCTCCTGTATTGAGGATTAACATTTCGGAATTCTTTAGAAAGTCTTCAATTATTCTTCCTCTAGAGGTGGTGTGTACCGAGACCCATAGAGAGTTGTGGCTGACTGTTTATGTCATCCAAAAAGAGACTGGCTGCATAAACTGAAAATATCATTTGTTTGTGTTGGTTCATCTGAACGTAGATTACAAATAGAGAAGGTGATGCCGGAGTGTACCTTCATTACTATTGCTTGGAATTTTGTGTCTATTACGATTTTATTCAGAATATATTGAAGTATTTGCTCAAATTATAACCTTATAGTATTTTTTATTGGTCCGACAAGTCTATAAATATTAAAAATTTTCAGTGAAAATCTGTGGAGTGTGTTCAGGATTCTTGAACGAGACTTTCCTCCTGTAATCATGGTTTATGACGATTAATTCGCGTCCTTTTGCCGTTGCAGTTCCAATGAGTAACATATATGGGCGGTGATTGAATAATTTATAGATATATTTAATACTTTAGTTCAGAAAGAACTGCTTTTAGTTTTATTAGCTGAATTTTCTGTTTTCTTTTGAACTTCTGTAAAACCTTCATTAGTATCTGCCGGATCTATCTCGATCTCTTCCTTGGGCATAACTTTTAGACCCATTATCGGGCAAGAGTGGATATGGTTTGGAATTGTGGAAGGTTGAGGTGGTAGAAATAATGATGGGTCAGGGAGATTTTGGGGCTCTAAGGTATTGGGGGTGGGGGGTCAGGAAATGTATGAGATGGTGGGGAGGTTGACAGAACGATAGACGAGCGTAAGACGCGGTCTGAGTCATAAAAAAATAAATCAGTTTGGGAACCTGTTTCTTGGGTTTTTACTGTACTCTTGTTATCTTTTTTATGTCAGAGAATGCCCTACTGAGATATTGTGGGTTTCGTTGCTTATAAATATATTCTTCTACCTTCATTAAAAGGTATCTTTGTTATGGCCTGTAAGCATTTTATTTCCTTGTTCGTTTTTGACTTGTGGTCTAAACGGCTAAAACTATTATGTTCACCACCACAATTTATAAACTTTGAAGTTTTAGCGCATCTGTTATCTGTGTGTTGGTCTTCATCCCATTTTGAACAAATTCTGTTAGTTTTGGTACACGTTTAAGGTAGGGTGAGAAAAAAATGAGACTTCTCATTAGATCAGGAATGTGTTCCTAGACTTCTGGACTTTTGGTGGAATGTATGAAGGAAAGGTTTCTATACATGAATTTTTAAGCATTGCGCCGCCGTCCACCTGCAGTGTAATCCTTCTAATGTCCACAATTTTTCCATCAAACTCCTTTATTATTTTATTCATATCCAAGAATTGGAATTTGCAAGACCACAATTACCCCTTCACTATAATACAAGGTTTCTCCAAGATTGATAAATATTAGCTAATCAAATATCTCACCGGGCATACAAAGCATTAGTTAAAGATGTTCTTAAATAGTTCGTAATGAATACTCGAAAAATTTAAAAGACAGAGGTAATCTAAGAATATCATTAGCGTTCATAAGCGAATGAAAAAGGACCTGCTTTCTTTATAAAAGGGCATCGCTAATCCGGATCCGGATATCTGGCCACCGTCGGTATATAGGAATGAATTTACTACAGGTAGAATAGAAACCCAACGAAATATTTATAACAATACAAATCGTTACTAGCGTATCACACTGTGTATATGTATATATTTGTACGTTGCAAAATCAGAAGTTTTGAACGATGTCAATGACAAGATCCAGGCTGTTGGAACATCTAGGTATGTCTGCTGGCAGTTGTGCACACAGAGGCGCGACTAGGGCCTGGACGAGCACCTGAGGAGGGCAATGGTGATGAATCGCCGGCCGGCCCCGATACATCAGGCTAATCTTAGCCCTCATTGGGATGCGCGCTGTGGATGGTTACACAGTCTTGATTGATGGTGAGCCCACCCACACCCCCCCCCCCCCTCCATTCACCCCCTCTGCACCACCGTCCGGGCTCACTTTTAACCCCAAACAAGGCCAGAACAAATTAACGCTCGCCCTGTCTCTATCTGTAACTACGCTATACACACACACAAAAAAAAAAAAAAGCACAACAAAAACCTGAATTCACCTTCTGAAACGAAGGAGGCTGTACCTGGTTTTAGTTTCAAACTACAAGATTATAAGTATTTTAGTTTTATTATAAGTTACAAGATTGAAGTTTGTATTATTGTTATTTATGTATGATAGACAAAAAAACATGGAGTCCCTCAAAATACATTATTTTTATTGACAATCTCAGACATAATTTCATCTATCCGGGCATCAGTACTAAAATTTAGAACAAGATAAATAAATTTACACATTCAGGAATGCAATAACTTTTAATACAAATGCACAATATAATAACACTTAATTTAATAAATAATAAAGTTGGTTAATGATATAATAAACAATAAAAAGAGTAAAAGAACACACCTACGAAAGATATTATCTTTTCAATTTTTATTGATGCATTGTATAAATGAAAGTATATTAAAATTCTAAGATAGTAAATCAATATTGCATGAAAATGTTTTGTAGCCAAATCCATGAAATTATCTCCCTAACTTATCACATGATCTTCATCCCAAACTCATAAACCATTAGCTCCAATAACATATTTACCCCTTATCGGGAGCAAGGCATCAGTCAAATTAAAGCTTGATTGAGCTTGGCTAATAACCTGATGGGTTACAGCTCTCCTTGTCTGGCCATGAATTTCCTCCAGGTAAGATGGAAATCGTGCGCTTGTTGCACCCAACTAATGATCTAATACCTGTCTTTTAGCCTTTGTGAGCCAAGTATGGGATTGGATAAAAAAATTATTGCAATTACTTATGCTAAGTATTGGTTATTAAAAAACAATAAAAATAATTTTAATAAATAGGTATTTATGGATTGATAAATTTAACAATATAACACAATTATTTTATCAAACTAAAAGCTGTCTGAATAAAATCATATTTATAAATCATGTTTTTTATTTATAGAAAAAAATTATTTACATCCGTTATGGACTAATGAGTTGATATTTTGAAATTCATATTTAAACATAATAAAGGCCGTAGAATGTGATAAAACATTATTCAGCAATAATTACTGGACTACACGTGTAATCACTGCATAATAATTGATCTACTACTCGCTATGCGTTAAACAAAAATACCTCATTTTATTTAATTAAACCATCAACCCTGGAATGCACATTTAGACCTAGGAGTAAAGTATTATTACTTATGGGTGGATTGTTAAAAAATAATTATAACGATTCGTTATAATTGAACTTCCTTAGTTATAACAAGTAAAGGAATATCATTAAAAGTCTATTACAAATAATAATTTATTTAACAGTTTTCATTTAAGACGATCTCAGACTATAGGTTCTATTGAATATTATCGGCTATGGGAGATATATTTCAGTAGGTTATAGTGAGCAAAAGGTAATTTTTTTTTCTTCATATACCCTTGTTAATAAAAATGATGGAATTCAATATAAGTGATAGGTAATAACGTCATAGGGAGAGAATTGTCAACCCAATAGAGAATAGTGACCCCATTATGGGTATAAAATTGTATTAATATTTACCTTATAAGTATAAAAACGATGAAATATAAATAAGTGTACAATTTCTAGATTGTTGCTGGATAGGCCCCAAGTCATACCTCTCTCTCTCTCCACTCCTGGTCGAGCACAAACTAAACTGTTAACTCTCAAACATATTCCAGCAATAACTGAAAAAAAAATGACTGATTCTTCTTTATTGTGATAAAATTACAATATGCCTTTATTGGGCTAATTGTGATAAATGTTCTCATTCATACAGTATTTACAAATAGGCCAGAGACCTCCTTAATCCACACGGTTGTCACCTCCCTCGCGTGCAAAAGAGGTTGCGGACTCTTGGGAAGTCCCCCCGCTCCTCCCTCAGCCGCCTCACTGGATGCGAGCCAGCGGAGGCTGGCCAAGACCGCGAGAGCCACAGGCACTCAGGACATGATTAGAGAAACTGGCCATTGCCAGGACTCCCACTATCACGTATTTATAGCAGGTCACAAGGCCACTGCCGTTTTAGTCTCCGAGGAGGATTGTAGGGATAAGTGGCGGGCGCAGTGTGTGCTAGGGGTTTAGGGTGGTTGGATAGGTTACTATGGAATTTTATGACCTTGGCAGGGATGAGTTCAAGAATGTAGGGTTTATTAAGATCATTATGAAGGGTTTTGTTGCTGACGTTATAAGGGGGGTTTACTATTGTTCTCAGGACTATTGATTGAAAGGATTGGAAACGCTTGATGTTTGACTTTTTCGTCAGTCTAGATGAAAAGCTAGGTACCTAACATAATTGGTACTTGGATACGTAGTTGTATTGAAGGTTACAACGGATGGACAGGATACTTAGACAAAGAGAAAATGCCGTTTTAACGCATTTGCCTTCAGTGATCCGTCATTGGTTGCATAATTTCTTAATTTCTATGCGGTGATTTCGGACGTTGTTGAAGCCTTAATAGGATAAGAGTGAGACGAAAGTGCCAATAAAGGTTACGAGGAAGCTGCTGGGAGTAACTGCGAAACATAATTATAATAAATAAATTTAATTATTAATATATACAATATATATATAATAAAATTGTAAGAGTATCCGTCGACTTGCCTAGAAATTGACAATGAACTAAAAAGGGCAGTGGCAGCCACGGTGGCGGTCTCATCGCATTAGGGCCCTAATTGGCCGCCCTTTCACGGCCGTGTTTGTAAACGATAATGTGTTCATTTCAAAAGCCATAGAATCAATTCATCGTTACCGCTGAATTAATTGTTAACTCGTCGAAACACCCGCTCTCAGCCCGACTCTAAATGGAATATTTATCACTTTTTAAATTTCAGCATCAATCGAGTGCGGCATGAATTGGCAACGGTTGGCTTAATGAGGTTATTGGCGGTTGATAAAACCTTCAACCTTGGCAATAAAACTGGCTCTGTGGTTGTCAAATACAAATTTCAAATGGTACACTACCGGTTGTTCTAATCTTATTAGGCCCACTGCATGGTTACAAAATAAGAAATGGAACGACCACACTTATGCTGTTTATAGCTGTTTAAAGACGAATAGCTAGGTACACGCCAAAACACCACCAGGGTACAAATGGACTGTATAATATGAATTGTCACAATGGGGAGATAGAGAAAGAAAACTGCTTGCCTCGGTCTAGCACCTCTGCCAACAATGTTCCTCTTACTAGTAGCTACAACACAGTTGACTCAGACCTCGATTCGATTTTTTCATCTCCACTCTACTCCCCACCAGGTACCACTCGCGTGAACATACCGCCCACAGAGTTAACACATTAAAATTTCCAAGGGAAAAAAATGAAATTACTAAACAAAAAAAAAGATACTTCAAAAAGATAAACGCTCTTAGCTCGGTGCTGGGAAGGGGAAATTAATGAAATAGGAAAGGGAATGGAAACGATCTTCACTCCTTGGGGGCCATCAAGGAGACTTCACGGTGGCAGCCCCTGAGAGATAAGGATGCACCACCAAAAAAATAAAAACAAACACAAACCCCAAATTAACAAAAACGAAGTATAATACAACAAAATAAAGTACAACTTCGACAAGGGAAAAAAATAATTAAGAAAGGGTACAAGAGCTAATATAGGTATCGCTAATATAGAATCTCTTGTACTCGCCAGCCTCCTCCAAAGGACAATAAGGAGGAATAAAATGCCAAACCAGGTTACTGGATATAGGGTCTTTTAACTTATTGAGAAATTCTCGAATATCTCCAAGCTGACTCGCCGCACTACCAAAATTAGTCCCATGATCGCTACATACACGCTGACCCGATCAACGACGGGTCTTGAAACGATCTAGGAAGGCAAGAAACGAATCAGTCGAGAGAGACGACACGAGTTCAATATAGAACGGCCTTGGTTGCCTTACATACAAAAACACAAATGTAAGCCTTGCCTTACGTAGTCCCGGAATCTAAACACTCCCTTGTTAGACCCCTTATTAGTATCCCTGATACTAACACTAGGTCCCACTAAGTCGACTCAAACAAAGGCTCTACCAGGTGGGATGACTCGAACCTCAGGCAAATTTCTCATGAAAGGATATGGTGGTTTAGAGCAGAATCGAAAGCAAACCCTACATTCGCATATAATTATGCGAATAAATGATCTCGCAGCTACAATCCAATAGTGCCAGCTCAACAATGCCTGAAGAGTCTGAGGCTCAACATGCAAATTACTAACGTTGTATGTAGTGCCCCCATAATAAGACAAGTAAAATGGCTCTTCTTTGGCAGTAACAGTGGATGTTTTTCTGTTTTCTCGCCCACCCTTAGACCCCCCAAGGGTTCTACAATGGGCGCCAAACACTGCAGCGATGGATGCAAAGGTCTCTTACGAGCTAAGGACAAAAATTCATCATGAAAATGAAGACGTTGTATTACGTTGTGCAACTCAAACAGGTCATGTTGCTATATTTGATAAAATACTGCGGAATAGCCAAAATCCAATCCGGCAAAATTCAATAATAGTTAAAAACCTCCAACTTAAGTAACCACTGTTCACCCAATATCTTGTGAATCGATTCCGAGCCTATAACTAATGGTAGACAAATATTTTCAGAAGATTGAGATGAAAGGCACGAGACAAATGGTGTACTACTGCTCACACAAGGGGAAGGGAAAATCCACCACCAGTGCAGAGTTGAGTTAGCTCCCTCTGTAGCTGAAGAACACTCTCTAAGGACTCAGAACCTGAGACTATATCGTCAACATGCATATCCTTACACGAGATGCGTACGGCTTCAGGAAATCGATTCTCTCCGTCATAAAACAACTGAACTACCGAGCGAATAGCCTGAAATGGGCCTGGAGTGAAACCAACAGTATGTAAATTATTAAGCCTAGGAGGGGCACAGTGACCAGCAAAGACAACACAATAGTCGCGGTCATGGCAGCGAAATTTTTTTTTTCCCTAAACCCCTTTAAATTCTATTACAATGTGTAAAAATATGAACAAAATAATTGACAATTTTTTCTTCATTCTGCTATGCGCAGATGCATTTGAAGGAGGTTGGGTTACTCAACAATACAGGTTGTGGTTAAAAATACAATGAAGTGAATACAAATCTAGGTGATGGGGCTCACCTTCAGTTTAAAAATGGGAGAAAAAAACTTACAAACTAAAAAACTATACCTAGAACCCAAGACTAAAGCGTTCCAGCCACGACAGCGTCCTGCCATCGATGAGGGAACGGAGCGGGGGTTATCGTGTTAAACACCGGGTTTGTCAAGTATTGCAGTGAGTCGAAAAATTTGATATGTCTACGTTGGAAGAATTCATCCACCGTAGGCAGCTCGAAGATATCGTGAAGCTCACTGTTGCTCCGCAGCTCGAACGGAGTACCTCTGACCACTTTCATCAGTATACCGTTTTGGAATTGTTGGAGTTTCTTAGCTGTCGTATACGTCAGATAACGAAAAAGCGGTGCACCATACAGCATAGTAGGCCTGAGTATGCTCTTGTAAATCAGTAGCATGAGGCGCAGTGATAGATTGGGTGAAGTCAATAAATGCGTAAGCCGGTAAGACTTCGTGCGAGTATGCTTCAACTTCTTCGCAAAATTGTTACTAAAATGGAGGTGTTGGATGCGACTCCGTAAGGGCATACCCAAACACCGTGGCGAGAGGAACGGCCTTTGTGACTACAGAAGAAGGTTCATTTTTAATTTCGTTACCAAATCAAAATAAAAAAAAATTGTGAAAGGATCTACTGACAGTGAGCCGAAGTGCCAGAAACTTCAGATGTCGACAGAACCAAATTAAGTGTAGGTATAGATACGTTCGGCGTTGAAAGGATTTTATTTAGACGGATACTTACACTAATCTGTGTGATTTACAATTGTATCAAAATATATAACGCTGTAAGGCAAATTATAAAGGACGTTTCTTTTACGTCTTCGTATCTTCGTAAGGATACATATATCCGTTTATATATTTACCTGATTATCCACGAACACCCCACTCTTACGCTCCGTTGAATAATTAGAATATTTGAATTACAGGGATGCCATCTAACTATTCAGCTACTAACTGCTTTGGTTCCTCCATCACATCATGGGCGTATTGCATTAGCATAAAGTTGTACAAAATTATACCATACTCAAAAAATTTTCTATTGTCACCAACTAGAATCTAAACCCAAAATAACATACCTTAATAAATTAACGTGATTATATAATGCAAGGGATTCATTTATATAAAATAGAAATTATATTAATTTATTTTAGTGAGGATAAAATACTCTAGATAACGCATCTCTTACTAAAATCCATCGATTGCTTCAAGATCAAGAAGTGAGTCGAAGTCAACATCCCAACGTCTCAGACGTCTCCTCAAGACCAGTCCTCAGCAGAGCAGAGCTGCTAAGGAAGGTAGCTTCGTCATTCCACTATCTATATCTCAAATTCCTGAACGGAACCTGGCCCATTAGCAAGGGTCGTCTTATTCTGATATTTTGTGTTGAGAGTATATTACTCACATACTAGGCTGCAAAGAAGTTAATACGTACCTCAGACAATGTCTTGTCTTTATGGGGCGCCATAAAAATACTATCTGGATCCATATGGACCCTTTGAAAACACGTCTCTTAGTGCATTTTGCTACTTTTGACATCGCAAATTCGATCTTAATATTATTTTACCTTACATTCACCATGTGCAGCCTCCGCTTGCTCTTATCCAGTGACGTGGCTGACGAAGGAGCGTGGGGGACTTCCAAAGACTCCGCTTCCTCCTTATCACGCGAGGGAGATGACAACCATGTGGACTTGGGGGGGTCTCTGGGCTGTTTGTATATACAGTATGAATGAGCGAGTGAATGAAAATTGTAAATTGGTATGAATGAGATCATTGATCACAATTACTAATAGCCCAATGAGGCAGATTGTAATTTTATCATAATAAAGTTGTTGTTAATCAAGAACATTCACCATGTCGGGGTTTGAACGTATAACATTACATGGGTCTGCCCCCTCAGAAGGATCTACGAAAGACGAACTTCAGCGTGGAGCAATGGACGTAATTAGGATTAATAATATATATCTAACACAAAGGGAATAAACTTCAAGATACGCCAATTGTAATAATGTGTTATTTTTTTTTAATTCGATTTATTAAAGCATTTTCACTGGTAATTCCATTGTGGGAAATCGTGTCACCCAGCAGGAGTCTATTTTCCAGGAGGCGTATTGGAAAAGTTTTCTTTCATCGGAAAGCAGAGGACGGACAGCATGAGGCCAATTAAAAAATCATATATTCAAATAAGTTCCTAACTCTCCCGATTGCACTCATCCCCTCCCCCTCTCTATCTGGTTTCATCCCGTAGCCAAAAAATAAAACATGAATGCAAATTATGCCCCTCCGCCGTAGGCTGCGGCCGCATTTTTATTCATTAACGATTTATGCACCCCTTCGTCGACGAGCTGCGAAGCACCTTTCGCGATATCAAAACTTCTAAAATATCCTTAGGTACAAAAGCCCGGCGAAAACTATCGATTACCAACATTAATACTTCAGACTTGTTAATATTTCCGAGTCAATTTTATTTACTAAAGATTGCAAGCTCAGAAGACATTGTTAATCTTTATTCTAGGTCCATGGCCTATAGCAAACAATACGACACTAGGGGGGGAGGAAATGAAATAATAATAAAAAAACTATAAAGTATACCTCAATTATCATTCAATAATTTGTAAATAAAAATGTAAAATACACAATTAAATTAAGTGAAAAAAAGAAGATGGAAAAATAAAAGTAATAATAACAATCAATTCATAAATATGTGGTTACTCTTTTAAAAGGTTGCTGCTATGGGTATATCGAAAGAGCAGTTAAATGGCGGTACATGGCCAAAAAACCAAACAAATAAGATTATAACTGAAAAATTAATAATACAAAGATCCTAAATCAGCAAGTATCTCTCAGAGTTTTGGAATAGGAGAATTTTAAAAGTACGTAAGGATGCCATGACGGACATTAAGAGGAAGAGAATTCCAGAGAGTGGAGGAGGGCGAAAGCAGCGTTAGAATGCTGCAGTTCTGTGGGGAGGGGAATTGTCAGAAATACGTGAGCTTGTGTTCCGGGAGTATATTGCGGATTTAAACTGTAGGATATTGTGAATGACCAAATAGTAATGAACTAACACTAAAAACATAAATTTAAATTATTATCAAAATCTATTATTTATAGGAGAGGTACATTTGAATTATTACGATATGAACCGATGGAAGAAAAAAAAAAAAATTAAACAAATCGTTATTGAAAAAAAATAGTTGCCGGAAGACCATTTGGATCAACTTTGTAACCGAAACGGCTTACTATGTAGCCGAAACAAAGAGAAAATTTTGTTGGAGTCATTTTTTACAACAAAAACATTCCTCAGAGCTACGTTAAACACAATTAAGATAATGTTTTACGTTTCATAAAATGGCTGGTTTTGAAAGATATGGTAAGCGCTCTAAGTGTTTATCAAGAAAGATAAATTCACTGACTGGGCCAGATGCCAAGGAACGTAAGATATTTGAAGAAAATTTAATACTAATCTTTTACAAACAATCTTTTACAAATGTATAATGAAAAAGTACTCAGTACTTAGTATATAGTAGTACATAGTATTCAAGATGACCTGAGCAGACGGATAGACACATGTCAAAACATAAGGGGTTTCTAAATAAGGGGGCAATATTTTTTTAATTTTTTATGTCATGAGGACCAGATATGAAATTTCGAGCTTAAATTAATTTATAGGAGGGCCAAAGATTCGTTTAATTCGTCTTTCGTTGGAACACACAAAGACAACACTTTTTTAGTAATTAAGGTATGCCGTTAGAAATGCTCCATGTTTGAAACAAAATGTATATTAGCAGTTTATATTATATTAAAAAATGTCTACATTTTTATCGAACAGCACGTGGCTATTATTAAGCTATATAACACAAAATTTTAATTTTCTCAAATGCAGCATAATTAGTTACAATAAATTAACAGATCATCAAAACAAGTATGATCAGGATCATGTAAATTTAAAATAAATTGCATTACAATTAAAATGTATTTGAGTTATTAGTATAAGATATATTAATTATGAGTAATTGAACAAAGCGCTGCTTATTTTTAACATTTGAAAAAGGGAATCTTCCATCCACCCTTCCCCTCAGTGTGATATTTTTTTTTTCTTCTTTCTCACCCTCCCTCAATTATGTAGCCTCGTATTGCCCTTAGCGAGTACAAAAAGGGTTTTGAGCATCCACCCCCCCAGCACTGTATAATGTGTTTCGCCCCTTTTGTGAATCCGGAATGGCAGAGGAAGAATAAGATAGCCCGAACAGAAGTTTAAAAAAAAATTATTAAATCGTTTAAAGAGTACTTTTTTTTATTGAATCTTATACAGAAACGCGGAAAATGGGTCACTAAACTTACTTATACAGGTAGAATGAAGACAGTATGTTATTGTTTTTGATGATTGTTTGTGTATCGAGAAAATTCACATGTCGGACAAAACAAAGAAATATAATATTATAACCAAATATAATATTTTTTTTGAAAGCTTATGTTTTCCACTGTTTGAGTTGAGGAGCGTCTCAGCGAACTCAGATACCCTCCACTACTGATTGTTGTACTCTTGTTTGGAATCCAAAAAAAGTAGGGCACGAATCCGATCTGTTTCCAAACAAGCTTGAATGAAGAGGCTCAAATTTCAAAGAGGTTACAACCGTTCGTCTGCCTGTCGAGCACGTACCTCTTAAGAGCCACTTTTTCTTCCCCAGTTTTAAGAATTTCCATCCTAAGCTCAGAATCTATTTAAAACTAAATATAATGAAGTTTTGGGATAATCTAGTTACTAATAAGCGCGTACAACTGTCGTTCTAGTCCGTTTCAATTGGTTTATTTTTAGCCAATAATGTATTTATTTATAATTTTTTCATTTGCTAAAAAGGTGATTGTCGGGAGACTAAATTTTTTAAATAATCAAATACATTTCATCAAAAATACCAGTCATTTTGTACGAAAATAATTTAGACTTATTATTTAAGTAAGTCATGTAGAGCCACATAAGTATTTGATTGTTTTTTATTACTGTATACATCCTTCATTTATTGTACATTTAAAAAAAAAATTGTTCATAATTGAATTCAAAAGACAAACATTCCTGGTATAAAATAATAATAAAAAAATACTACCATAATATCATTGAAGTAATGAAAAATATTGTGCATGGTGCTGATGTTAGATGAACTAGGTACAGGCTTTCAGACAAGTACAGGCAATCGTATTTCGCCAGTCTTGTATGATTGTCTGTCTGTTCTTTAATAAGGGTCATCAAAATAATCCGAACGATTTCAAATTCAAAAAAGGTATATTTGACACGCCCATATTTTGGTTGATATGCCCTTACCAGTGGACCAGTAGACCAGACAATTAAAGGTCCTCCTGTAGAGTTGCCACAGCTCAATCTGAGCTCAGTCCACCACAGTAGCTACTCCACAACTCACAGTTTTTGGCTCAAATCTCAAATGGGGAAGTCTATTTTACTATGTTTTTACGTAAGCAAATGGTTCAGCCCATACGAAATTTTTAATACACATTCCGCAATACTTCAATTTCGGGTGATAACTGTTTTGGTTAAAATACATCTGGGAAGTATGAAAAAAAAATTTTAAACTCGAACTTCTGTCGAAACCCAAATATAGAAAAAAATTGTAAACCTAACGATTTATCTTTCAATATTCTAAAGAGTAAATAGCCCAAAAAGAGACACCTGTATTATAATATTAGCATCATGTGAAAAACAAAATTTTCAAAAAATCTTTATTTTTTTACCACCAGTCAACGTTTCGCATATTCCATATATAATACACCCTCCACAACACAGTATTGCTTGTTTTCTTGTTAGATGGGGAATATGTTCTTTTAGTTTTATGTTTTAAAATAAGTTTGTACAAATCTTGGAGTTACCCATTCGGTATTCTATAATGGAACAGTGATTTTGAAAAATAACACAGGCCTACAAGAAAAAAAAGATCTTTTAATGCCTAGGATTTTAGAGCTGATTTTAGCAATATTTGGGGCGCTGAATCTAAATATGAAATCAGTATTTCTTTATCTGATCTACTTTTTTAGATCAGTCATTTTTTTAACGTACAGTTTACGTACACGAAATGTCCAGTTCTTACTATCCTGTATTCTTCTTCTGCCTTCTTCTCTCAAGAAGACAATCTTGTATTTTGTCACAAACTTAGAGGGCTCTTGGAAAAAATGGGTCTTCCTGACTATTTTCCAGATGATCAGCGCCTATTTATTAACAGCTCAAAGCGAAGTTCTGTACAATGAGAATAAATATGGTTCAATACCAATTGCTCGCTCAAAGAAAATGAAAAAAGAATATAACACCACAGCTTTGGTCTTGGAGAAGATAAAGTATCGCGAACATCAATGGGTGATTTGTGTGGACTTAAAAATGGTAAACGTTCTTCTTGGGCCACCCCAAATATCCTTGCTTCTTGTGCCTCTGAAATAGCAGAGTCAAAACATGGACGTTGGGGAAAAGAATATAATAATATTTAAATAATATAATAGTAAAAATTCCGTGTTTAGTTTCTTTATTTGGTCTATGGATTTAACTTAAAATAGTGTAAGGTATTTCACTAAAATATCTTAGAAATTTGAGCTCCTTGGCAAAAACTGATGTCATATTTGAATTGAGGGCATCAAATTGATATTAAATCAGCTCCAAATACTCTGACACCAAAACAAGTGCTGGCCTGTGTAACACTACTCATAGTCATGAAGATGCCTGAAAAAAGACGAAAAATAAATAAACGATGTTTGAAAAGACTATTTTGAAAATATTAATGTTTACGCAGTGTTATTAATAGTTTTTTAAATATTCTTGTGTAAAAGATGTAAGAGAAATGACAATCTTAAAAATATTTTTCTTGACTGAAAAAAAATATTTATTGATTGTTTTCTTGTCAAGCACGAAGCCTTGAGGACATTCACGAGTAAGTCAATATTATCCTGTCAGTCTATCAATGTCAGTAGCGGACGTAATATTTATTCAGCATATCAGAAATTTTAAAGTTACGTCCCACAACTTCTCAAAATAACTTAATTAAAAACAGTAACCATAAGTAATGAAAACAAATTAAAACTGCACAAATTTGACCCAGTTTTGCTAGTTTTTATGAGTTCTAACATATTCTAATATGAGATAACAAGCCCAATATTTAAGTTTCGAAGAAACTTACACCGAGTCTCATTTGTTCTCTCAATATCGTTTAATTAGTTTTAATGTCAATGTTAACAAATTGTGGTCGGTGTCTTGGTGAATATGTTGTTATTCTTAGGAATTTATTCTGTATTCTCTGAAGTTTAAGAATGTAACTAGTGCTGATCATACTCCAGAAGTGTGACGTTCTGACAAGCTTTTTATAAACTATATCTTCATATTTTATCGGTGGTTTAGAAAATAAATACTGAATAAGACATGGTACTCAATCCCATTTATTAAATACAGAATTATTCATTTCCGAAAGGATTATATCCAAAGCGGGATTACATTATAATTGACTGTGATATTAATTGCGGACCGTTCTTAAGCCGTACAGGGAGGATTTCTAATTTCTCCGTTATCAGTGTTAGGGCAGCCCTACTCATTAGGAATATACATATTTCAGGAGATGATTTTGGATTCAGGGGGCGATGAGGGAACCACGGGTTTTTGCGCCCTCTCATTAGAGGGCGAGGATAAGCAGGAGAGAGAGGGAGACCAAGAGGGAGGAAGAGAGAGAGAGAGAAAGAGAGAGCGATGCCCGGCAATTAACAAGAACTTTTTAGCGGTCCCAGATAGGGAAGGACCACCCCGCTATCCAGGCGCACAAAGTACAGAGCCCACATTAATTGCAAATCTACGGTGCATATAGATACAAGCCGTGTTTGTGGCCTAGGTAATATATGGTTATCCCCTCCCTGGCTACCCCCCATCCCTCCTTCACCCCTTTGTTTATCCCCGGCTTAGGGGTTTTTTCCCCACTCTACCGACCGGCCATTCCCGCGCAGGCGCTCGGCTGAAAAATTCCTCCCCTCCCTAATCCTCTATCTTACCCCTAAAGATAAACCTCAACACCCCGGACACGACTTTTTTACTTTTTTTTTTTCTTTTTGTTTTTAAACCCAGCTCTTATTTCAGACACAGGAAATATTTAAAAGGTGTAATAAAATGTTAGGAGTATCTGATGAAGAACTTTTTTTTTTCATCGACCACCCTTCTCTTCTGGCCTAAAAGGAGAAACCACTGGAGATTTTTTTTTACTTTTAATACTCCGTATTCAGCGTGATTATCTTGAACCATTTCGCGGTACGATGTCTCTACCAATACTTCAAAACATGTTCTTAATTGGTTTAACAAATTCAATATTTAATTAAGGATTAACAAATTCAATATTTAACAAGTTTTTCGAGTTCAGGTCCACGCTGGGCTGTCACCCTTTCTCTACTTTTATACTGACCTTGTAGAGACTTTTGGTGTATCGGCTTTGGTTGATGAAAGAAATTTTCATGAAATTTATTATTCGATGACCTTTCGACATGCTATTCGACCAAGTTTGGACGTAGGGGATGGCTGTGAAATTTTGGCTGCTTACAACACATTCAAAACTAAAGACACTTGGACCTGATACAGACATAATGACAAAACTTGACCCAATAATAAATTGGATGAAAATATAACCTAATTTTCTCCTTTATGTTTGTTGATCTACAGGAGCTATCCCCCAAAAAATGATTGCACGAACTAAAGCCTATCGAATATTTACACTGAATGAATATCAAAAATCTTTAAAGTTAACGGATTGAAATACCTGTTACAAAACCAACCATACCACCAGGTGTTGTTGGAAATTGAACGGTTATGGTATGAAGTAGCACAGTATTTATTTTAATATTTAGAACTACCGTTCAAAAATCATTGATAATAACGATCCTAACTCGAAATAGGTAACCTAATTATTAAAAAAATATGAGATTATTAAAGTCTTAAACAAATTTATGTGTGGTTTTCTGTCAAATGTTACAAATGAGTTATTGAAGTGCTATTTCAAAACTTCAAATTTTGGCTGATTTCGCTCATAAAAAATTGTCCATTCACCAGCAGTTTTTTTCGAATTAAAAAACGGGGGTCCCCCGTAGGGTTATTTTGAGACCAACACTCTTCGCATCTTCACTTTCCATAATTAACCATTAATTGAGCTAAATATAATATCGAGGCCGTCCTGAAACAAAGGAATGTTCATTAAACCAAATGAAAACAATAAAAAAAAAAAAAAAAAAAGAAGACCATGGATAAAATAAAAATTAAATTCGCGAAAGGGGGTGTTACTTTATTGATTCTTCGGACTAACTGCTGAAACGGCAGAAGCGAAAAAAAAAAAAAAAGAAATATCGCATTTTGCATTCCAGTCCTTCCTGTGAGTCTTTAATGGGCATGAATTGTGCTAATAGCTCAGGCCATTCTGTCTGTAATTTCCCTATTCAAAGGGCCAAGTGGTCTCAAAGGGTTATATTGGGACCGACCCTTCCACCGAGGCCAGGTAAAACCACTATTCCCATTCGCTGGAAGGGAGCATTCCAGGCTTTTACACTGCTGGAGGCTGCATCCGCTGTACGAGTGGCGAGTGAGGGGGGGGGGTTTAGAGGGGACAAAGTAATTTCCGATTCGTAATGAACTCTCATTGTTGGCAACTCAACATTCTCCATTGTCTTTAGGTCGCCCGCTTGTAAGATAAGGCAATAGCTTTTCAACAATAATAATAATATCTTTATTATCCTGGGGCTATGTCCTTCAAGAACAAACATTTATTTAACAAACGGTATCAGTCCCAGCTAATATTTATAATGTGCAGAGAATGAAATACATATAAACATAAAATAAAATAACACAAAAAACTAACTATGAAAATATAAGTGACACGTATTCATCAATAATTAAGAATATAAACTATATATAAATATAAAGAAAAACAGTATGAATAAAATTAAACAGGAAGTTGCTAGAAAAATAAACACACGCTAACTCGCAAATTGCTATCAATGCCTAAATATGTAATTACTTAGTAGTTTTAGTATACACGTACAACTGCATAATCGTACCCTACGTTTTATTTAAAATGTCATCAGTTATCTTTATATAAAATCAACCACTCACTTCTGTACGATAGCAAATCGCTAATCATGAACGCACGATAGAACGAATGGAGCGAAGGAATTGTGCAGTACAAGAATTGTACTTCTGTGGGGATATGGTCAACCAAGTATCGTCAGCAGCGGGTTTGAGCTAAGTGGACGTCTCCTAAGGAGTTAAATATGAAGAGTGAGGGTTGTTAAGAACGGCTTGTAGAAGGTAACATGGAAGTATTTGCAACGATCGTAAGCAGTAAGCCATCTCAACTTAAATAGGGGTCATTCCAGAATCACTTGGTGGGATAAACTGCATGCATTTAAATACATATAAGATATGTTAAAAAAAAACCTGAGTTCTATGAAAACAGATAAGATTTTTGTTAATGCACCCGAGGATCCGGCAGAATGTATTTTGATGCACTCTCCAAACCACGGTTTGGAGTTGAGTTGTAAGGCGTGACACCTTCTGGAATGTAAACCTAAAAAAAAAAGTACTAGTCATTGCTAAGTATCACACAATTATGGTTTCGTTACGAACACGAATTGAACGACTGTTTGTAATTATAGTACAGTAAAGCCCCGACATAGTCGTTTGATTTCATACTCTACTTGGCATATTAAGAAAATATTCCTTCTTAATATTTAAACATTATGTCCCTACATCGAACACAGGTTGGGTTAAAGTTCAGAACAAGATTTCAATGGCAGTTATAATGACACTGTAAAACCTAATAAAAATAAAATACTTCTTACTAATCAAAATGATTTTGGTATTCAACATATAGTGAGCCGGTCTGATAGTTTTCGCCTTAGTTGCCCCCCCCCCCCCCGACTTCACCAGTTTCACTGAATGAATCCTCGTGGACATAGAAACAGTTTTTTTTTATGTACATACATATTATACCAATGTTGGTACCGGTGTGAACCGTACGTGAATCGTGTATAAGGTACGAACTCTTACTTCACAATTATCAATACTGGATATGCAAATTATAATTTTACAATAGAAAAAGCGTTCTAAAAAAAGCAATAGATTGCGAAAATATTGTCGCTTTATTTATTTACTCCGAGGATTCGGTGTTTAAAAGCACGGACGTTTGTTTTCAACAAGTGAATATTTTAAGTTTTTGTCCTATTCAAGCGTAATTACGGCTTATTCAGCCGTACTCAGGGATAGACCAATTTAGCAGTCGATCTTAACAAACTAAATGGTCCAAAAAGTTGTCGAGCTTATAAATAATTTACTCCTAGAAAGCTGATACCATACCGTAGCAGGCCCAATTTGTGGGTTTAATAACTCAATAAGTGACTTAGTTTTTGCTCCAACCTCTGACAAATCGAATTGAAACAGGGAGGAGTTAATATTCCAGTGCTGTGGCAGTGAGGAGAGACAAAAAAATATCTGCGCCTTCAACTTTTGACAGATGGCAATGATTTCATTCTCTTTGTACGTTTTCAGTTGAGTACTTCAAAAATATTACACTTGCAAAGAAAACAATAACGCAGGCACTTTATTTACAATAATTACATATTAATTATTTTCGTTTTTTTGCTTGAACCGCTGGAAAATGCACCAAAAAAAAGGGCACCTGCATTTAAAATTTAGTTTTAGAGTCTCTCTAATTATTTGTCACCATTTCTCCATCCCCAGTCGACGTTTTGTCTGTTCTGGAATCTTCAGTACTATGAATGGTATAATTTTTTTAATTTTAATTAATAAAAAAAAAAATGTTTTATTCTCCTACCACTGTAAACCGAATTGGTAGAATCTGGTAAAGATATATAAAATTTATTTAAAAAGATTGCAACAAAAAAAACAACATTTCTATTCTCTATCCAACAAGAATCCAAGCAATACTTTTTTTAAAAGAGGTATTACATATCTTGTGAGATTTCACCGGTTTGGTAAATAGTGGTAGAAGTATGAAACACCGATTTTGAAAAATGATGCCATTCATAGGTTTATCTGTTTTTTCTTTTATCTTAAATATCCTTGGAACTTAATTCGTAACGATTTCCAATTTTTAGTGTATAAACTCTATTAGGTGTTAAATATTTAGTCACCTCTGTTATTCCTTTAGGTTATTATTATATTATATGAACCAATGAAATCTAATAAAATATTTCTTAAACACGATTATCTTCCTATTATTTTTTTATGTTTATATTATCATTTGTGAATACAAGACGATTTGCTGAACACGAAATCTGTGGTTTTGGGACAAAATTGGTTGGAGTCCTAGGAGGATTAATTACGTTGTCTTCGGGGACGAGTATTCAACAATTTTTAGACACAACTCATTTTTAAAAATTTAATTTCCTTCCAAAGCTACATCGCTGCGTAGGGGTACCGGTAACTCTAAGAAACGGTATGTTAATTGGCAATGGTGCGAAATTTCGACTGATTTAATCATCAATTAAATTCAGATCGATTGAATCATTTTTTTTTTTTCATCACTAACGTATAAGACGTTCATGTGTGAAAGTGTTCTCTCCATTCGGGCTCTACTGAAATATATGTTAATGCATATAAGGACGACGCAAATCAAATTTATTTGACCAGATATTTCATACAAAACATTCACTTCCCAATTGTTTTTAGCCTTATAGTGGAGTAGGACTTTATTAAAACTAGTTTACAACGAGAATATAATTTTTATTTTTCACTTCCGAATTTTTTGAAATAAGACAATGTGAATTTAAAACTATAATAAATTAATCTAATAAAAAATTAATATTATTTAATTCATTCTAGAATGATGGAAAGAAAAATTTTGAGCTGAGCCAATAGGAGCCAGCTTAAGGGAACGACCCTCCTCTTCATGGAGCACCCTGTACTTAAGTACATCTGCGATCAATAAAAGGGCAAAGACAAAAAAACCTTTTGACTAAGCATGGTGGTCGTCATCAGGGACGTGGGTGGCGACTTCAGTTCCATGGCAATTAATCCATTATTTGATATATTATGCCGTTATGCTTAACAATGTCATTCTGAAAATACAACACATTCAATTTGAGGATAATTAAAGTATCAAATTGAATTTCAAAACTAGTGAACTCCTTAAGGGGATTAATCTTTCCATTGTATCTGGGCAACATTAAATTATTTTATTGCACGAAACCTTGAAAATGCATTTATTTAAACAAATCTATATGTATGAGCCTTGCCACAGATTGATTAGCCCTCTTACGTAAGGACCGAGGAAACTATCATTGGAGCGTTCGGTTTAATTACTATTCGAAAATATAATTAAAAACCTTCCATCAAACCGATTATTATTTAAAACTGAATTTTCAACAGTTTTACATTTGATATATATTTCATCATTTTTGTAAACGAAAAAAATTACCTGATTATTCAGTGACAAAAATTCTTATAACATCGAAATATGACGAATCACTTCTTGATCCAAGGAAGTTGCCCGGCAGTTTTTTAAATAAACGAGATTTTTTTTTTTTTTTTCCCTAAGCTCTCTAGTTAGAATTTTAGGATGAGGGAGAAATATAAAATATTTAGGGTGATCGGATCCTTGTACTAGGAGGACCTGCTTGAAGGTGGTGTGAGGGAATTAATGAGTGTAGGAATCTTCGGTGGAGGTTGATTGTTACGGTACAGTGGTGAGAGTCCACTGGTGGCTGGGCCTAGAGTCTTCTCTAGGCATGTAGTGCAGTCGTAGTTAGTCTGATATCAGTGAGGGTGCCCCTTAGAGGCTTGTTGTTGGTGGGCCAAGTGCCGTGATGTCAACCATTTCTTCTGCTTTACTCGATCTTGTGAGTTGCCATCGTGCCGGTAGCGGTGTCATGTCTCGGAAGAGAGGGTTTAGACTGTGCTTCATCGAGTCGAAGAACTTGATGTGACGTCGTCTGATGGCTTCGGTGATGGTGGGGAGATATTTTTTTTTAAACGTTATAAATAAATGTAATATATGGTATATTGCAGGATGTGAAAGTACATAATATTTTTTTTTTTAAATTGTGAATAATAACCTAGATTTTATTTATTTATTTATTCACAAATTTTTGTCACAAAGTTTCGAACTATTCGGACAGGCTACAATTAGCTTGTTCATTTTCAATATTCAATTTATCAAAATAAATCTTCGGTGTGTGACCTGTTCTTCAGCATGGACTCCATTGTAATTTAGTAACATATGCTGTATTGAAGGAAAGGAATAAATAAAATTAACAAAATACTTCTGTATAATTGATCTTATTTGTTAAATTATTGTCAGAAAATTGCCGCCTGAACTTACTAAGATAAATGCGAATAACTAAAATATTGTAAAAAACCCATTCATGACGACAGCAATGATTTAGCAATTAGGTAATTTATCTTGTCCCAAAAATTTGTTATCTCCAACGCATCTTAAATTGTGAAAAAATGTGTCCTGCCTACCTGACAGGTGGGACTGGGGTGCCATCAGCGCAGGGGTGCACGGGTCGTTGTTCTAACTATCGTCCTCACTCGGACCCATAAGATATAAAGTTACTTTGTTTAATACAATAAAAATCCTAAAACATGTTAATAAATCTCTTTCCAAGCCCTGTCAAATAATAAAAGTAACAATAATAAAATAATTGCTGTAGTAAAACCAAAATGAAAATGAAAATGATCGTACATCCATGGATATCAATGATATTGTGGTTGAGAGGCCGTTACATTAAAAAAAAAAAAAAAATTAAAGAAAACGGCATCAATTTTTTGAGCCGTCACTTATGAATGCTTGAAAAATAGTGACACAGGTTTCAATTTCTTCAAGTTGAACGTTTTATTCCTGAGCCCCGTTATCTTATTTTATCCAACTCATAATCAGGCTCTTTCGAAACGATGTAGGATATACCTTTGGAATTTTTTTTTCAAGTACTTCAAAACACTGTCTCTTACGGCATGTCAACACTTACAATTTTAATATATTTTTTTATTCTATTCATTATTTACATAATAAATCGGCCTCCTCTTTCACCTGGGAGGGAGGTGACAGATCTCAGGTCTGTGGTTGTAAATATTGTATGAATGAGCGAGTGAATGAAAAACTGTAAATATGGTATGAATTAGATCATTAATTATAATAATTTATTGCCCAGTAAGACAGATTATAATTTTATGGCAATCAAATTTGTTTAATTTACATAATTAAAAAATTCTTGCTCAAAAGCAAACATACATTTCCATGTATGATATGTTGGATGAGATACTTTGGTCACTGAGGCCGTATACATACTGCATTCTTGTTTTACTACTAATGCAATACAAGGGTGGTCTGAAAAGTTTCCGACCTAACAAAGCTTTTATTTATTTTATTATCATCTTCATGTTGAGGTCGGAAACTTTTCAGGCCACCTGTGTAAGCAATGGATTTAACAGTAAGAAAAACCTACATATAAAAGAAACCAAAACAATTATCTTGTGCGATTTTTGGATGTATCTTTTGAGGTTATGTTTAATGTAATTGCCTATTTTACTTATTAATGGGTTTTCAGATATGGAATTTAGAAAAATGAATTCTCCGTTTGGGTGTGTACATTCTTATTTGGGTAATTGTTTGCTGGTTATCTTGGTGTATCGAGGGTAGTTGTTAATTATGCGCATACTGATATTTGGTAGGGTTTCCGATTTCATGTAATTTTGAAGAACAAGTGTAACTCCAAACCGGTGAAGCATATGTCATTGTGGTGCTGATTACTGCTTTATGTAGTATTAATTAGTTTTAAGGAGTAAGTTCTTAAGATTGATGAATTTTTAGAAGTGCTATTTTAGACAAAATATGATTCCCTCGTAACCGTTTAAAAGTAGAGCCTATCCCTTCGGACTTGACAATACGTCATCTTTTTATTATTTTGAAAACATATGGTACGTAAAGCTAAATTCTTTATATTTATACTTAAAAAAAAATTGTCAAAGCCGTTAAAAACAGAACTAGAAAAAAGAGTTAAAACATTATGTTATTTAAATGCAAAGAGCCTTATATTCCAGGCAGCCCTACTTAAGTCCCAGGGTTTTTTTTCATACGTTGAGAAGGGAGCGAGGGTGGGTGGGGAAGGGCCGTTGCTATGACAACGAACCTCGTAAAGGATGGGCAAGTCCCTCCCCCCAAGTAGAAAGTTGGGCAATGAAGAGTGAGCACTCTTCCCTTGGATGCAAGGGAGAACGGGGGAAAAAAAATAATAATAATACCCCGATCCTGCAAAAAAAGTTTCTTCGTGATGAATGGCCCTATGAGACCCCATCAACTTTCTAAAAAGTCTCATAACTCCGTCGTGGATCTTGGCAATGCAAAGAATGGATATTCGTCTTTTAAACGGAATAATAAATACGCTGGAACGATCCCAGTGAGGAAATGCGAGGAATCTGCTATGTTCGGCCTCCGGAGCAAATATATTTATGGTACCTAAAAAAAAATATGATATAAATGTATTATATATTGCTATCCACTTTATTCTACTGCTGATCAAGCAAATAAAATAATGAATTTTATTGGGATACCATTTACTTATTTGTCTCTATTGGTTTGATAATAGCGTAATACATTGGTGTTAAAGTTAAAAAAAAAAAACAAACGTTTAATATTGATCCAACTTGATGTCTGTCCCCCAATTAGAACATTTCCCAAAGGTAAATTACGTGATTGATCAATGGAAGGTTTAGTTGGACAATAATAATGAAGAAAGATAAAACATGACTTTATGATAAAATTATTGCTAAATATTTACACAAAAGTATTGGTTAAAAGAAGGACTCTCGAAGTCTTACAGAAGCCCCTAGTCAAGTGTCCAGGTGTCTACCATTTACTCCTATCAAGGTCCGAGAATCGAGGCCTACCTCTCGCACCACCTCACATAGAAATATGTATTTTTCTTTTCTTTTTTCCTTAACCCCTATTTATTTATTTACTAAAACCTAAACTATATACATACTGGGCTACAGTGGGCTCCTTGTACTGCAATGCCACATAGGTTTTAAACAGTTCTTACAAAAGGTTAAAATAACTAAACAATTCAAACAGGGCCATGGCAGAGGGACCTAACTTACAAACTAACTTAAATCTAGAGCGTCCCCACTTCGACCGCCTGCTGCCATTGATGAGGAAACGGTGGTGGTGATATCGTGTTGAACCCTGGGTTTGTTAGGAATTGCAGCGAGTCAAAGAATTGCATATGTCTACGGCGAATGAATTCATCCACTGTAAGCAGCTCAAAGTCTTCGTGCAGCTCCTGGACTGAGCTATATCGGACCACTTCCATCGCTGGAGCCACTGTCACTTCCGTCACGTGACTAAAAAGCAGTGAACCGTACATCAAACGTAAAAGGGTATGCTCTTGTATATCATCTGCTTGAGACGCAGTGATAAATTGGTGGATGTCTGTAAGTTTGAGAGCCAGTAAGATGTACGCCCTTGTTTTAATTTGGCTCACAAAATGGCCACAAAAGTGGAGGTTCTGGTCCATTTTTATCTCCAGGTGTAGGATACTGTTATAACGGAAGAACTCTTCTGTGTTCTTAGAGTACAGGATGTAGGCAGTGGTTGCTTCCTCTTTTGGTATGAGGATATATAATGTCAGTCTTTCCGGTGTTCACTGTGATGTTCAGCTTCCCACTGATTTCGTCGCAAGCTGATTCGGCTTGTTGAAGGGCTTTCTTGTGGCTACTATGCACCGCCCATTGAAGGCACTCACTGTGTTCTTATATCGGGCTACAACGATTTCAGACGTATACTCGTTGAAAAGCACCGGATATAGCATGGCTCCTTGAGATACTCCATCTTTTTTGTTCGGATTTCCTGTGAACTTTTTCTGCCTCTCTGGTACAGACAAAAAAGTGTAAAAAGCCGGAAGTGTACGGGGCCAATTGTAAATGCCACTCCCAGCTGATGGACTTACGACCTGCTTCTAAGACTCTCTCTACCTCTCTCCAATATATATATATATATATATATATATATATATATATATATATATATATATATATATTATTATGTTTTTAATATACTTTAATTATGTATTTTTTATATAATTTATTTATTTACTTTATATTTAACTTTTACTTTATCTTAAGGTTCTGTTAATAAAAATAGGATAATTCTAGCAAAAGGAATAATTGTTTATTTACACAAATTGATTTAAAAATTGAATATACATTTAAACTACGTACGTAATAAAATAACATTATTAAAAACTAAATTTAAAATTGTACCTTATTACTAAACGCGAGACTGGTCAGTTTTTAATTGTGTTGCGTCCTTTAGTGCATTCTTCCTTTGTCTGGTGCGTAGCGTCCCTATGGTGTCTTCTATGGCGTAGTGTGGGTTGCTACCTCGTGGTGATCATGGTCTTATCAGTAAGGTCAGTAAAAGAGTGCGCGAGCTTCTCGGTATTCTATATCTCGTACCTCTCCCGCTGCCTTATTGATATTTCAACTGGTTGTTCAATGCCAGTTGTTTCGGATATTATTACTTTTCTTGTTTTGAGTTTAATAAATTAAAATATTTATATTTAATTATTGATATTATTTATATTAATGGTAGATACAACGCAACGAATAGCGTTTAAACATTCACGAATCGTGATCCACGAGTCGTATATTGTTCATCAACGCTCGCTAATTTCGAGTTTATCTTAAAAACACCATAAAAAATCACCACATCAAAATATCACAACAATATATATAATAAACGGTAAGGTATTGACAATCTTGATATATATTTATCATATTTATTTATCAATACTGTAAAAAAAAGGTACGGTTTAATATTATATGCAATTTCACAATCATTTTATATTCAATCAAATATATATTTAAAAGTATTACTTCATTTCATTAAGTCAATAGAAACCATGTCTTTGGTAACATCATTCCATATAATTATCGAAAGCTTTGTTTATCCTATCCCTTCTTTTGATGCAACGTTGATGGGGATATTTTTTTGAATTGCGTAGAATTGTTATAAATGTATAGTATTTTTGACATTAATCCGGAAAGTAGTACCTTAGGATAGTAACATTTGAAAATAGATAACTCCGCCCCAACCATACGTTACAATATATTCATTATCATTATAAATACTACCACTAATAATTATAAATACTATCATACTAGACGTGCAAAAGAAGTCATGATTTGTAATTTAATGCTATTTTGATTAGCACAATGAAATACATTGTAATTGAAAAACTTTCAAACAACAAACGTGTGTTTTACAAAGTTATCAAAACCAGCTGAAATATTTAATGGTATATTTGACAACTGTCCATATTACGGTATAAATGTTTTGGTAAAAACATAAGAGGGAATGAAAACTAGAAAAACGTCGGTCAGAAGTTACGATTTTTCCCGCGTTTAAGGAATAATTAAGAGGCGAGAAAAACGAACTGAAATGACCAAAATAAAACCTTTCAAAAATCCAAAGACCTTGCACAGTTCAGTTGAGGAAAACACCCCTGAATCCACTTTCGGATATTTGCATTTTGAAAGCTAAATGGATTGATGGAGCGGTTTTGGAAGAGATAACGAGGTATTTACCCAACAACTGCGAATCTTCCGTGTAATCTCACACTAATGGTTTTCTGATGGGTGGGATGAATGCCTTCGAAAATATGTGACCGCTTAAGGAAACAAAATAAACCTGTTAACAGTGCTAAAAACCTTTATTTAGCAATCTAACAACATTTATTTAAAAAATTGATGATTAAAAGTAAATGAAGAGTTTAGAAGGGTTTTAGAATCAATTTAACTTCGTAGAGTTTATCTGGAAACAAATTACTTGTTTGTCCTATTAGAATGATCAGTAGGATGATGGATCACATGTACGGATTCACCTGTGATAGTAAAAAGTGAACTGTATGAATGATATTTGTAGATAGGACATTGACCGGATGAGCTAAATTAGTTAGTTGTATATTTAATAAAATAAATTACAATAAGTACAAGCTGTACAAAGGACGAAAAAGGTGCACAATAAGGTGATATGATATAATATGATTTTAGTCGCAGCAGTGAGCAAATTTTATAGTCTATTGTTGTATGGTATTGCTTCATTGTTTCTTCAGCTAATTATTCATTGTTTTATGGTGCTAAGTGAATATGTCACAAGAACTAACATATCAATTGTTCTTTTCTGGCCAGCCATCGTTTTCCCTTATCCACGATCCTCCCTCGATGGAGTAGAGAGCCTCTCATCTTAACGTAATTGAGAAATGAAAGGGCGAAAGATATCGGGACATTTTATTAAAAGATACTAATCTGCTCAGATATCCAGCATACAAGTGGTAATTATTCTGATTTTTGGTCACTCAGTTTTGTAGAATATCAGGGAGATGGTGCCACAACTGCCGGTAGACTGCCACTGGTTTTAGGTATTTTCTGAAGAGCTATATAATTGCATGTGAATTCAACTCTTAAGGGTTCAAATCGTAACAATAGATGAAATTAATAAATAGACCATAGACCAAAGAATAAACGCGTCTAGGTCGAAAGGTGACCAACCCTCACAGAACGCCCTTTTGTAACTCACCAGGGCATAGGATCTCAGACTAACGTTACTGGAAAATGTCAATTTGCTAAATAACATGAAAGGTCCCCACCGTAGTTTAAGGTTATTC
This sequence comes from Acanthosoma haemorrhoidale, assembly GCA_930367205.1. Taxonomy (NCBI): domain Eukaryota; kingdom Metazoa; phylum Arthropoda; class Insecta; order Hemiptera; family Acanthosomatidae; genus Acanthosoma; species Acanthosoma haemorrhoidale. The sequence continues at coordinate 47,496,345 of OV884009.1, forward strand.
AATTATATTCAGGATATATTTCCTAGACCAGTAGTATAGAGAAGTAGAACAGTAGAGTGCCAGCAACAAAGGTAAGTGAATATATTCAGAGACAACTACGCGCAACACCGGTCTAGAAAACAAAAAGAAAGTTAATTTCACCTGAGCCAAACCTTGCAGTAACGTCTGGTAATCAGGATAGATAAAAAGTTAGGCCGATTTCCGGACATATACAGCAATAGTTTCCAAATTTCAGGATGTAGCACCAATAAAACTGAACGTGGAATGTGTAGCTGGTAGGCTAGGGAGCAGGCCTCAGAAGTGGAGCTTGGTTAGTACAAGTGTCGGCTCTAGCTGCTCCTCCCTCCCTCGGGTAAGATGGGACCCAACAGGCCAACCATCAGGGGCAAAAAAAAGCAGTCAATGACCTCACCATTATTTTTGTCTGGCTTCTTTGTTTTTTTTTCAAATCCAGAAGTCATTATGTTTTCACCCGGGTCACGTTCTGTACTTATCTTATGTAATTGCTTGGACCTGAGTAATGAGTAATGAGAAATGAGTAATTGATTGACTAATGAAATAAAAAAACTGGTTTAGAAAACCAAAATTAATATTGAGTGGTAAAACAGCCTACCGCTAACTATGCTCGTTAGAGCTACCCACCAAGTACAGTGATGATCTTCAATTAGCCCTACCTTTTCATGTGTTTTATGGCCAAGGGTTTATTTCCATGAGGTTTAGTTCTTGTAGAAAAAAAAAAATTGAGTATGGTATCAAATTAAAGAGCTCTACGACTGATAACTGATAAAAAATGTGTAAAATCAATGTCACCTACACCTGAGTTGAATATGTTTTTAAGGAAAGAAATACCTTGTGCCCTGATCAGGTATGATGATGAATTGATGTATTTTGGCCATTAAATATAGAGCAGGGTGGCATTAATTATAAACGAGCCCTTCAGGTGATGTTTATGTCGACATATCCCTTTTAGGAGCTACGTGTTTGAATGAAGGGTTCGACTCTGCTGTTTGTTTAGATGTATCAGTCTATGTCCGCGGGGTGAGAATTATGTTCTGCCCTCTCTCTCTCCATAAGAGGGATTAGGGCTAAAATAATCACTGTTTATATAAGTTGGCCAATGTGTGACGCCCTATGCGCGCCGCCCCATGACACGATTAATGTAATCAAACGTAATAACTTGTCAGAGAAGTTCAACAGAGCCCTGAGGATGGGATGATGGAATGGGCCGAAAGGTATCAAATTAATTAAAATGCCTTCTATCTTTGCAGTGGTCCTTTATCGACGCATCCCATCACACGCTTATCGATTATTAATTAGGCCCCACCACGACCATCGGTCTCTCCACTAAAACTATTTTAATAACACCGTTAATACATTTTTCATTATAATCTGCTATTAAGACACTTATAAAAGAAATTATCAGAACAGAGTATTTCAAATTGCTTAAGTTTCACCTGATAAAATTCCAAATATATCAGTTTATTCACTATTTTTACCCAAATATTTTTTCAGATCATTTTTTTAGCTAAATTTTATTTATTTGTACAAATACACAAAGCATGCTTTAAGTATACCAATATACTAATAATACAAAACAAAAGAATGGCTAACGAAACACTCCATAAATATAATAAAATAATTATTATAAACTTCCTTATAACTTCGTGATAAAATTACCATCTGCCTTATTGGTAATAAGTAATAGTGATAAATGTTCTCGATATTTAGGATTTTTATTCACTTGCTCATTCATACAGTACTTACAAACAGCTCAGAGTCCTCCGAAATTCACAAGGTTGTACCTCCCTCCCATGCGAAAGAGGAAGCGGAGTCTTAGGAAGCTTCCGTCAGTCGCTACGGAATAGAGCTATGGGGGACAGCAAAAATGTCGAACATCAAGCGTATCCAATCCTTTCAATCAAAAGTCCCGAGAACAATAGTAAATGCCCCTTAGTATGTCGGCAACAAAACCCTTCATAACGACCTTAATATACCCTACATTCTAGAACTCATCCCTTCCAAGTTTATGAAATTCCACAGTAGCCTTTCCAACCACCCTAATCCTGTAGCACAGTCATTGCACGGCGCCACTCATCCCTATAACCTCCTCGGAGACTGAAACGGCAGTGGCCTCGTGGCCTGCTATAATCGCGTGACAGTGGGAGTCCTGGCAATGGCCCTTACGGTTGGCTAGTTCTGGACGCTTCTGGTGGATCGCTGCATTTAATTAGTCCAGCTGGTCACAGTACACGTCCGAATTGATGGTTCTGTCCGTGGGAAGAAGTTCGTAAAAGACAACACCCCTCCAATCCCACCAAATCGAGAGCATAACCTTCTTTGGGTGTAGTCCTGCTTTGGGGTTTGTTTGTGGTAATTCACCGCGCTTCCCCCATGAGCGTTTGCACTCCACATTGTTATAGACGATGCACTTTTCGTCCCCGTCATCATTCTCTTCAAAAAAGGATCGTTTTCTTCACGTTTCCGCAACGGATCGCAGATGGAAATCCTTTGGGCGATATTAGCCTCACTAAGCTGATGGGGAACCCAAACATCGAGCCTGCTCACGTAGCCAAGTTGATGCAGATGGTTTTCATGGCGTCATACTACGTTGAAGTGTCTAGTATCTGACGAGAGCGCACTCGCAAAGGGACGGAAAGGATAAGTGGACTTTTTGGCCAACCTTCACAACACCTTTACAAGACTTTTAGATTAACAAAATAAACATTATACATTCTCCAATGCATCGAGGCTGGGGCTTCAAACAAAACTAGTTGAACTAATTGAAAATATAACATTGAACAAGATGATAAAATGAGGTCTTTTTTTCTACTATTTCCATTGTATATAACTAAATTGGGCATGGCCTCAAATATTGTGGAGTATATCGGTTTTAGAGAAGAAATAGCTTTTGGTGTTAATTCCTGTTCATTATTTTCCAGACTCAAAAAGGTCTGTCCCACATGCTATTGATGCCTTTTTAAAAGCAATTTTGTTCCAGATTATAGATGCATTGGATTGCACGCCAGCGGAAACCGGCTATTTGTGAGGCTCGTTCAGGAAAGCATACATATTAGAATTTATACGACCATTTCTTTTTGACAAGCACAAAGGGAGAGACGCCTTATATTCAAGTCTATGTCTGTATGTGTGTTACACAACTCCAACTGTCCTACGATTGGGGTCGTAAAAAGGATTCATAATGTCTGTTTACCACACCTCCAAAAAGGCTGATTAACTTTCAGCCAAAATTTGGGAGGCATGGAAAAAAATTATCTTCTGGGCGGTTTCGCTTGCTTAGATTTCTCAAATCCTCAGCACAAAACCTATTAATTTGATGATATATTATCATAATTGCGATAAAGCTAGCAATAATTGCGTATTTAATTGCATTCTAGCAGGTTTGAAGACTTTTATCGGGGGGGGGGGATTTTGAATTTGGAACAGATTGAAGGGTATATTTTTTGTGCAAAAGCTCCGTAACTGCAACGTAGATCGTTGTTCCAGTTACAGAAATCACAATTCCAGCTGTGCAAAGGGTCTGGTTCCGGTAGGAACATAATTAACTTAACTTAAAATGTAACATGGGCCATTATTCGTCCGAACACTTCAATTCAAGTCATAATTTATGTAACATATTCGCCTAAGCCTTGTGGAATAGCTTGAAAGTATATTTCTGATATTTTTACTAATAGTGCTGGAAAGCATACCATGGAGAATTTTCGGTGGAAAAACTTGTGATCAGTTTCGGAATAATGTCAGATTATTTTTTGTTTTCTATCTCGAGCTTTTCTTGTCAGCTTTTCATCAGTGACCACACGGGGGGGGGATTGGAACAAATGGGTACAAAGCGCACGAGATGATTAAACCCGATAGCCTACTTGGAATAGAGGCAGATATTGCGCAATGATTGAAAGAGTGGCAGACTTTGAAAGACTGGTCACTGCTACATACAGGAGCGGAAGGTTACATATAATCCTTCAGGTACGAGGCAGGGCTTTGAACTAACGCGTTTTACACCCGCCAGTAATTAGCAAGGATCAGAGACCGGCCCTCGTTTTCTCTCCTGTGAGTTTCCTGTACAAATTAGGAGAAAACACATAGCTGCCAACATAACAGGGCTGATAGACTAATATCCCACAGCCGTACAGTTTTATCCCTGTCGAATACCCACCTCCCTCCGTATTAACGCAGACCTCTTATGAGATTTTCTTTTCCTCTTTCTGATCGTGGTGGACGAAAGGTAAGGGTGGGGTTATTAATGTGTAGTAATTTCGTACAGACCAAGAGCTATCGACCGAAATGTGTGTATTCAGCAGTAGCGTACCTAGGGGGGAGCAGCCCGCCCCTTGCGACACATATTTTTGTGCGAATTTTTTTTCTTAGTTATATAAATGACATAATAATGTTGTAACCAACAGAATAAATTATTATAGAATGCAATTTTACAACAATGCGAGTGGAAGCCTTGACGTCCACATTTTTACGCTTAATCAGTAAAAAAAATCATGCACCGTTTTTGGAATAGGGAATTGTCTAGGGATAAAAATTAGAACTGCTAAAGAAAGTATTTTATAAATCGCCGCTTGTTCAAGAGAATTACCGAAAAGTCGAAAGTAGACTTAATACTTTATACAAAGTGCTATATTTTTGGTTGCTATTTAAAAGCAGGATTCAAGACTTTTTCAGTAAAAATAAATACACAGACACGATTATGTTTTATCATCATCATAGGTCCAATCAGTTTAAACAAAATAAATTATTTATGTTCAGTAATTGTTGATTAATATTCTTTGATTATGATTGATTTAGAAAGGGTGACAAATCGGTGACCCATGGTGGCAAAAGTCTTTAAGTACGTAACTGGTCTTATGGACCGCCTGCAACCTACATAGTCCTGTCACTAGGGAGCTAAAATGTTTTTTTTTTATTTTTTAGATATTAGTAGAATCTGTTTTTTATAATTGTATAATTACTCAGTAATATTTATAGACAACATTATCATTAAAAATCTCTGAAAAAAAAAACCAGTAACCATCTTCGGTCCCACCATGTCTAGGTTATCCTTGACTGTAGAACACCGGGTTGCTCAAAGGTTAAAAATGAATTACGAGCTGCCAGGAAGTTGGGGGGGGGGGACTTAAAGAGCGCAACTGGGTGTGTTGCTTTGTTCGACTCAACACTGAAAGGTTAACACGCCCGCCCGTAGGTGCTAAGGTATATTCCGTAAGTCCTGGAAGTTCGTTCCTGTTCTCATGGCTATTGGTGAAAGTTAAAAACATAGTGCGGCCCATGTGCTGTCCTTGAGAGGTCCATATGGAAGGAGCCGGACAGTTCGATCTTCATTCGGTTCGTCATCATTAAGTGTGTTCTGACAGTTGTGGAGGGGCAGGGGGTGGAGTTTGACATCAGGGCCTGGAATAGGAATGGCATATGAGACCTGTGCTGAAGACCACGGGCCACAAGGAAGGCAAATGAAGACATTGGACTGGAAGGGGGGATATTATGGGATTTTTCTCTAAACCGCATAAAAATACACAGTACAATGATGTAATCAACAGAGTCTTGTGTTAGCTGCCGTTGTGTCAACATCTCCCGATTTGATCCAGCCAACATCTCTCCTCGACGCCATCACCACGCTACGCGTTTATAGCGTCTCAGGTGACGCCTATTAAGGTAAACTTTTTAAAACTTTTACTAGCGCAGTGTTTTTTCGTGCATTAAATGGGGACGGTACCCCAATAGAAAGAATTTTACCGTTATTTTGTGAACTTTATCGGAAGAATGGAGATGGAAGTGGAGGCTTCCAGGAAGCGGTCGGTTTCACCGACACAAACAACGGAAGTGAAGAGGATTTCACTTTTCCGAAATTTACAGCAAAAGTTCAAAGGCCCACCAAGGCGAAAAATCCGACAAAGGTCGGAAATAAATTCCAGGCTTTGGCCACGGAATTACCGGAAAGCCCTAATCCTGTGCCTCGAGCATCAAAGAATCCGCCGTCTGTTATTGTCTCCGGAGAGACAACAACACATTTGACACAGATTCTCAGAGGAGCAAGCATAACAAATTTCGCCCTGAGAAAGACGAAAGATGGAGTGACTATCTATCCAGAAACAGAAGAGTCAAGAGAAAAAATTGTGAAAATACTCCAGACAGGTGGTAAATAATTCCATACTTTCGCACCGAAAGGAGGACCTAGAAATAAGAAATTTCTTATTCTCCGTCTAGATGTCCAGGAGGACATTGAAGAAATCAAAATGCTAATAGTAGATGCTGTACCAGGAGTCATCGAACGAAAATTTTTGAGAAAATTCTTTTGAATCATCTTAAAGATTCTTGCTCAGAAAACGACATCATTCCGCCAGAACAGACTGGATTTCAATCCAGTATGAGCGCAGAGCTTCCCCTTCTGAAGGTACAGCCATAAGTTAGCCATAACATGAATAGGGACATAGCCACGGCTATGATTTCCATTGACTGCACCCAAGCATTCGACTCGGTGTCTCACGGGACACTGTGTCAAATGCTCTGCGACCGGGAATTCCCGGAGCAACTCTATTCAATTCTGGTTAGCTTCCTGAAAAATAGATCGATGTGGGTGCGGGTGGTTATAGCTTCTCCGAAGCTGTGCCCCTGACCTGTGGAGTAACCAAGGAGTAAACCCGTCTTATCCCCTGTACTATTCAACGTATAAACGTCTGAGATTGTCAGAGCCCGATACAAAAATACCACAGTTACTGCTTTCGTGGATGACATAGCGGTGTACAGTAGCAGCATGAGCGCCAAGGTGGCTCTAAGACAGGCTGAAGTAGCCTGTAACCAGATCAGCGAGAGATTGGGGAGACTCATTATCTTTGTAAACGCGGGTAAGACTGACTGTGTAATTTTCTCTTTTCAACAGGTTACACTAGTTACATAGTAGGAACGGAGGAAAATTCACCAGCCAACGACCTAGTATATCTGGGAATTAAAATGGACAGACACCTCCATTTTAGTAACCATTTTACGAAGAAGTTGAAGCATACTCGCACGAAGTCTTACCGGCTTACGCATTTATTGACTTCCCCCAATCTATCACTGCGTCTTAAGCTATTGATCTACAAGAGCATACTCAGACCTACTTTTCGTTATCTGACGTATACGACAGCTAAGAAACTCCAACAATTCCAAAACGGTATACTGATGAAAGTGGTCAGAGGTACTTCATTCGAGCAGCGGAGCAACAGTGAGCTTCATGAGATATTTGAGCTGCCTACGGTGTATGGTTTTTCGACTCCTTGCAATACTTTACAAACCGTTTAACACTATAACCCCTGCTCCGTTCCCCCATCGATGGCAAGACGCTGTCGCGGCTGGAACGCTTTAGTCTTAGGTTCCAGGTTTAGGTTTTAGTTTGTAAGTTTTTCTCCCATTTTTAAACTGAAGGTGATCCCCATCACCTTGTAATGTATTTATGTATTTTCCTTAAATTCAATCTTATATATGTAACCCAACCTCCTTCAAATGCATCTGTGCATAGCAGAATGAGGAGAAAATTTGTCGATTATTTTGTTTATATTGTTCATATTTTTACTCATTGTATTAAAATTTAAAGGGGTTTAGGGGAGGAAAAAAAAAATGTAATCAACAGCATCAATGATTATAATAAGCATGAAATTTAACAAAAATGCATGCTGTCCCCAGGGGCCCGTTTCGAGATTTTTACGCTTAATCAGTGAAAAAAGAAAAAAAGTAAATTTAGATTTTGCGATAGCCATAGAAACGTCGCATGGTGAAAAATCGAGATCTAGCGATACTTTTTGAAAAACAGCTTACTAGTAATATAAATTTTCCTAATGAAAACACAAGAACAATAAATATATAAACACGCATATATATTAGACAATCTGTTTTTGTTTTTTTTATGTTGAGCAATTATTAATATCCTTTCGTTGATTGACTTAAAAAGGGCGTGATATTGGGGCCCATCACAGGTGCCAAAACGCCATTACTCTTGTTTTGACAGATGACTCGATGTCACTAAGACAAAACCCTCTGAAAGTACATTTCATTGTGCCTGAAAACTGAGAACTGAAGAAAAAGTTAATGGAGAAACGTGCTTTTTTTTTTTTACTGGCAGAAAAATGATTATAACAACTGCGACGGAGAAAGACCCATTAAAACAGGAGCGTAAAAACAAAAAAACGGGGTAGAAAATGGAACAGGACTTTAAGGAAAACGGCCTCAAGCACGCTCATGCGAAATAATTCGAAGTGAAAAATATTTAATTAGAACTTTTAAGTTTAACCAGTGGAAACTTAAACGCACTTCGCGAGAAAAGCGAGGAAAAATTAAACCGGGAAAATGAGAAAATCCTTAGACTCGTTGGCCTGTGTCATGAGTTATATAATTTAATTTTCCCATCCTTTTTTTTTTCTCGTTTTATATATTTACATATATATATATATTTAAAAACAGGATTTTTTTTTTTTTGAACTGGTATAGGACCAAAAGGCTACTTCTTTACATCCCTCGTCTAATATTATTTTGCTTACGCTTTATGGGAGAGGTCAGAGCACTCTTTCAGACAAGCTATGAATTTCATTATGTTAAAAGTAATATTATCTGCTCATTGTTTAGTGAAATATAAAATAGTCAACATTTAAACAATAATATTTTCTATGTAAATATCAACGCGCTCTTTATTTGCCGAAATACAAATTTTGTTATTTTCCGACCCACAACTCAACTGTCTCTATGTAAAGCGATAGCGCACTTGGAAATAATTCAACCAATATGAAATTTTAAAGTAATATTAAAAAGTTAATTTTAGTAATAAAAGTTATTAAAGTAAACACCTAGTGGCGTGACTAAAGCTTTTGAACCTGGGATGTTCCACAATCAGCCACCCTTTTTACTACATATTGTTTATTTAGAGAGTTTTTATTAAAATAGAGGTGTACTTACTTGCATATCCATACACTAATATATATCTGATATACAACTATATCCTAATACATAAACTGTAAGACCATATAAAGGATGTATCTTTTCTAAGGATATATATATCCGTTTATATATTTACCTGAAATACCCACAAAACGCCACGCTGTTACGCTCTAGTTGAATATACTACTGACAGATTTGAATCCTCTATCAAATCATTATTATTATTACAGTATTTCATTGGCCTCGTGACCTGCTATAAATACGTGACAGTGGGAGTCCTGGAAATGGCCTATTTCTTCAATCCTCTCACGTTCTTGGTCAGCCTTTACTGGCTCGTATCCAGAGACACGGCTGACGGAGGAGCGTGGGGGACTTCCCAAGACTCCACTTCCTCTTTTGCATGCAAGGGAGGTGACAACCATGTGCGATTGGGTGGTCTCTGGGCTGTTTGTAAATACTCTATAAATGAGTGAGTAAATGAAAATGGTATGAATGAGAACATTTATCGCTATTACCTATTACCCAATAAGGCTTTTTGTAATTTTATCACAATAAAGAAGTTTATAAAATTATTATTAGTATTGCATTAGCGTAAAGTTATACCACATTACCTTTTCTCGAAGTATTCAAGTATAATTTCACAATAGATTTTATTAAAAGTGGTAAAATATTTGTGTGAAAAATGATTGAATTTAGTATGAATAGAATGATGAGAACGATTACAAATTTACTAGCTATCATTAAAACGTAATCTTACTATTGTACTACGATGGTTTCAAGATGGGAGTCAAATTCATTCAAGACCGCTGGCCGATACCAGTACTCAGCCCTAGGTTTCGTCACATCGTTTGCAAGTGCCTATTGGAAGACGCTTTTGGAGCCTCAAATACTGTTTTTCTTTTTTTAAACCCCTATGTTTAAATTTCTTAAAATTAAATAAATCCATACAGTAAGTATAAAATGAGCTGATATTGGCTTATTTTACTGCAATGCAGTGCTTTTTAAATAGTTAGTGTTAAAATACTAACAAATCTGATTACAAAAATGACCTCCGGATTGTAGAATGGTATAATTATAAAACACTTTTATTGTTTTTCTACGACTTATAACTTCTTCTTTGATGTAATAGCACGTCCAATAGCACAAAGCTGTCTTTTTATCTATTTAACTAAGGTCGCTACATCCACATCGCTACAACCATAACTTTGATTATGCTTGCTTATGTAAGTGGGGCTTTTTTTTTTTTTTTGTTTCTCTTTATTTATTGAATATACTTACATATTTCTTGACATCAGTTGAGATTCTACAATATGTAATCATTACATAAATGCACATTGTGCTTATATAACTAATTTAGCGTAGCTACATTGTATATATTGTGAGGTTACCGTTCAAATCCCATATATTATTCCCACAAAAAACCCAAAATAGCTAGACGTCATAGCGAAATCGTTATTTAGCTACCTCACTCTGAAATATTTCAATCATAACCAATGACAAACAAAACTCTTTTTCTGCACAGAATCGATTTTCATAACTCATCTCGGGGGATTCCCCTCAAAGTTTAACATTTTTGGAAGTAGCGTACCTACGGGAGGGTGGCGTTGTTTTGGGGTGACATTTTTGAAAACATTTCTGTTTAAATAATATAATAATGTTGTAATCAGCACAGTCAATGATCATAATAAATATGCAATTGAACACATTCCTTAAACGATGATGAGACAAGTGAGCAATGGGCCGTAAATTTCGAATTGGCGACCATTAAGCCAAATTAAGATACGTCGCCTGGTGCTGAAAATTAGTACTTTTTTTTTTGTTCCATATCCTTTTGTTACAAAATATAGATTCTACAAACGTATCTATTTACAATTGCTTCATTATATTTCCTTTAGCTTGGCTACATTTTATGCAAATTCTGTTTTCTACTAATAGTGATCTGCATTGAACAAAAGTATAATGATGTACATTATACATCAATGGACTGAATTTATTAAAAGTTATGGGGCTCACCTTATTTATCCTAGATTTAAAACTAACTTACATCTAACAATAAAAACTTAATTAAATAACAAAAATCTATATTAAATTAAATACTAAATCTTAACCTAATTTTCCCCGATAGTCCGTTGCCATCGATGTGGAAAGGGTGGTGGGGTCATAGTGTTGAACACTGGGTTTATGAGGTGCTGCATCGAGTCGAAAAACTTGATGTGTCTCCGGCGGATGAACTCACCCACCGATGGCACACTAAGCAACGGGTGCAGGTCGGCGTTCTTTAACCTCTCGAGAAAAATTAGAACTAGTAATATTGTACTTTTTAAAGGGACGCTTGTTTCAAGAGAATTACTGCAATGTCCACAGTAGGCGTAAAGCAAGAAAAATGAATACGCTGAAACTTTCTCAACAAGTGTACAATATGTTATAAACCAAATAATAAAAATGGTATCTATTTATGTTCCGTAATTCATAATAACCGCTATTTTGATTCATTGCAGAAAATTGGTGTCCATCCCAGGTGACGACAGCCCTAGGTACTCCACTGATTTTAACTAATATTAAAATGTAAAATTATTGTAATTGTACTAATTTATTTCTAAGTATACATTTGTTCTCTCGACAAAATCAAATATTAGCTTTTACGACCCCTCTAGTTTAATAAACTCTATTTCACTGATTTGTTTTTGCAGCGTGAAAATATCCAATGATGGCATAAAAAATAAAGACTCGGGCCTCCATTTATCAAGCCCCCTCCAGCGTATTTCGTCCGTGAATTTGTCTTCTTAATTTTTTTTTTCATTTCTCCACTAAGCGGGATCATTAATTAGCCAGGAGTGATGAGAGCTTTAATTGCCAATAGATTTTTTTAGATATTATTTTAAAATAAATATTCAATTTTTATGGGAAAACGCCTTTTCTTTAAGCCCTCCAATATTTTTCGAATCCAGAATCCTCCACAAGATTGCCAATGCAAGGGGGAATGTTCAGGTATTATTTATTGTATGAATGGAAACCGTACCTAAGTATGAATGATTTCTTACATCCCATTTAATATAATAATGTTGTACATGGAAATTGTATTTTTTTTTTTACAAAGATTTTGCAATACATTTACGATATATATATATTTAGGAAATGTAAAAATCGGTTCATGATTGATTTTAAAAAATTTAGTTGGTAAAAATAAATAAATAAAAAACCTTCAGGCTACTCGTCAAATATAGTGTTCTCGAGTATTCGTTATACCTGTGAGTGACATTCCAAAACAGAAAAAAATCCAAATTCCTTGTTGTCTCAAAAATTTACGCCGGAGCCGTATATTTTGTAGTGACAATGATCCACCACCATAAATAACCAACTAGTTTGTTCATTTTTTTTTTAAATTACGAGATTGATCGCACAAAATTCACTCTTAAAAATATCAGTTTAAATAGGAACGTGTATTCAGAACAATTAAATCTTGGGGAGGATGCAACCCCAAGGAGTAAAAGAACATTTATAACCACTGGGGGTACAAAACTAGACACAAAAAAAATAGAACTTAACGTCTAAATTTTTTTTTCACCATTATTCACCGCCTTATCGTGGGAAATCTCAAATTCACCCACCCACCTAATGCTTAGGATTCCTTCCTCCCCCACATTATTTAACGAGAGACTTGACAACTTCAAATAAACCTGAATAGATTTTTTGTTGAAGTTTCGCTGAGCAAGCGTTAGAAGACTGAACCGGTCTATCGGGAGCAGGTGTATTTGGATGGTAGGCTACCCTGCATTAGATCATTTTTTGGTTTTGAATTACCATTTTTTTCCCAATTCAAAAATGGTTAAAATATATACTGCTCGTGAGTGAAGGCATTTCGGTGTTTTTGATTTAAAGGGGGGGGGGGAGGAGTAGGAATGGAAACAGACACATGAAAATCCAAAAAATTAGATTGGTATATGTATATATGATATATACATGGAATTTGTCTTGATTATTTTTATGTGGGTGATATGTTTTCACTATATGTTCAAGCTCAGTATAATAATTGTGTAAGAAATTAGGTTTTTTGAAATTTGGCTAATTCTACCGTTCAAGTCTGATGGAGTTTTTTTAAACCTGTTATAATTAATCTCTGGTATATATCTAAACATTCATTAATGTTTACTATTCGAATAAACCCCTAAAAACAATCTGATGATGCTATTAGGTTTTATCGCAGCTCAACTAACATAATACACAATCAGCCTTTTATATTTTTTTAAAAAATGTGAATAATATCCTTCCGCGGAAATTTTTTGAGTTATTCATCATTTTTGTTGCGAGGTGTCAGACTCCATTGCTCCATCATCGGGCAACTTCTACTCAAACGGAAAACATTGGCCTAATCACTAGTCAAAATATTTTACAACTTTACAAAACAACATTTCACCGAATGCAAATGGTATGCTTAATACTCACATGTGTCGTTCCAAATTAAAAACAATATTAAAAAAGATAAATTAATTAACATCGTCACTTTGTATATATCCTGGCCGGGAGATCGGCAATATATTTCGAATAGGCCATCCCATTTAGTTAGCATTCTCTGAGATAAGTTGCAGCTGGAAGTTATTATGTGATATCAGTTAAAAATTATGAAACATATGTTTAAACTGATACGTCTAACTGTTGTCAAATACTCCTATAGAAATAAATTCAAAACTTTAGCTTCTTTATTTTTTCTGCAAAGCTTAACCCAAAGTTAACTGTACTTTTTATATTTTTGGCAAATGGATTCTAATATTTTACACGATTTGTAATTCTCTTCTTTTGCAATAATTTTTGGGGAATCAAATTCAATAAAATGTTCTTAAAGACTACTATAGTTAGCTAATGCTGTGACATTTCAATTCTTCCGATTTTTAGGTTAGGTTTTTTTATAATGAACCGTTATTTTTCATTCACTTCATTTTTATATATTATATATTAAACATATTTAAATGAAATAGAATATTAAGTAAATCCTCCTATTTATATAAATAAATAGCCCACTTTCCATCCCCTAAATACAAACCGGTGTAATGCCCCGATGGTTGTTTATATTGTTAAGAAGACCCAGTCTGTAACAGATTATAAGGGCCTTTTACACGAGTAAGTATTTTGTTAAAAAAATTGAACAAACCCAATTGATCAAATGACTTCGTGTAAAAGGGCTTTAAATCGTTTTTTTTTAATCAAAATATACCAACATGTTGGAAACGTTATGATAAAAGAGTCAGCAGCGCTCCTCGTGTCGACCAAATATACTAGACTAGTAAACAAGAGGTAACTATCGCTGTTATCCAGTGTTTTTTATTATTCTTTTCCACTGTTGTGTTGGTTTTAATTATTAACAAATCAAACTGTCAGGTGATCAAATTGATGGAGTTAATCAAGGAGAGGCCTTCTTTGTACGACCCCAAACACCTGATGTACAAGTCATGGGGCAAGGCGAGAAATGATGAAAGCGTGCCAAAACGGCTTCCAGTCCATAAAGTTAGTAAACAAACTTTACTGTTTTATGTGCTGTTCTGTTTGTTTGTAATAAGATTTTATTTTTGACTTTTTAGCAAAGCAACTGTTGTCATTAGCGTTTAATTCAAAAACAAACAATAAAGAAAAACGGAAAAAAAAATTCTTTATATTTCATTGAAAATGTTCTCACAACGCAAAAACGAATACTGTTTTATTTACTTTTTTTCAGGTTAAATACTTCAATATAACAGATAAAAAAAAAAAGAGGAGTGCATTAAGCCAAACGTGTGGAACTCGAAGGGAAATGGTATGGTATTTAACATTTAGTTAACATTGTTAGTTAGATGTGATTTTTATTTCTAATTTTTATGCAGGTTTACATCCCTGTCTATTTCCACAAGGAGGTTGCATTATTACAAGGTTCGGTATATTTCTGAATTCCTTCGAAGGGTCTTTATCTGCCAGCCTTTCAGGAAGTCTTGTGAGGGAAGAGGCTGGTCGTTCCTCCTCCTCAAACAACTCGAGGACTAAAAGAAGGGAAAAAGGATCTTGTGGATACTGGATCTCTCAGCCTAGTCAGTGAGGTGCTTATTCTGTAAGTAGAACTATTCTCAAATATGTTAACAAACTAACCTACCATTTAGATAACATTTTTGTATTGTTTTTAGTCATTGCAAGCGTTCGGTTCAAGGGAACAAGTAGAAGATAGTGAAGATATGTCAAAACTGTTGCTGACCGACTAAGAACATTCTCAGAATGAGACATGGCTGCCATAAAAAAGAAAATTGACCACATTTTCTTTAAAAAATATATGAAAAAAGGAGGGGAATAAATTTCATTTTTTATTTAAATATTTATATATATATTTTGTGGTTTGTTTATATAATCAAAACTTGTAAACCCAATAATTTATAAAGGAATTTTTTGAAAATATTGAGTAAGTTCCTCCTTTATAATTTTGGTTGATGTTAGAGGATTATTTCCATTATCTGAAGCTAAGCCACTGTTGGCTCCAAAGTATCTATAAACATTAAACATAAACATCAGTTAGCATATCTTTAAGCGAAAATGTATTTATGTACATGTATCCAAATAATATTAATATCTGGCTTTCGATTTTGATAGCCTAAGGGATGTTTTTTTTCAAAACGCAACAGGGCTCATAATAGTTGTTTTTTTTTTATTTAAAACCATGAAACTATAATTATTTAAAATAATAATAAAAAGAAAATACTGTGAGAAAGGGCATCATGGTTTATTTATTTAGCCTAAAAAAGATATTACCTGTATCCAAATGATAAATACAGTTTTTCGTCACCAGGAAGTTGTGAAGGGCAACACAGGTGAGTATCACTAATTTCACTTTGTCGGGTGAAAACGGTGCCAAACGTATTTTCAACAACCCTTCAGGAGCCCGTGAAAGTTGGTAATTGAAAATTGCCTTACCTGGTGGTAGAGACCTGAAGAGGTAAGGCTTCATGCACTGGGCACACAAGGATGATGCATCATCACTAATAAAATGGTACATTTGGAACCTAAACACAGAACGTAGTTTCAGGTTTCCTCATAGTTATTGGTTATTATTTTTCACTCTTCCTCTGTTTTGAGCAACTAAAAAAAAATAATGTAATTTTAAATTAGATAGCTGTTAAAATTTGCTTTGACGTCAAAGTAAACACACCTTGGCGCAACCACGGCTCTTTAAATTAACGTCAACACTTTGCCAAACTTCAGGGATAATCACGGAAATGGTGCTGTAGAGTAAATTAATGAAACGACATAGCCGAAGAAATTTTAGATCCATCTGAGAGGACGTTGATGGTGAAGATGATGTACCCACAATTACTGCTTAAGTTGCTAAACAATACGTGAACAACGTGCCTCATTTTTTAGCGAAATCAGATGTTGGTCTGAACACTCTTGACAAAGCAATTGACAATACCCATCTTCAAGGATTGCAGAACGAATTTTTTTTCGAACACATGCTTGATTGGTGTTTATTTAATCTAGAACATAAGTATGTACATATTTTTTATTGCATGTATTGTTTAGTTTAGTACTAAGCAGTGTGTATTGCATAGTTTTTATCCTTACTACATTATACATTCTTCTTAATGCATACATGTTTGCATAATACGTTTTTTAATTTTGTTCTCCCGATAATTGGTATTCCCGATAATTAGTACCAAACTGTCAATCCCTTGACAATGCGAATTATCGGGATTGTACTGTACCAGTGTTTTGCTTGTACTTCATAATATAAACTTTCTTTTCTTTTAAAAGACTCTCCTCTACAAAGATTATCTAACTGTCGATTCACAGCCCAAGTGAGCGGTCACCAAATGTCGCGACGTATTTGCGAATAACAAAAATTAGTGCTGATTCATCGAACAACACGTGAGAGCTGCTTCTTGGATTTTGAGCTATGAATAATCACCTAATCCTTCCTGCTCTCTCCATTCCCATACTCAGTCTGGTACAACCATTGTATCCGTGAACGCGGTTTGTTTATTCGTCTTAATCTTGTTCAGTGCTCATGCTAAACGTTCGCTTTGTTTGTTGCGGCAATTGTGTTGTGATTCGTATTACGATGGAAAATAAGAGAAGGAAAGTTAAATCGGACAACGGGCGGGCAGTGTCTGCCGGAATGGATTGTTTTTTTTATCGCTTCGCGTTGCCAAACCGAGTTATTGACCAGTACCTGTTTCTTATTACACGCCCGGTAAACTGTAGCTATAACATTTCCAATATTAAGCTCCATTATAAACCAAACTATGTGATGGAAAATACCAGATAAGGAGTAACCTCTGGAAAAGTAAAATTCAGAAAATACGTTCAAATTACACATCGGCACAAAACGTGAACCTATCTATGACTGAGCCAGAACTATGTTACAAGGCTTCATTATGTATTTCTTGGAAAAGCCAAGCATGTCAAGCTATATAGTAGTATATAGATATATCGTAAATAATAGAATGCTGGAATCTGGAAATGCGTTATTTCAAAATAAAAAGGATATGCTGACACTATTTGACATATTCCATTACCTGTTTCTTCGGGTACAAGGAATACACAACTTTTGGCAGAGGATAATTATTAAATTTAAAAACAAGCTGTCACAGATTGCTTAGGTTTGGCATTGGACGAATCTTGCGTCGTTATATACACAGCACAGCCGATCGTTTTGTCCGATACCTGGACGAAAACCGTAAGCATTTTTTTGAAGAACTGCTTAGCATTTCGGTTTTGTAAGGAACTACTACGGTAAAAAAAAACAACTATTGATTTAATATATGCATATCCACTTATTTCACTGGCGTCTATGGTATTTTGCACGCAGATTACTACTGTATCCAAAAAAAAGTTTTACTACGCAAAGCAGGTAGTTTGGGACAGTGAAGTAGGTATAGTTGGTAGCATAGTGGAAGGGGGTGGGGTGGTCTTCCGGACCGCGAAGGTTTAACAACGGTTCGAAACGGTTCTGCGGGAACAAAAATAACTAGTGACCACTGGTCAATATGCTCCGTTCCATATATATTTATTTAATACATTATGGTAAATAAAATTTTTAAAATAGTATCCCGAGGCTAAACCCCTCATTGATAACTGAGGTGTTGAGTTCCGTCGGTGTTCAATCAATTGGTACTTCGGCATAACTTTAAAGTTTTTTACTCATAATTAAATCTGTATTGATTTATTTTTTCCTACGGCAGTTTCCCGACGTATAATAACGAAAATAGAATCAAAAACAAGTTTGTTATTATACTACGTCTTCCATTTTTCTACTTTTCTATATTCTTTATTATCAATTGCTTACTTGGTAAAACTGCAAGTGGTAAACGTTTGCACCATCGAGCATTAAAAAAAAACAAGCTAATAACATTTATTTTTAAGAGCAATGAGATTGACATAAAAGTATGCACAAATATCAGAATTCAAAACATAAAACCAAAAATTATCCATTGTAATGTTACGTCCCGTGGTGAATATCAGTGCCCAGAGCCACCTCAGTGATTTTATTGCTAACAGATTTTGTTAATTGATCACCAGCAACAAAGAAAAGCGAGAAAAAAAAATTAACATCTATATTTAGAGTACAGTACGTACTATTTAATACTAGTTCGATTTACAATGTACTTAATCTTTCATATTTCTGTGTAACCTAATATAATTTTTAAAGGTCAAACAGGGGCCTCGCAGACATTATACGGAGACAGACAGACATGCACACGAGCGGATGGTTTCTGATTTTTAAAACGTTATCTAAGATGTGTAAATTAGTTAAGGGTTGTGAACAGCTTGCTGAAGGACGCTGTGACAACAATGGGACTGTTAGCGTCTTAAATCTAGTTAGCATTGATACACTATAGGCACCACTGGCTTCCAGAATCGTTTAGACTTATCATTAATAATTTTAATTAAATAATAACTGTAATTCAAAGATCAGAAGTAAAAAGGAAAATATTGTCGATTCATTTTATAATTAAAAAAAGTAAATAAATAGGTTTTAGTATATAAAGTAATGTCTCAGTTGACCGTACTCAAGATGCTTTACTTAGAATCACCTGATTTTGCATTAGTGATCTACACTAGTAACATTAGACAGACTGCAGATTGATTATTTAAATTTTCATCTAACTGATCTTTATACAAGTAGGTACATCATACAGTGATTAATAGATTTACTTTGAGACTAAATATTTAGCTAAGTTATTTTATTAAGAGAATTTAGATTCGTTTTGATAATGCATTAGGTGCCTTATTTTATGCCATCGCTTCCCCAACCAGTAGAACTAAGGTGGCCATTTTTTTTTAAATGAGAAGGACACAAATAAATTGAAGAAAAATTATCAATGCTTAATCTCGATTTCTGACTTTTCCAAATTTTCCATGTTGATTTTTCCATTGTATTAGTTTTTGAGAATTTAAATATACATTCAGTCTATTTTAATGGTGTTTCTTTAGATAAAAAGTCAACACAAGATTCAATATCTATCCAATATACTTGCGATAAAAACACATAATTAAAACTTATTTCTCAGTGTGTGTTTCAGACCATTCTTCAATAAATTGAAAACATGTTTGGGAAATATTATACACATCTTTGTTAAATTTTTCCGTCTTGCCATCATTAGGAATCAAATGCGGGCATAATGGAAAGTAAGTCTGACAATTTGCATTTTATAATTAAGGAAAGAATACAAAGTTTTACAAATTAGTCTTCAGGAGGACTCTTTTTGAAGGAAGACAGATCATGAAAAGGAAGGACGATTAGTAACCTGAACCAATAACAGAAGATCCTTCTAAAACTAAATAGAATAGTCATATAAGAAACAGAAAGTTCCCAATCATTTCATGTTTTTGTTTCTTACTAAAAATATACGTCATGCCCCACTAAATCCTTTATGTAGTTAATAAAATATCTTTGACTGTTTAAAGAAAATAGTTCACAACCCTACTTAACAATCGTGAGATTGTTTACACAGTCTCTGTACTGTTAACACAGTAAGTGATCAACCAGATTTTTTATGTTTCATTTCACATTTATCAAAGGTGTAACACCGGGGATATAAATAAATTGGGGGATTTCACTAAGGTTTTAAACACTCGATTATAAAACTATTCAAACTCTAACTGATTAAATTAGATACTATATTATTGAATTAGCAAGAGCAGCAACTCTTTCACAATCTGTATTATTTTAAATTAAAATTTGCAGGGTCATCAAGGTGACTAGTCCAGATTAAAAAAAAAACGATCGGTTAATGAATTAGGAATTATAAGTAAGCTCAACTTAACTTTTTGATTGTTTCATTTCTCAGTTATCGAGGGTGTAACACTGGGGATATAAATGGATTGGGGCATTTGCACATAAAACTATTGTTATAGAACTATTTGAGAAATAACTGATCAAATTAGATACAATAAATTCTTTTGCAATTTATAATTTTTTATATTTAAATTTGCAGTGCCCAACAGAATACCGTGGAGAAGAGGTAGAGGAGGAGGAGGAGGAGGTGGAGCTGATCGGCAAATAAATCGAAACCATTGTAAGTAATCAACTTGCTTAATGCATATTTCATATCCCTTTTAATTAGTTACCATTATTATTCAATTCGATCAGTTATCAGGGGTGTAACACCGGGTATATAAATGAATTGGGACATTTGAATTAATGTTTTAACTCTTGTTTTATATACCTATCCAATGACTATGGGATCTGTATACAAACTTAATAATTCAATTAGAAAAAACAGCTTCTTCTTTCACTATATGTATTATTTAAACTTAAAATTTGCAGTGTCATCAAGGTGACTAGTCCAGATTCAAAAAGGACGATCGGTTAATGAATTAGGAATTATAAGTAAGCTCAACTTAACTTTTTGATTGTTTCATTTCTCAGTTATCGAGGGTGTAACACTGGGGATATAAATGGATTGGGGCATTTGCACATAAAACTATTATTATAGAACTATTTGACAAATAACTGATCAAATTAGATACAATAAATTCTTTTGCAATTTATAATTTTTTATATTTAAATTTGCAGTGCCTAATAGAATACCGAGGAGAAGAGGTAGAGGAGGAGGAGGAGGAGGAGGTGGAGCTGATCGGCAAATAAATCGAAACCATTGTAAGTAATCAACTTGCTTAATGCATATTTCATATCCCTTTTAATTAGTTACCATTATTATTCAATTCGATCAGTTATCAGGGGTGTAACACCGGGTATATAAATGAATTGGGACATTTGAATTAGTGTTTTAACTCTTGTTTTATATACCTATCCAATGACTATGGGATCTGTATACAAACTTAATTAGAAAAAACCGCTTCTTCTTTCACTATACGTATTATTTAAAATTAAAATTTGCAGGGTCATCAAGGTGACTAGTCCAGATTCAAAAAGGACGATTGGTTAATGAATTAGGAATTATAAGTAAGCTCAACTTAACTTTTTGATTGTTTTCATTTCTCAGTTATCGAGGGTGTAACACTGGGGATATAAATGGATTGGGGCATTTGCACATAAAACTATTATTATAGAACTTTTTGACAAATAACTGATAAAATTAGATACAATAAATAGAATTAGTAAAAACAGCAATTCTTTTGCAATTTAAAATTTTTTATATTTAAATTAGCAGTGGCTAACAGAACACAGAGGAGAAGAGGAAGAGGAGGTGAACAGCAATTGGACTTTAATCACTGTAAGTAATCAACTTGCTTAATGCATATTTTTTATATCCCTTTTAATTAGTTACCATTATTATTCAATTCAATCAGTTATCAGGGGTGTAACACCAGGTATATAAATGAATTGGGACATTTGAATTAGTTTTTTAACTATTGTTTTATATACCTATCCAATGACTATGGGATCTGTATACAAACTTAATAATTCAATTAGAAAAAACAGCTTCTTCTTTCACTATATGTATTATTTAAAATTAAAATTTGCAGGGCCTGTTAGGAGAGTCCTACGAACTTGGAGAAGACAGCTTGTTGATGATGTAGGAAATATTAGTAAGTGATCAACTTGCTTTCTTTATGTTTCATAATTCAGTTATCAGGGTGTAACATCGGGGATACAAGTAAATTGGGGCATGTGACTTTAAAAATATTCAATGACTATCTGATCTGACTGCATATTTAATTATTGAATTAACAAACAAAAACAGCTATTCTTTTGCAATATTTATTATTTTAAATTAAAATTTGCAGGAATCACATCAGCCCTCATTCGTGTCTGGAGACGACGCTTCAGTAATCTTAATGAGAGTGGAAATATTAGTAAGTGATCAACTTGCTTTCTTTATGTTTTATTCTAAGTTATCAAGGATGCAACACCGGGGATATAAATGAATCAGGACATTAGACTATAGAACTATTCAATAACTGATCAAATTAGATAGTATATTATTGAATTAGTAAGAACAGCAACTTTTCAAAATCTAAATTTTTTTTAATTTAAATTTGCAGTGAGATGGACATTAGTCCGACCTATTAGAGGAGAGGACCCCCGATTAAGGACTCTTAGTAAGTGCTCAACTAGTTTAATCTATATTTCATATCCCTTTCAATTCTCGGTTATCAGGTTTCAATTCTTTCACTATATGTATTATTTTAAATTAAAATTTGCAGGACGCTTCAGAAGAGACTGGCAAACTTGGGTGCGACACCTCCATGACGAAAGAAGAGCATTACGTAAGTGATCAACTTCCTTTCTTTATGTTTTATTTCTCAATTATCAAGGGTGTAACACCAGGTATATAAGTAAATTGGGAAATTTGACTATATAAATGATCAATAACTATCCTTGATTTGACTACATATTTAATTATTGAATTTACAAACAAAAATAGCAATGCTTTCGTAATCTTTATTATTTTAAATTAAAATTTGCAGGAACTATAAGATCAAGAAGTGGAAGCAGAACATGGGGAGAAAGAATCACTAATGTGAGGAGGCCTATGAGTAAGTGATCAACTTGGTTTCTTAATGTTTTATTTCTCAGTTATCAAGGGTGTAATACTGGGGATATAAGTAAACTGGGCCATTTGACTATAAAACTGTTCAATGACTATCTGATCTGACTACATATTTAATTATTGAATTAACAAACAAAAACAGCAATTCTTTTGCAATCTTTATTATTTTAAATTAAAATTTGCAGGGCGTTTAAGAAGGCGTGTTCAGATTTGGTTTCGTTGAGATTGGGCGGCTTTCACGGACAGCCCAACGGAGATGATCACCACGAGGTAGCAACCCTTTTCATTTTCACCCAGTTCGACAACAAAAGAAGACGTGGAGCTAATTAGAACAAGGACACTAATGAAGACGCAATCCGAACCAAAAAAATGTAGTTTTCCCATAATTAATTTTTAACCATTAACAATGTACACATGAGGCACCATGAAGTTAAGGGGTGTGTGTGTTGACGGCAGGGCAAATACTGGGGTTGGTGGCAGGTGACCATGACTGTTGGGCAACGGCAGTCCCTGTAGGTCTAGTTAGCAGACTTAGTGGGACAATGTACTCTCTTGATTAGCACCATAGCTAACCTATTGGGTAAATGTTAAAGGGCCAAAAACAAAATGTCATAATATGACATGAGAACTAGAAGCACAGAGCTCAAGAGTGGACAGGTTTGGTGCAGTGCTAACAGACCTTCTGTTTAGTTAAAAATTAAACTGCTGGAAAAAAGGCCAGAGCTGCAACAAACTGAAGAAGAGGTAGACTTACTTTACCACAGAGGTGCAAGGAAGTGAAGGCTATCATTTGGCTCAAATTATCTTCAAAATATCATGACAAAACCTGATAATCATTGTCGAGCTCAGATGACTGAGTATCCCCAAAGTGGGGAGGAGAGGCCCGCTAGGGGCTAGGGTCACTACAACCTCTTAGCCGCCGTCCGGCGAGCGCCTAGAAAGAGATAAGGCGAGCGGAACTGTGGTCTTTCACCCTAGCTGCCGGCCTAGTCGGTGGTTCGTTTTGATCTGACTCCATAAGATCTTTAGAAGGTGTGTGCCCCGACAAAGCACTATGTTCAGGAGAAGAGGTACAGGGTAGGTTTATAGTTAGTTTATGTGGTCTTGGAATGACCACGAATTCACTCTCTGTGTTTAAGGGTAGGCAAAAACCGTCCGGATCCCAAAGGCGAGTGTGAACCGGAGAGAAGCAGACTGGATTGCCGTGGGAGGCGCTACTGGTAAGTTTGTAGGGCCATGGCAATCATCGTCCGCGAGGGAGAGGTCTCTCCCAAGGAGGTGCTAGTTTTAGCGAGACAAAGGCAGAAATTCCCACTAGGAGAGTGTGGGGTCTGACAACCCTGGACTAAAACATAGCGAGGTTAGGAGAGAGAGATCCACAGGTAGTTGAATGAGAAGACCATGGTTGTGAGTAGAGCAGGAAGCGCCAGTGCAGAGAGAGAGGAGAGAGTAGTGTTCCAAGTGACGGTCCGGTTCGTTATGCTGATTCTGTCTAATGCCAGGGCTTATACAGGAGGCCAGCCAGTAGTGGTGGGGATGGGCCCTCACCTACAGCTGCTTCCCCCACTAGTTCAGTTCCTCCCCCCACTCTCACTGATGTCATAACCTTTATTAAACATAATGAAACATTGATACATATTTTCTGATATTCATTTGATAACATAGATACAAGGTCTGATAGGAGAAGAAGGGTAACTTATTGTTCATAATTAAGAGGTGGCCACAACAATCATTTTATAGACTCTGTCCCAACTGATATACTCCAACTTCATTCAGCAGCCATCAAGTATTATCGAGGAAATAACGAAAAGTTAAACCGTCTCATATCTCAGTGATGTCTGTATTTATTTACTGAATGCAGTTAAACAATATTTTATTTTATTTCTTTTTTTTTATGGTGGTCCACATTTAGTTTTACTTAGTAATTTTTCTCTATGATGTAATAGTTCTTTTTGTTAGCCAGAAAAGAAATTTGTTAGCGGTACGCCTTTGTTATCCATAAGGGACTAGGTCACAAACTACATTTTTTTTTCTATATTATATATATTTACATATAATATAACATTTTTTCACCAATTAAAAGCATTTATTTCTCCATCATAATCATGCTATGACAGATTTGTGATAATTAATTGAAGTTACTAAATTTAACTGTATATATTTTTTAATGCATATGAATTGAAGATTTAGTTTTTTATAAAACAAAATATTGTGTTGGTTATAAATATGCATATGATAAATGTAAATTTGTTCTTATACATGTATAAATATTTTTATATATATTTAGATATTTTTTGATCTGTTTAAATTGGATACATAAGTTTAACTGAATTTGTGTGAAAATTAATTATTGTAGTTAAACCCAGCTGAAATAAAAATGTTTGAATATTCAAAATTTGCCAAGGCTTGCGACTAATATTTGTTCACATAATAATGTTACCTTTTATATTAGTTGACATAGTCGGCATAGTTGATATTGTTTATGCTGTGAATAATATGTGATATTAAAAATAATTATGCTGGGTTTTTATCTGTTAAATGTTAGTAATTATTGTAATATACCTTAAGGGAAAGTTTGAATTTTACACAGGCAACAATCATTAACTACTAAATAAATAAACATTAAATATAACAAAATGTCTTTGAAGTTTTTCTTTCTTACTAATGATAAATAAAGGGTTTTTTATCAGTTTTTTTTGGCCTAACTGAGTTAGTCAAATTGTTTCTTTCATATTAATTAGCTCTTTGTCTTTGGATGACTGCAGTGCTTAATTTCTGGAAAATGAGTAAGCTTATTACTTTAAAAGGTATAGCAAATCAAAGCAGGCTATTTGATCAGCATTCCGCAGTATAATCTACTTTTGCGAAATGGTAGAAGTTAAGATTGTTGGTTTTAAGACTTTCCCTCAAAGATGGTGAACTGGCAATTGTTACTACTTTTTGGTTAAGGACATGGCTTACCCCCCATGTGGATGATCTAAATTTGATTACTTGTTTATTCTAGTCCCGATTAAATAAAGTGAAATAACATGGCAATAAAAAAACAGCAAAAATATTGATTTACTAAAATTTTCTTTAATAATAAAAAAAAATATTTCCTTGATAAAAACATAACATGACAATTATAAATGCAATATGTTAAATGTACTTGGCACATCTTAAAGATTATAACGCTTGAAACTCTGATGTGTGTTAAATAATCATCTTAAAGGAAAATAAAACTAGGAAGCCAGTGATCTTGAAGATGCCATCCCCCTTGTATCTGCCAAACTCCACTGTGAAAGATTTCAAGAAATATGCTAAAAAAATAATCAATAACCCTAAATAAAAATAAACCCAACAATGATAAATTATGAATTGTTAGATTCAAAGGTAATAATGAAATGGTAAAATTTAAATTTAAAGATTGGGTGAGTTGGTGAGCAACGAACATTGATAGAAATAGACATGGTCGGATCTAAGCACCGCAAAACACGGTGGTGCAGGGGACCCGCAAGGATTTGAAAACCACTCCCATTCCTGATATAATATAATACTTTCTATCCATTTTATTTTTCCTGAATTTTTACAACAGGAGTATTGAACTAGAAGAAAGTTTAGTACACTATAAAAGAAAATTCTAATAACAGTTAGAATTATCAATAATTATGTAGTTTTGATTCTAAACCAATAAGGGGCCCAACGACGCACGGTTAAGCAAAGGTAGGAGAGACCCTCAAAAATAGAAGTGCTATTTTTACCAATTAAATTAAAGATTCTTGGATTCAACAAGTTATAGAATGCTGGACAGAACAGTGCACATCAATTAAGTTTGTTTTTTTCATTGCTACAAATCTAGGAAAAACAAATCAAAGTGCTTAAAGTTAAGTAAATGCTTAAACCTTATGAGCTGATCAATTTATATAATTATATAAGTCACAGTTATTGATTAATAAGGTAATATAGGTCATCGATGCAATTGTCATGAGAGAGTTTTTATAGTTCTAGTTTTTAGCATTTGGTGAAATGTCATTGCAAAGTAGGACATGTAGGAAAATATGAAAATCGATGTCGGGTCGTCACTAGGGAGGTGCCTGATCACCCTAACCCTGGTGACAAGTGTGGATTGTTCGAGTTAATAACCCGGACAATCGGTCCAGGACGGTGTTACTATCTGACTCCATTTTATGATAGGTATGTGCCCCGACAATGCACTATGTTCAAGAGAAGAGGTACAGAGGTTTCATAAAGAATAAGGCAAGTTTTCAGAGTTCGAGCGGAAGCTAAACAAGCATAGTCACGGGTACAGGTCGCCAGAGAGTCTGCAAGGAGACTAAATGACGGATGAGGAGACTGAGAGACTGACTTCCAGGGCCAGGATCCCTGGCCTAAGGGTCACCGAGTAAAGGCCGCGATTGACTCAGAGGTGGATGAGGAGAGACTAGTTTACAGGGCCAAACGCCCTGGTTTAAATACCGTTCCTGCTTTGATGGGGGGGGGGAAGGGCCTAGGCCGGCATGAGGAAATGCGACCGCCGCCCGATTACGTTACCCCTCGCCCCCTAAAGGACTGTTTATGGCTGCCAGCTGCCTACCTTTTAGTTTTATGACTTGTTTATGACTGCCGTCTTCTGCGCATTTATTGCTTAAAATTTTTACAATTATTTACATTTAATTACAATACATTTAGTTCCTGTTATTTTACTTTTGCGTACAATATATATGCAATAGAGTATAGGGTGATTTAACTTATGTAGTTAGCGGTCGCTACAATCGAATTTAGTATAATGTTTAGAAAAATGTTTCGGTTTGGTATTACTTTTTTTTGATAGCTACACCTATTATGTGTTTCCCGCATAAGTGTCGTAACAGCCTTCCTCCGACTTTGATCTCTCCTGGATTGTAAATGATAATGTTTTCAATGCGTATTTGCAAAGCTATCTACTGACCAGGAAAATAAAGGCATTGTAACGTTTATCTATTGTAATTTTGTTCAGTCACGATGTCGTTACTTTCACCGTTAATCCGTATTTGTTTACTTTTTTAGTTTCCTTCCATCATTGGCTATAGACAGTTCGTTTTGATGTCAGAATATGTGAAATTAAAATTTCTTATTTATCATTGTGTCAAGCAATATTTAGTGACTTTAGTTTACAACATTTTTTGAAAGAAACATATCCGCACCTAGATGATTCTGTAAGTATTATAGGCAATTAAAAATGATATTTTTAACCCTTTACAATACAAAGGTCAAATCTGTTAACCCCGATAAATAGAAATTTGTAATTAAATACTGTGACTGGTTAAAAGGAATATTTACAGTGTACTGGAATGGAAATGGGTGCCCATTTCAAATACTGGAATTATATTATATAGTTCCATATATATATAGTTCTATATAGTCTATATAGATACTGGAGTAAGATCAATTAAGGTCTTCGATGAATGTGGTGAAATGGGCAGGAGACATAAAGTGCTTCCTCGACACTGGGTGAAATTAATACAGCCTTCGATCATGATAACGGTTGAGTGCTTATCACTCAAGATATTAGTATCAAGTCATACGAAACGCATGCAATTACATTGGGCACATTATTTTCCTAGTTATAAGCAAGTTCGTAAAACCGTCTCAATCGACTACTAGGTGAACGGTCCACGGAGGAGCTATCTACAGGTGAGTGGATAGTGGAGTTGTGGACTAGATCGCCAATAGCAAGATTCACTTCACATTACACAGAGAAGGCGGCCATATTGGCGAGGCTAACTATCAGCTGTAGTAGAGATAAGAGTGGGGAGTCCGCAAAGAACTCAGCATCTCAGCCAGGTGCTAGCGACGGAGGCTCATAACTAAGTTACGTGCGTTCGCGGCTCCTCCCACTTGCCATATATTTTTTTTTTATTTATAAAGAAAAAAACAACTGAATAATTCAGAAAAATACTGCTGATGAAACATGCGTTTCTATCAGCAGTCAATGTCAGCAGAAAATTATAAAAAAACGCACAAAGTCGTTGGGACCTACCCCCACTCCGTCGCCGGTCAAACGTAAGCCGCGGTGATCTAACCAAAATATAGCCCCTGTAAATTCTTCAGCTCCCAGCAGCTCTATGGAGGAACTACCAAGCACGTCTAAACAAACAACAACTCATGAGTCTCCGTTTTTCACGCCCAATAGTTACGAGGTGTTGAAAAATATTGAGGTAGAGGACATGGACTCTACACAAACACCCACACAGCCCAAGCCACCGGCAATATTCGTACGGAACATTGGTAATTTTAAATTACTGTGTACCCAACTAAATAAAATTGTAGGTACAGGGAAATACACTTGCCTCAATCGGTCCCGAGACACAAAAGTTTCTCCGGACACTCCGGACACATACCGAACAATAATCAAATACTTAGATGAAACAAAGGCCGACTTTCATACCTACCAACTAAAGCAAGAAAGATCGCTGGGGGTGGTGATTACAAACCTGCATCCCACTACACCAGTGAACGAGATAGAGAAGGAGCTCTTAAGCCTAGGATACAAGGTTCGCCAAATCACAAATGTGCTCCGTGAGGAAAGACAAGAAAAAGACACCACTGCCCTTATTCTTTGTGGATCTACAGCGAACACCTGGAGTGGAAAAAATCTACGAGGTCACCCACTTGTATTACACAAGAGTCCAGGTCGAAAAGCCTTACCCGAAACGCGATATAGTTCAATGCCATAATTGTCAGGCATATGAGCACACAAAATCATACTGCTACCACCCTCCCAGGTGTGTAAAGTGCAGTGGGCAGCACAAAAGCGAATTGTGCAAGAAGCCCCTAAAATCACCTGCTGTATGCGTGCTCTGTCAGCAAGGCCACCCGGCAAACTATAAAGGCTGTGAGGCCTATAGAATTCTGAAGTCCAGAAGCGAACAACGTCGTCGTCCAGAAGAAGAGATGCCAGCCACAGGTAGCCCAAGAAGCGCCCCCGCCAGAAGTTTGAGGCATTCAGTATCTTTTGCTGACGCCGTTCGGAACAGAGAGCAGTCACAGGCATTGCCCACTCCTCCTCCGCAAGTTCTTCTTCCCCAGCACTCCATTCATCCCAGCAACCAGCAAACTCAATCCCATCCTCAACCACACATCTCGCATATCCCGCCACCTTCAAGCTCTTCAGATCTCACCAGACTTTTAACCTCATTCCTTACAGAGTTCAGAACCCTAATTACCCCTCTCATTTCCCTTCTTACAAATCTTGTCTCCTACCTTATCCCCGTTAAACAAAATCCATAAGTGGATCCTTCCGACTCCTTATCCATTCTCCTTTGGAATGCGAATGGTGTTCGCACCCACACTAACGAACTGACAGTACTACTCCATGACAAAAACATCGACGTGGCTCTTATTACTGAAACAAGACTTACAAGTAAACGACCATTTACCGTTCGACAGTACCAGACTTATCGAACTGATCACCCAGATGGAAGAGCTCATGCAGGTACCACTGTCATTGTCCATAACTCCATATCCCATCACATAGTTCCTTTGGTAGCACATGATTTCCTTCAATCCACTGCAGTGTCAATCACCACCCTCACTTTTCCCCTTACTGTAGCATCAGTGTACTGCCCTCCCAATAAATCCATTTCCGATTCCCAATTCATCTCCTTTCTAGACTCCATCGGGCATCGTTTCCTTGTGGGTGGGGACTTTAACGCAAAGCACCAGCACTGGGGCTCAAGATCCACAAATACACGAGGACAAATACGTGCTTTGCTGACACGGAGACATTGCTCCACTATCTCTCCTGACACAGCTACCTATTGGCCATCAGACCCCAACCGAAATCCAGATCTCCTTGACTTTTTCTTCTGCAATAGTTTAGGAACACTAAACTATTCACTCAAGCGCCTCGATGACCTCTCCTCCGACCATAGCCCCTTATTATTAACCATTTCCCTAAATCCAATTCACAACCTGCCTCCTCCTTCATTTATTAGGGGCCCAGTAGACTGGGACCACTTCCGCCAGATTCTTACAGACTCTGTAGACCTCAAAGTACCTCTGAAAACATCCCAAGACCTAGATGATGCATTCCTTCACTACTCTGATCCAGAGGTTGGCCTGGGAGGCATCGTCACCCCACCGTCACCTAAAAATTCACAATCAAAATCCTTTACCTCAGTATCTCAAAGACCTAATAAAATCCAAACGCCACTCAAGAACAGTGTGGCAAAGATCCCGACATCCTGCTGATCGTCGCTCATACAATCAGTACTGCAGGCTGGTAAAGTGGCAATTGACATCCTTCCGTTCCGATTCTTTCAATTCCTATCTCTCCTCCCTGTCCACCAGGGATAACTCGTTGTGGAATGTAACTAAGAAAATCCTAAAATATCATCCTGTTTCACACCCATTCCGTCGTGATGACGGGTCCTGGGTGGCTTCGGATGGCGAGAGGGCGGAGGAATTCGCACTGCATCTTTTCCGTACTTTCACTCCTCAAAACAATAATCACCGTCCAACTGTTGAAGATTTCCTCACTTCACCTATCCCTCTCTCTCTACCACCAAAAGCCGTTAACCCCTCTGAGGTTAAATATCTTCTGAAAAAATTACCTTACCGAAAATCTCCAGGATATGATCTCCTTACTCCTCCAATCCTCCAACAACTTCCTCCTAAAGCCATAATATTCCTAACCTTTATATATATAATTGCATTATCCGAAAGACGCACTTTCCTCTCCTCTGGAAACATTCCATTATTGTCCTATTCGCCAAACCCGGTAAACCACCCAATGACGCCTCATCTTACCGTCCAATTAGCCTACTCCCTATCCTCTCAAAAATATTTGAAAAACTCCTATTAAAACGCCTACTTCCAATCGTTGAATCCAAAAACCTTTACCCTACTCACCAGTTTGGTTTCCGCCAACGACATTCCACAGCTCAACAAGGCCTTCGCGTTGTTGATCACATATCCTCAGCCCTTGAAACCAAACAGTATTGCACTGCTGCTTTTCTGGACATAGCTCAAGCTTTTGACAGGGTCTAGCACGCAGGTTTGCTTTACAAGCTTAAAGGATATTTACCACAAACCCTATTCTTAATCCTACAATCCTACCATTCAAACCGTTTCTTCCAAGTCCGCTGTGGTTTAGAATATTCTAACTACTAGCCCATTAAAGCAGGAGTTCCACAGGGCAGCGTCCTGGGTCCCATCCTCTATAATATATACACCGCTGATGTCCCCTCTACCACCAATACCTTCTTGGCAACATTCGCAGACGACACTGCAGTCCTGTCAACCCATACAGACCCTGATATAGCATTCCAAAACCTTCAAAAACACCTTGACGAGATCGAGTATTGGTGCAACCAAAGGCGAATCAAAGTCAATGAAGGAAAATGTTCCCACATAACCTTTCCCCTCTGCCGCAAGTCCTGTCCGCCAGTCTTTTTAAATTCAATCCCTCTCCCTGTGTCTGAGACAGTACGGTATTTAGGCTTCCATCTCGACAAAAGACTGACATGGAACCCACACACGAGGCTAAAAAGACAAGAACTAAACAGACGCTTTGGACAACTGTACAGACTACTTCGAAGGAGATCCCACCTCTTAATAGAAAATAAACTACTTATTTACAAGGTTATACTTAAGCCAATCTGGACATACGGAATAGAGCTATGGGGGACAGCAAATAAGTCGAACATCAAGCGCATCCAATCCTTTCAATCAAAAGTCCTAAGAACAATAGTAAATGCCCCTTATTACGTCAGCAACAAAACCCTTCACAATGATCTGAATATACCCTATATTCTTGAACTCATCCCTTCCAAGTTCATAAAATTGCATAGTAACCTATCCAACCACCCTAATTCCCTAGCACAGTCATTGCACTGCACCACTCACCCCTATAATACTCTTCGGAGATTAAAACGGCAGTGGCATCGTGACCTGCTATAACTAATTGATAGTGGGAGTTCTTGCAATGGCCAGTTTCTCTAATCATGTCATGAGCGTCTGTGGCTCTCGCGCTCTTGGTAAGCCTCCGCTGGCTCTTATCCAGTGACGCGGCTGACGTAGGAGCGTGTGGGACTCCCCAAGACTCCGCGCTTCCTCCTTCGCATGCGAGGGAGGTGACAACCTTGTGGACTTGGGGGGCCTCTCTCTGGGCTGTTTGTAAATATTGTACGAATGAGCGAGAGAATGATGAATTGTAAATATGGTATGAATGATAACATTTATCTCAATTACTCATTGCCTAATAAAAGGCAGATTGTAATTTTATCTTAATAAAATTTATTGAAACCGGAAGAGTTATAAGCAAGTACAGCTATTGAAGAAAAAATGTTATTCTGGCAGTGTGAATGTAACTGAAACATGGGCAACAGCCCCCTCTGTAACCCTTTTGTAAGCAAAAGGTCAGTGTTTGAGCCAATCTAATATTTAATAACAGAAAACTTTATGTTAAAAAAGAAAAAAAAAAATGAAGAAAATTGTTTCGTTGGCTATCGCTGCTTCTGCTACCTAGGAGATACAGCAGGGACGACCTCGCGCATTGGACACCGTTGGGGTTTTGTCGAGACCGGTCACTATGGATCCTAGCTTCGGTGTGGTAGCATCAAAAATTGTCGAGCACCGAGATTAACTTGTGAGATTAATTTGTCGAATCCTAAGTTATTGGTTGGAATCTGATGATAGTCATAACAAATACATGGTTCGGCAGTTTTTTGTATCTTTCGCCGGAAATCGAGGAAAGCAGTAAAAAATCATCCATTAGGCCAGAAGCTCCTGCCCGAGGCTGGACCGATCGCCGGACAGGTGAAAGGGGATTGATTCCTAAAATTTTCCTTTCAATTTCGATCTATCCGATCCCGAAAACCACCCCTTTTCCCTTACAGAGAGACGGGTCGGCGGCGACGGGATTCTGCTATTGATGGTAAGTTTGAAATTTATCGAATCTAAAATTATTAATTTATTGATTATTAATATAATTTGTTGTTATGTTTTACTCGATTTCGGTATTTGTCGTCGTTATTTGATACCACAGTCCACTATTGGTTCTCTATCAGAGAAATAACTTGAAAACTCGTTCGTTCTAATTGTGACCTAAAATTGAATATTGGTGATCTCACAGCTAATTTATCCGCGTTCACAGTCAGATTGACAAAATTTCTAGGTGTAAACAAAAATTTCATATCAGGGGAAGACCCAAGGTTGATATCACCTTTATAATTTAAAAAAAATTATTAAATGGTCCAGCACTGGACATGTTAACGAATTTAATTAATAATTTGTTATAAAGTATAATATAAGGTTAATTAATGTAGTTTTTCAGAAGTCGCCAAACTACCTTGGGACTAGGCTCAATCCTTTCAGCGACCCCCCCCCCCTACACACATGAATACTGTGCAACGACGCCGAGTATTTGACTTGAAAAGGCATTGTGAATGGTGTTAAAAGGTAAGTGCTTAGATAAGGACCATAAATCATGCAGAAGTCTCAAGAAACTGGACAAATGGAAGTTAGTGCAACGTTTTGCAGAAATGAAAGCAAGAAGAACCTAACTTAATACCTAGGTACTCTTGAAGTTTTTATTTACAAAAATAACTTCATCAGCTGAATTCTATATACTAATTAGAAGTTTTGTTTTCTTATTATTTTGTTACAAATAAATAAAAAACACTAGTTTCGTGTATGTATTTGTAAAGTTTTGTGTGTGAGTCCAATAAAACATCTAAATGTATTACTTTAAATGTTTATTTTGTTTTACCTGTTTGAATCAAGATTAACAATAAAGACTAACAATATCTTATATTATCTGTCTACGTTTCTATAAACCAATATGATGTTTTAGTGTCTTCTTCTAAAAG
The DNA here is from genome assembly GCA_930367205.1 of Acanthosoma haemorrhoidale. Taxonomy (NCBI): domain Eukaryota; kingdom Metazoa; phylum Arthropoda; class Insecta; order Hemiptera; family Acanthosomatidae; genus Acanthosoma; species Acanthosoma haemorrhoidale. The sequence continues at coordinate 47,531,071 of OV884009.1, forward strand.
TCAAAAATTAAAGTGATCTTGAGTAATCTTCAACTCTAATGTGACATAATTTAACAAAGGAAAATTTTGTTTATATTAAGAAAACTTGCCAACAGTTTCCTCTAGATTTTAAGTACCAAAATAGTATAAAATCGGCCCTAAACAACCATTAGTTTGCGGGCTCTTTTTTGTGAGGCTTTGCAAGGGGGCCCAAAATTTGTAGATTCGGCCCAGGAAATAGAGTATCTAAGGCATTGATGCCCAATCTTTTTCGGCCGTGGGAAACAATCGGAGTTCCACAAACTCGGGCAGGTCAATACCCCCCACTCCCACCTTAAAAAAGCGAATTTACAAGGCATTGAACAACTTGTATTTTCTATACATATATGTAATTCAAAAACCACAATGTAAGGTGGCAGGTAGGTAGCTACCATAATCTAAAATTCAAACAATCAGAAAACATGATGCAAACCACTTAATATTCCAGGAATTTATCATCAGGTATACCACCTGATAAACGAGAGTAACACAAATGTGAACGAACCAAAGTAATTTTTAATCAAATCAAACCTAGCTACAGCTCAACGTGCAGCTTGTGGTTACTTTTTATTGACTAACTATTGAAAGTTGGGAGACCCCACTGTCGATGCTGATCTAAGTAAAATTTTTAAATGAGAGAACGATTGCCCTCATTGATATATAGAATCAAAACGAAAAGGATATCGGAGAGCAAAATCACGTAACAAAGGGAACTCGACAAGTTCTAATAACTTCCAACACTCCAGATAATTCAGTGATTTGTTTTTAGTTATAATCTGGGCATACTTTAATGTAAGAACAACGTTATATTGTAGGTCATTTTATCCCCTTTGAATTCCAGTAGAGCACTGCTGCGTTTCCCCTTATTGGAAAGGGGTAGATTCAAATATCAAAAAAGTATTTTTCACCCTCAAAGTGAGCAAATCTGGTTTTGAAGTATTGAAGTTGAGATGAAATTTTGGTTTTATATTTCTCTTAGCCAGGATCCACTTTAGATTGACTAGCGTGTTCTTACATGGAAGGGAAATGAGACAATCAGTTTTCAGAAAATCTGTCATATGAAGGGCAAGCCTTGCCTCAAATGATGAAACATGAGACATCAGCATTGGTAAATGGTTAGATTTGCCTTGCAATCGAGTGTTCAAAAAGATAGATATGTAGTTGTGTCACAGAGGGAACCGAGAACCAAAGCCATCGTCTTCGAGGAGGGGAGTTATGTGAGGGAGTCTTTATTTTATTTTAGATAAGTCGAGAGATCACTCGCTTGCTTTGGATTATTTGCATTTTAATGCCTTCAGATCAGGCTAGATGTCTCCGAAGGTTAAAAACTAAGGTTACGATAGATGATAATTTTTGGAGAGGGAAGGGTGGACATGAATATCATATCTCTGACAGTCATGAAAAGTGGAGAAGCCGAGTTATCTGAAAAATTAGTTGACCGTATAGAGACCTCTCTATGTGATTTATGTCGTGTAAAATAGCTTAAGTCGTGTTCCGTTTCTGTATCCAGGTATCTAGAATATTAATGTGATGGGTAACCGAGTATGGGACAGCAAAGAGATTCAGGGAAGTGGTAAGGTCAACAGCTATTAAATGATTAAATAAGAAGAAATGGTTGTAAAGGGTCGATTCAAAGACGGGAACATTGGAAACATGAGAAGGCCGGTAGATACCTGGTCAACTTTTAACGTTCCACTACCTATAGTTAAAATGGTTCATGGGAAGTTTAGCCAGTTGCTTAGACCACCAAGGCTATTACAGAACCCTTAAACGATTGCGAGGCAACTTATCCATTGATAAAGTAGTTAAGAATGGATTATGGCAGGCAGCATGGCCAGTGCAGTGTGTACGAGGATCTTTCTCCGTTTCACCTGTGCCCTAGAAAATCAATACATTCGTTTACACTCCTGTAGAAAACCTTGGCGGTGCTTCGACTTGGAATCCCCCCTGTGTCGGCGGAATAACATCGGCGGCTCAATGGTTGCAGTCAAAGGGATTTGTCGATCCCTAACAGTCATACGAGAATATGTTCCATGAAGGATCAATTGTGGTAGAGTCCACAGCTAATAATAACAAATTAAAGCCGCGTTCAGTACACCAGAAGAGACTGCGAAAGTAAATACAAATTTATAATAAAAAAAAAGTGAGGTTTCACAGATTTATATGATTCCCTGGAGAAGATTTAAACGAATTTTTTAACGGAGCTATTTATTATTTAAACTGTTGTCCACTTTTGTCCCAATTCGTATTACAAATTATTAATAATGACGTAATTAATTTGTTACCCTGCTCCTTGTGATAAGAAAATATTTAGTAATACTAAAAGACGCCTGAATTTTGAAATAACTCTATATAAAAAAAAAACAATTTTTTCAAAAAAATGCTTTAAAGTCTTTGCAAATGTTTATTTTTGTTTTTTCGTTTGTCAATATTTCCCCTGTCTAGGCATTCTCAGGACTATGCATGATGTAATATTTTTCGCACTCATCATTCTCATTGTTTTAGCATCATGTACCGAATTGGTCCATTCCCATCAATACGTATAAAAATTTTCTTTTACAAATTGTGATGAGAAAAGACATTTCCATTAAACATGAAATCGAGTAATGCTGATTACACATAAGCAATCCAAAAATAAGCAATGATGACACGCTCCTTTGGTATATGTTCTACCTCCTCCAGTCTCTCCTCACCTTATCACACTTGTTATGACTTTCTAATGTTTCTAATTAAGCTCATTGATAATAATTAAAATAGAAAAAAAAGACAATTATTATTGATTAGTTAAAAATTAAAAAAAAAAGATCCTTTCAAGGTTTCGACGTATTGATTAAGAATAAGTCGTACTGGTAAGCGCCTCGAACGATTATCTCCCAGATATTTAAGATTTAATGTTCCGATATTTCAACATGGATTAATGACACATTAAAGAAGCGTTTTGTAATTAAAACATAGAAAAATGTGTTGAGAGCCAACATCAGGAATCGATTTTAGTTATTCAAATTGTTTAAAGTTAATTTCCATGGACAAAGGGACTATAGTAATTAAAATATAGTATTTTTGTCTGAGAACAGTGAGTTTTGCCTTTTCGCTACCAGTGAAACTCGAACTAGCCAGTGTTTAAAGAAAAAAAATCTTTGATCAATCAGTTTCCAAAATGATGTTTTAAAAAAAATTCATACGTATGTAAGTTTGAACGTAACCGCCAAACTTCGGCACATATGCGAGATGTCCCGACAGAGAGCGCTACTATCAAAGGACGCTCTGAGTTGTAACCTCCTGAATATGGGTACGCTTGTTAAGACAATGGTCAACACTTATTATCGACAATTGTATTGATTCAGGTTAGTTATAACTTTTATTGGTTTATTGTTATATTTGTAGCGCTAGCTAATGTGTACATATGTTTAATATTACAGTTCTAAACTGCATCTGCAAGTGTTCGATTTATAACCTGAGAACCTCCACCTCCTTAAGTTTCTGAATTCGAAACTTACAATTCAATACAATGGAGACAAAGGGGAAATTTCATTTCATCTCAAAAGCTGGTGAAGATTCCAGAAGCACGGTAGTAGTGAAAGTTACGACGATTCAGCTGGTTGGCCAAACGGAAAAATTTTTATTTCCAAAAGATAAACAGTCTAGCGCTCAGCATAAACTCTTCGATACTACAGTAGTGAAGAATGTGGTTAAGAGTTTGAGAATTCGAAACAAATTTCGAAAAATAGTGATAACAATGACTGATGAGCTCAGCAAGATTTATTTGGATGTAGAAGGTAATGTAACATTTTATGATGAATATTTAGAAGAGGTTATACCTAACACAAACAATGCTATAACAGGTACCGTAGAAAAACATACGTGTTCTCGGGTTAAAGGTATGGTTATAGGACAATTTAATGGTGAAAATTTAAATGCTAATGTATGGCTAAATTTATTCGTTCAGGAGTGTGCTAGAGTGGGGATTACTCAAGACAAATATGCAGAAGCTCTAAGATTATGCTTAGAAAAGTCTTCATTAGATTGGTATAATATATTCTGGAAACAGAACTCAATGTTTAATTGGGAAGCTTGGAATAATTCCCTTATTGAAACCTTCTCAGCACAGCCCTGGACCGATATAGCATATGCATATAATTTTAAATATTTAAATGGTTCCCTGTTAGAATATGCGTTAAAGAAAAGAAGTTTATTGTTAGAAATAGATGAAAGTATCTCACTAAATACTTAAATTAATCTGATTGTAATTAACTTACCAAATTTTATACAAAATAATATTGGATTATAAAACAGTTTTATTGTCTTTCCAAAACTTATAACTTATTCTTTAATGTAATAGCGCGTTCGCTCTACCTTTCGCTAAAAACCTACTTAAAATACAACTATATAATTTCATGACAACTAGTTGACTATTTCTAATAGTTTCGGATGCTTTTAATGGTTTACTCGATAGTTGTTAATTTTGTATTTGGTTTTTAATTATTCACTATATCCGTGTTGTATGTTAGAATTTTAAGAATTTTTAATTCTATTAGTAAACTAGGGCAATTTCCAAATAAAGTATTGTTAAGTATAATAATAGTAATCAGTTTGTCTACATACGAGCGGGTAAAATTTTTTATTATTTAACTTTTTATTTTATTGTAGAGATAACTGAAGATGACAGCCTAGAGCTGCCGAAAGCGCCATTACAATAAAGAAGAAGTCATATTTTGTGGAAAGACAATAATACTGTTTTATAATTATACCAGTCCAGAATCCGGCAGTAATTTTTATTATGCCTATTGCATATTTTTGTTCACAGAAGCTGAGACCCCTTCGACGAGGATCCTGGCCGTCCTGGTCGAAGTAGTTTCAATTCGATGTCCCTTCCCAAATGTAATTCTAATCGACACCTGGGCTTTAATCTGAACGTAAGACTGACGTGGAACACCCATACAAGACTTACTTAAGTTCTTTATTGTGCAATAATTACAATCTGACTTTTATAAGGCAATAATAATACAGATAAATGATCTCATTCATACCAAAAGTCGAACATCAAGCGTATCCAATCCTTTCAATCCAAAGTCCTGTGAACAATAGTAAATGCCCCTTATTATGTCAGGAACAAAACCCTTCATAACGACCTTAATATACCCTACATTCCAGAACTCATCCCTTCCAAGTTTATGAAATTCCACAGTAGCCTTTCCAACCACCCTAATCCTGTAGCAGTCTTTGCACTGCGTCACTCATCCCGATAATCCTCCTCGGAGACTGAAACGGCAGTGGCCTCGTGACCTGCTATAATCGCGTGACAGTGGGAGTCCTGGCATACAAGACTTAAGAGGCAAGAGTTAAACAGGGGTTTTGGCTAACTTTACGGACTGCTTAATAGAAACTCTAATCTCACTTTAGAAAACAAACTGCGCATGTACAAACATTTGTTAAAACCGATTTGGGCAGACATACCAGAACTTGGGGCTATAGTAAAACCTTATAAGATGTAACGAATTCAAAAATTCCTATCCTCGGAATAATAGTCAAATCACAAACTCATCCTTTCATATTTATCATAACTATCTAACTGATCTTATCATTAGGATTTACCGAATTCCATGGAAACCTATCCGCGCATCCAAATCCTGACATGAGGTCTTCCCTTTAACACTCATCCGTATAATTCTCCTCGTCACACAAAACGACGGTTACCTCGCGATCTATTGTAAGTAGGTATGTTAGTCATTGGGTCCTGGGGCATTGCTCATATTCCCCACTCATGTCCTGAGCGCCTCTCGTGTTCGTATTCGTGGCTCTCTTGTTCTCTGTCGGGTCTATCTGTTGGAGAGGCGGGGGGAGTTGTGTTGTCCTGGATTTCCAAACGAATTCACCAGGGGGTTCTCGGGGACATGGGGGCTCCTGGGCAGATTTTGTATGTACATATTGAGTGGGTGGAATTGTGTATAAGGTATGAATGAGCCCTCAAATCGCTTAATGTAATAAGTAAATTGTAATTTTACAATTAAAGAATTTACATATACAACTTTTTCAGGCTACTTCACGATTGTACGTACTGATCGCCTTTGAAACGATGACTAACTAATTCTTATTGTCATAAAGTGTCATTTATATGTCTTTATTAATCATAATTGAATCCACCTTCGGCCTTAGAAATAATTTCAAATAAAAATACATAATCTGGTTGTCAGAAGGTCTGAGTGAGTTGAGCTTTTGAAAAATGTTAGAGCTAAATTTCTAATGGGAAAAGTTGCTCCGAAAAAGACTACCCCAAAGTTACTTTTTGAATCCCGGTGATAAAACACAATAGCGCCTCGTCCAATGCTTTCATACATGAGAAATTCATTAAAACTTTACCCGTGGTGTAACGTCATTCATTAAGATCCTCCAACTTGCTTCCATTTATCTGTACAATATTAACTTTAATTTTTTTTTTCATAAAACCTTTTTATTCAAATAAAAACCATGGGCACTAAGTAATTGTGTGTTCACTCACTTATTCATTAGATACATACAAATAGACGCAGACGAGAGACAACCTAGCCCCGCATGATTGTCATGTACTTTGCATGTGAAAGAGACAGCGGAGGTTCGGGAAATCGTCAGCTCCTCCATCAGTCTCGTCATCGGATACCGCCCAATGGAGGCGACTAAGAGCGCGAGAGCCACAGACTCTCAAGACACGAATGAAGAAAGTGAACATTGCCAGGACTCCAACTAACATAAGGGCAGGGTTACGAAGCCATTATCGCTTTATTCTTTGAGAAGGTTCATACATGAGGCTGTGTGACTGCACTAGGGGATTAGGACGACTGGATACGTTTCTTAAACTTTGAAAGGATGAGATCTAGTATATAATGTATATTAAGATCGTTTTGAAGGGTTTAGTTGCTGACGCAGTAAGGGCATCAACTATTTTTCTCAGGACTTTTGATTGAAAGGACCCGCTTTATGTTTGACCGTTTTTTTCGATGTGCCCCATGACTCTAGTCCGTATGTCGAAATTGGCTTTTGTATGTCTTTTAGTAGTGAGTGTAGTAATAATCTCGTGTGTGACTGACTTGGACAGGACTTGCGATGGAGGGTAAATGTGATGTGAGCTCATTTTCCTTTATTAACATTGATCGGAAAAAAATAAAATAAAAAATTGTGGCTTTCCTCATACCTCTCTTGAGAGGTTGGAGAACGCTGACCTGCATCCGTTGCTTGGTGTGCCGTCAGTGGGTGAGTTCATCCGCCGGAGACACATCAAGTTTTTTGACTCGTTGCAGCACCTAACCAACCCAGTGTTTAACTCTATGACCCCACCACCCCTCCCGCATCGATGGAAACAGACTGGTGGGGAAAATTAGGTTAAGAATTAGTATGTAAGTTAGTTTTAAGTTTGATCAAAAAGGTGAGACCCATCACCTTTATTAGCCAGCTTAGTCCAGTCACGTATAATGTGTATCATTATACTTGTTTATTCATCATATAATTTCTATAAAATAACAAAACCTGTATATAATGTAGCGATGCTACAGGAAATACAAAAATAATTTGTAAATAGATTCGCCTGAGGATATATAATTATCTGTAAATTTAAAGGGGCTAAGAAAGAAAAAAAAAAACAACTATAAAATATTGACCGAAAAAACGATATTAAAGGAGAAATTGCTATTGTTAACTACAAAAACAATTGATATCTGTGTTTCCTTAACACGAGAAAAAAAAAATCAGAGCTTTAAAGTTAGCCGAACGGGACTGGCATTCACGTTATTTAATTTCAATGCCCATCATCTGCATTCATGTCCTGAGCATATGTGGCTCTCTTGCCCTTTCTCTGCTATACACCACGTGGCGAAACGGTCGAAGAGAGGAGCAGGGGGGGCTCCACAACTTCCAGCCCTTCCAACTGCTTGCTGGGGTAATTGCTTTGCAAGTTTGGGGGGGGGGCGAGCGTCTGGGCAGAATCTACATGTTTGTATGAATGTGAATTGTACATAAGTACGAATAAGTTCTTATATTACAATTAAAAAATACTTTGCAAAAAATTGAATTTTTTTCAATTTGACCACACATAATGAGCATATATCGAAGTGTTATGTAATTTACCAATAAAACTTCAACCTGATAGAATATTTTTTACGACTGGTATCGTTGAACATTCAGACAGACAGACAGACAAACCCCGCTCCTGTTTTAAACTATATCCCCTTCCCTTAGAGCTCAGAAGATATTCTATACAGCGAACTTCGATTAACGTCGATGTTGATATTTTTTGCTTTTATGTTTTCAAATTAAAGTTCGAATTCCTGATTTAGCCATGCTGGTGAAAAATGGTGTTAAAAATGTCTTCGTTATACGAAAATAAATAATAAAAATCAAGTAAAACCTTTTACAGGAGCGATATTGCTATTATGGTGTATAGTATCGACGTCATGAATTATCTCATTCTGAGCATTACAAGGGAAAGGCATTAAATTCAGAAATACTGAAAAGCATTACAATCACTAATCTGAATTTTGTGTACTACTCACTCTAGGAATGCTGGGCTACTTCCGCAATTTTAAATTCAATGGAATTTTTATACGATTGTATATAGTTACCAATATCTAAAATGTGTCGGATAAGTTTTTCAAAATGTTTTTAGTAGGTATATGATTTTGAGTTGAAGTTTTATTGTGTTTTTTTTCATTTGGCGATTATTGGCTGACCCCCTATCGTTCAGTTTTCTTCAACTCGACATTTTTTTGAGGGTCATTAAAAAAAAATTAGCGACCACGGGAACTTAGTACGTAAGTCGTCAGTAGCGTAGTCTAGAGGCTTCAGAGGATAGACCCTCCAAAATTCATTATGAGAAATTTAAAAATGCATAAATAAACTGCATAAACTGATAATTAATATGAACAATTATAGATCAAGTATTAAAGATGTTAAAGTCTTTTAAATGAAAAAGTTAAATGAAATGGTAGGGATGAAATATTAGGGACCCAGAATTATAAACAGTGAGCTAATGAGAAATTGAGTTATTTTTTTGTTCTTTACAATACTTCAACTAGGCTTGATTCAGACAATTTTATATACGCGCAATTTTGAGTTGTAGTATTTGTAAGTATAACCCTTCATAACGACCTTAATATACCCTACATTCTAGAACTCATCCCTTCCAAGTTTATGAAATTCCACAGTAGCCTCTCCAACCACCCTAATCCTGTAGCATAGTCTTTGCACTGCGCCACTCATCCCTATAATCCTCCTTGGAGACTGAAACGGCAGTGGCCTCGTGACCTGCTATAATCGCGTGACAGTGGGAGTCCTGGCAATGGCCAGTTTCTCCAATCATGTCCTATTGTATGAATGAGCGAGTGAATGATGACTGTAAATATGGTACGAATGAGATCATTTATCTGTATTATTATTGCCTTATAAAAGGCAGATTGTTATTATTGCAAAATAAAGTTTGTCAAGTTTGTCTAAAAGTATTTGTAACACCATGTGAATTTAACGCTTTAAAGGTCTAATAAAGAATTCAGAGTAAATCTTAATGTTAATTTCCAGTTGTCTGTCCCAAGTACCTACATAAAAAGTAACAAAAATGTTAGTAGCATGGGAGTGTGTAGGGGGCCCGGGATTGCTCAGCCCCGGGGCCCGTGAGTGCCCTCACCTGGGTAGGAGCAGGGTTGCTTATATACGTCATGCAAGATTAGGTTAAGGAAAGGTCTTTTTGCCTGTATGAAAATAGAAATTTTTGAAATATAATTTATTTATAGTAATTACTTCTGATTGATCACTCATTAATAACTAAATAAGCACAATTAGCTTTTAATGAAAAAAGAGAAATAATTTAAATGGATATTGCAATGATTTGTGGGATTCGGTTCGGTTCGGGAGAAGTTTCATTACGTAGAATTTCAATTGCATCTAAGTTTTATGTCTCACTTAAGACTATGTCAGGGAGATAGTTGGCAGTCGCTCATTTTAGTACACCTGTGGTGACTAGTGCTTGGCGATGAGCCGAGTGACGATGGAATACTGATGGCGCCCCCCTACATGGTACTAATGACAGTATCCCCACCACGAACCAGTAATCACCACTGGAAATCAAAAAAGCTGGAGTCTCGTCATTACCAAGAATCATTCCAGTTTTGTCCACCTTAGACGATCATTGCCGATGTTATTGATAAGGACAATAACACCGATCGTGTAAGGTACCATATAAAATTTCTATTACATAAAATCATTAAAAATGTCAATTAATTCGTTTTCCCAACCCTAACAGAGCACCTGATCGTAGAATGCATCATACACCGACAAACAGGTATACATGCACACGAGTAATTGGAAAAGAGTAACTTAACCTTGAAACTGTGCTAGACGTAGTCATTGCCCCGTCGCCCAGGTTCTCCGCCGGATACATTACTTTTTTGTCTCCAATTCAAGGCTATAATTTATCATGTCTAATTAATTTCGGGGCGTACTGGAGGGACATTGGCAAGTTTCCCTTAGACGGGCCAATAGGAACGGCCGCTGGAGGGTGGAGAAAAGCAAGTTACCCAAGGGAAATGAAATAGTTGGCAGTGTAACCCTCATCTCTAACTTTAACCTAATCAATTTAGTAGGGGGGGGGGGTCAGTTAATTCTGTGTCCGCCGGGGACCTGGTCAACCCTCCACTCAAAATACTGCCTCAATTACACACCCTTTCACCGACCGTTGCAAATATTCTAAAGGTATTAAATATCCGTTTCCGCCAACTTCAGCTCATTCATTGACAAAAAATTGTTAATTCTCTATGTTATTTGCGCATGCGCATAGATTTATTGCTAAATGTATTTCACATCGCTCTGAATTTTATGAGTTGGTTACTAGCGTGCATAGACACTAAAGTTAGATTGTTGGCCAGAAACGTCGCCATTAGCTAGGCCCAAACCTCTATTTTTTTTTTTTTCATTATTAAATTCTTTATTTTAATAAAATTACAATCTTCCTTATTGGGGGGTAATAAGCAATTGTGATAAATTTTCTCATTCATACCATATTTACAATTTTCATTCATTCGCTCATTCATCATTTTCATTTCATAAAATCATCTGGTATTGAAGAATTGTTTTCTTGGACAATTCCTCTGTCTTTCCCCTCTTAAAGCAGTCCTTTTTTCAATGTGAAGATTAAAGTAGTTTAAGTTTGTTCGTTTAGTTTCAGTAACTTGATTTGTTCAGTTCTTAAGCCAATAATTTGGAATTATCTTGTTTTTCACGACCGCCATAGATATAATAGTGAAATGAGATTGTGGTCCGATAAGAAAGGTACTCGGAGTTTATAGGAGGAAATTATCTTTAAGAGGAGTCTATAATAACTATATTTATCCAGGTGTCTAGAATATTAATGTAATGGGTAACCGAGTATGGGACAGCAAAGAGATTCAGGGAAGTGGTAAGGTCAAGAAGCTTTTGTCTGTGGAATATCTAAGGAAATTAGTGTTCAGGTCACCAGCTATTAAATGATTAAATAAGAAGAACTGGTTGTAAAGGGTCAATACAAAGACGGGAACATTAGAAACATGAGAAGGCCGGTAGATAACTGCATAGAGGATCCGTTTGGTGTGATGTCTTAAGGAAAACGATATTCCATATAAGGGCTCTGTGACTCCCTGCTTAGTTCTGCTTCCTCTCCTCCCCAAAGCAGTTCTTCTATATACCCCCCCCCCTAAAGAAGTTCTTCTATATATTCCCCCTAAAACAGTTCTTCTATATATCCCCACCTAAAGCAGTCCTTCTATATATCCCCTTTACTTTATGTGGAGATGGTACATAACCTAAGCGCGGCTTAGGGAGAAGGTTCAATTTTGTTTAAGACTTTGGGACAGGAAATGATTGGAGAAACTGGCCATTGCCAGGACTCTCACTGTTACTAATTTATAGCAGGTCACGAGGCCACTGTCGTTTCAGTCTCCGAGGAGGATTATAGGGATGAGTGGTGTAGTGCAATGACAGTGCTACGGGATGAGGGTGGTTGGATAGGCTACTATGGAATTTTATAAACTTCGAAGGGATGAGTTCAAGAATGTAGGGTATGTTAAGATCGTTGTGAAGGGTTTTGTTGCTGACATAATAAGGGACATTTACTACTGTTCTCAGGACTTTTGATTGAAAGGATTGGATACGCTTGATGTTTGACTTTTTTGCTGTCCCCCATAGCTCTATTCCGTATGTCCAGATTGGTTTAAGTATAACTTTGTAGATTAGCAATTTATTTTCTATTGAGAGATGGGATGTCCTTTATAGTAGTCTATACAGTATTCCGAAGCGTCGGTTTAGTTCTTGTCTTTTTAGTCTCGTATGTGTGTTCCAGGTCAGTCGTTTGTCGAGATGGAAGCCTAAGTACGGTACTGTCTCGGATACTGGGAGTATCCGTGTACTGAGCAGTATACTGGTACTTGCGACAGAGGGTGAAGGTAATGTAGGAACATTTTGCTCCATTAACTTTGATTCGCCATTGGTTGCACTCGATCTCATCAAGGTGTTTTTTAAGGTTATATGGTGTTATATCGGGGTCTGGTTGGTACGACAAGACTGCAGTGTTATCTGCAAATGTGGCCAAGAAGGTATTGGGGGTAGAGGGGACATCAGGACACTGCCAATTATGGGATAGTAATTATAATATTTTAAACCACAGCGAACTTGGAAGAAGCGGTTTGATAGGCAGGACTGTATTATTAGGAAAAGGGGTCTTTAATAAATATATTTTGAGCTTGTAAAGCAAACCTGCGTGCCAAACCCTGTCAAATGCTTAAGCTATATCAAGAAATACAGTAGTGCAATACTGTTTGGTTTCAAGGGCTGAGGAGATGTGATCAACAACTCGAAGGCCTTGTTGAGCAGTGGGAATGTCGTTGGCGGAAACCAAACTAGTGTTTAGGAAGAAGGGTTTTGGATTCAACAGTTGGAAGTAGACGTTTTAATAGGAGTTTCTCAAATATTTTTGAGAGGATAGGGACTAGGCTAATTGGACGGTAATGTGAGGCGTCATTGGGTGGTTTACCGGGTATGGCGAATAGGACAATCATGGAATGTTTCCAGAGGAGAGGAAAGTATGTCGTTCGGATAATGCAATTATATATGTAGGTTAGGAAGATTTAGGAGGGAGTTGTTTGAGTATTTTAGGAGTAAGGAGATCATATCCAGGGGATTTTTAGTAAGGTAAGTTTTTCAGAAGGTATTTGACCTCAGAGTGGTTAACGGCTTTTGTTGGAAGTGAAAGAGGTATAGGTGAACTGAGGAAATCTTCAACAGTTGTGCTGTGAGTATGGTTTTGAGGAGTAAGGAGAGAAGTGAAAGTACGGAAAAGATGCAGTGCGAATGCTTCTGATATTTTACCATCCGAAGCCGCCCAGGACCCATCTTCACAACAGAGTAGGTGAAACGCGATGATAATTTAGGATTTTTTAGTCATTTCCACAGGGAGTTATCCCTGGTAGACAGAGAGGAGAGGTGGGAATTAAAGTAATCGGAAAGGAAGGATGCCGCTTTACCAATCTGCAGTACTGATGGTACGAGCGGCGATCAGCAGGATGCCGGGATCTTCGCCACACTGTTCTGGAGTGTACTCGTAAGTCTTGTTTCAGTAATAAGAGCTACGTCTATGCTCTTGTCGTGGAGTAGTGCTGTGAGATCGTTAGTGTGGATGCAAACACCATTCACATTCCAAAGGAGAATGGATAAGGCGTCGGAAGTATCCACTTATGGATTTTGTTTAACGGGGATATGGTAGGAGACAAGATTTGTAAGAAGGGAAATGAGAGGGGTAATTAGGGTTCTGAACTTTGTAAGGAAAAGCTGGTGAGATCTGAAGAACTTGTAGGTGGAGGAATATGCGATATGTGTGGTTGAGGATGGGATGGAGTTTGTGGGTTGACGGGATGAACGGAATGCTGAGGAAGATGAACTTGCGCACAGGGAGGGGGGGTGCCTGTGACTGCTCTCTATTGCGAACGGCATCGGCAAAAGTGACAGAAGGCCTCAAATTTCTGGCTGGGACGCTTCTTGAGCTACCAAGAGCTGGCTTTTCTTCTTATGGCTGACGACGTTGTTCGCTCCTGGACTGTAGGATTTTGTAAGCGTCACAGCCCTTATAGTTGGCCGGATGGCCTTGCTGGCAGAGCACGGATACTGCAGGTGATTTTAGGGGCTTCTTGCACAATTCACTTTTGTGCTGCCCACTGTACTTTACACACCTGGCAGGGTGGTGACAGTATGATTTCGCGTGCCCATATACCCGGCAATTATGGCATTGGACTATGTTGCGTTTCGGGTAAGGTTTTTCAACCTGTAATCTTGTGTAATACAGGTGGGAAAGTCCATAGATTTTTTCTACTCCCGGTGTTCGCTCTAGATCGACAAAGAACAAGGGCAGTGGTCTCTTGGTCGCTTCGTTTTGTTCCCTGTCTTCTCGTAAAACGTTTGTTATTTGGCAAACTTTGAAACCGAGAGCTGAGAGTTCGTCTTCAATTTCATCAGCTGTTGAGGTCGGGTGAAGATTTCTGATCAGTACTCGTAGCGATCTTTCCTATTTTAACTGGTAAGTATGGAAGTCAGCCTTGGTTTCTTCCAAGTATTTATCTATCGCTAGATGTATCGGCAGTGTCCGGGGAAATTTTCGTGTCTCGAGACAAATTAAGGCTCGTGTATTTGCCCGTACCTACGATTTTACTCATTTGAGTACATAGCAATTTAAAATTACTAATGTTACGTACAAATATTGCGGGTGGCTTAGGCTGGGTGGGAGCTTGAGTAGGGACCATGACCTCTACATCAATATTTGTTAACACCTCATAACTGTTGGGCGTGAAAAATAGGGACTCAACATTTGTTTGTTGTTTTGATGTGATAGGTTGTGTTGTGGTGGTGGTAATTCTTCTATTGAGCTGCTGGGTGCTGACGAAGTTACAGGCACAAACAACTTTTCTATTAAATCGCCGTGGCTTACGTTTGATAGGCGACGGAGTAGGTGTTGGCCCCAGAGACCTTGACCATTTTTTTTATTTTTGGACATCACTTGTTGATAAAAACTCATGTTTCATCATCAACAATATTTTTCGGAATTTTTAAATATATTTTGTCGAAGCTAGCCTTAAACGCACGTATTTTAGAAAAACGACTACAACGCTAGCAGTAGGCCACAGTAGAGGTTGTGAGGGCCTGGTCGGCTACCCCACTCTTATCACTAGCACACCTGGTCTACTACCAGCCTCTAAATATGGCCGCTTTCTCTATGAAATGACCAACATACACTGAGCAAATACAGTCCACAGCTTCACTATCCACTCACTGTAGATAGCTCCCCCGTGAACAGTACACCCAATAGTCTCCTGAAACAGTTCTACGACCTAAACAGTAGCGAAAACAGTTTGTTTGCAGAGCGACACGAATACGGTTTGTTAAAGTTTAGCGCAGGTGCAGTACTACTCAGGGACAAGTGGAATTATTTTGACTTGGCACTTTGGAAGATGGACTAGGTACATGCAGTGGTATTATGTGCTGTGTGACTGAGAGAGCGAATACCGCATTGTAAATGCACTTTGGATGAGAAAATGTTTCGCTATTATTTATTGCCTATTTGTGTAGATTGTAATTTTCTTCAAGTAAAGATTTAAAACGAATCGCTACCTATCTACTGTTAGGATAAAAATGTGCGTAAATATACTGCGTACAATACATCACCCCACTCGGTGTTAAAAATCTAAAACTAATGAAAATCGATTAATGGGTTTTATTGGCAGTTTCAATGATTTTTTAAAATTATATTCCGCTATCACATAGTACTTATTATTTATCTAACGAGACCTTTAATTTGATAGTCAACTCAATCTCTGGAATTTTTGTAATTACTGATTAAATTGTATTACTTAAGTATTTTCTATAGCGTTAAAGTATTTTTTAATAATCATATCAGTATTTCCTATCATATCATGTAGGGTGTAGCGACTACTAACTACATAAGATAAATCACCCTATACTCTATTGTAAATTGGTTATAATATGTTGTAAATTAATTTAAACAAATTTAAATAACATTACCAAACCATAAGTCATACCAGTGTAAATATTGTAAACAATAAAAGACGCAGCTGCAAAAAACTAGTTAAAGGTAGCAAACGACCCAGACCAAGGCCTGGGTCACTGCAGAGAGCAAAGCGTCACCGCACCCTGCGATATGGTTGGCCAGAATAACGCCATAGATCATTGGCTACTAACGAGCCACCACTGACTATAAGCAGGGCCAGGTTTTGGCCTCTAAATCATCCTAACAACGGTTCTCTAACTGGTACTTGCAGCTGCACTGATGTTTCAAGACTTGGCCTTCTCATTTATGAAAACCTATGGATCTCTCTTCCTAACCTCGCTATGTTTTAGTCCGGCCTTGTCAGACCCCACACTCTCCTAGTGGCATTCTCTGCCTTCGTCTCGCTAAAACTAGCTGCTCCTTGGGAGAGACCTCTCCCTCGTGGACAACGGTTCACGAAGAACACCCAAGACTATGGTTCCTGCAGGCTAAAAACATTTTTAACAAATCGGATCTCTTCGTCTAAAGCCAAATCGGAGCATATTTATGCTCAGCTTCCTTTCAGGGTACTCATACAGGTCGCAGAATTACCATATTATCCGAGTGATAGTCCCTACGAAGATTTAAAGGCTCGTCTTATCGAAACGTACATCCAGAGCCACGACAGACGCCTGATCCGGTTATTGGAAGAGACACACCTTGGAGACCAGAAACCGTCACATCTTCTGCCTCAGATGCAGACACTGGCAGGACCCACGACATCGGAGGACGTCATTCGTACACTCTGGCTACGCGCCTTGCCAAACAGGGTCAGCAACATACTGGCATCGCACTACGAGGAGAAATTGTCAAGACTGACAACAAACCACGTTGACACCCAAGGCCAGCCTGCCAGACAGCCATCGCACAGCTCACCCAACAAGTGACCGTGCTGGCCAATTCAATGATCAGATGAGAAAAAAACAGGTCTCTCAATGATACCGGCCAAAACCAACTACCGGATCCAACAATAAGGGCTTATGCTTCTACCATGATAGATTCGGTAATGATGCATACCGGTGTCACAGGCCCTGCAGGTGGGTCGACGACACTACTCCACCAGCGGGAAACTAGATGCCACCATGGTCAGAGCGGTACCCATGGCAGGCCTAACCTTTCGCCCCCAATTCGTTACAGATGTCCGCACACGGCAACACTACTTAATAGATACAGGAGCAGCTATCTCTGTACTTCCCCCGCCCAAAATAAAAAAGGCTATACCCTCCGACTACCAACTCTACGCCGCTAATAACAGCGCCTTTCCAACGTATGGGGAAGTCAGCAGAAACCTCGACCTAGGCATGCAGCGGATCTTTAAGTGGAGCTTCATAATGACAGAAGTTCAGCACCCAATCCTAGGTGCTGACTTCCTGGCCCATTATCACCTACTGGTAGATCTTCAGCACCGCCAGCTCATCGATGGCATTACTGGTCGTCGTACCACGAGAAGAACACACGTCGCTACGCTCTGCGTGATATCAAGAATACCACCCGACAACAAATACGCCGACCTCTTGCGGTGCTGCCCTCAGCTCACACAACCACAACAAAGGTAGAGCACTACATAGAAACACGTGGAACACCCGTTTACGTTTCTAATTATTGTCCATTAATGTGCAGCACCTAATACATATTATTAACTAAAAACTCGTGATCTATAAGTATTTAATTATAGATCACGAGTTTTTTTGTTAATAATATGTATTAGGTGTTGGCACATTAATGGACAATAATTAGAACCGTAATCGTAAATTCTCCCTATGTCTCCCGTCCCTACGCTAAGTCTTCCTCTCTTTCCGCGGACAATATTCCCTAGGTTCATTCCTTTTTCCATACCATGCAATCTCATCACCCTCCTTATATATGCAATATTTTACAGTTCAAAGCCTCAGTCCTGGAACACAAGATCCTGTCTCTCTGACCTTTATACTCCTGCCCACAAAACCACAGCAAATTATCGTTCCTTCTTCGCTCGCTCACTGCCCTCAAATCCTCTACCTCCTAATATCCGCCATGCTTCGTCCCTACGAACCTTCAAAGTTCTTCTATTTCAACGCCTCATCACCAGACAGACAGACGCTTGCTGGTTTGGGAACGTTTTATTCATTATATTATATTTTCATGCTTTTATTTCTGAATTTATCTCATTGTCTACTAAATGTTAAGATGTTCGACTGAAACCTTCCTTGGTTTTTACTATTGTATATTTAGTTTGTATGTTTATTAATAAAATCCAATATGCATTGAATAGACTTCTTCATATAGTTTTTTTTTTTTTTGTTTGTATGTGGACCCAACTGTGACTTTATTGGCTAAATGCAGTTTAATAGTTTTGTTTTATTATTATTATTTCTTACAGACGTTCTCACTTTATTTTACATTCAATGTTTTTTCTCTGTTTATGATGTAGTAGTTCTTTTAAGCTTTCATCGTTCAATTCATCACACTCAACTGAAAATTTATTTGACGATCGCCCAATGTGAGGAAAAATTATCAAAATAGTGCAGACTCTGGAAGCGTTGTGTCAAAATCGGAGACGAAACAGCCAGAAAAATAAAATATTTTTCGCCCTTAAATTTCCAGATTATTTTAACTCAAGTCATAATAAAAACAAAATACCCTTAACAAACAACGATCCTACCTCTAACAAAGCCTATCTTCCAGGCCAACAGCTCCAACCCTATTTTATTTTTTTCGGCATTTGCTTAGGGGCATTGGGAGATGGCGGTCGGGGGTGGGGGTCGGGGGTGGAAGGATTATCTGAGACAGCGGTCACTATGGGAAAAACGTTGGATGTGGAAAATCGTTCGCTCCCATCTCTTGGAGGGGAGAGGTGAGCGCCCAGCATACAACATGAGCCGTTATCGGAGCTTTAGGCCTTACTCCAGTGGATACGCTGATCGCACATACGCGTTGTATGTGTGCACATACAGACTTGCGCCATCAGTTCAAAAAATGAAACACCTATAGTTGCATCGATTAAAGGGACACTAACGTTATGTTATGTATTGGTCCCTCCTGTGGGGTGCGCAAGGAAATTTATGAAAAAGTATGTTTTTTATTCCCACCGGTACCGATTTTTATTGATCCTCCCAATATACTGCATTTTGAAGAAATTCATATTTACGCCCGTTTCAGGACCAAATATTTGTATTTGATAGGTGCAGGAAGAATTTTAGGTGAATTAGAAAGATAAGTAATATGAACTTCAATTAAAATATAGCAGCAATTGTGAGGCTAAATTTACCTCCGGGATAATTCAACCCCTAATAAAGTAAACACTTGTGTGATGTTTGGAAAACGGATTTTAACACAAAAATAACATCAAATTGGATGACTTTAGCCCAATTTGGCAATTCGGAACTCAAAACCGTTTTAAAATTTCTAATACAATAAATACATCTGTCGTAATAAGCAGTGCTCACCCGTTCATTTATTAAATACCCCCCCCCCCCGAAAAAAAATTCTAACTACGCCCTTGGATCCCTCCCATATTCATAAGTTTTAATCAATTTAGTAAATATGCAATAGGTTTCACCTTTCTAACAAAGAATAGGCTCAGAAGGCAATTTTCATAAACCCAAAGTAATTTTAGCGGGTGCTTTCAGAACACAGATAATTTTCTAGGTAAAATAATACATTTGAACCCATACAAACATTAATTGAATATTGCAGTTTTTTTATGTTATTATTATTTCCCCACATCAATGTATATAACAATCATTTTCTTTTCAATTAATAAAGTTCTTCATTTCACATTTAAACCTTATGGCTACTATTCGATATCCAGATAACCTTCCATTGATTAACACAAAATTCCTTTGAGGGCGAAACAGAGACATAAATTGAATTATTAATTTAATATTCTAAGCAGGCTTATTTATTTTGTATCTAAGAAATTGCCTTATGGTGCGCATGACTATCTAGGCTGTAGGGAAATATTTTATTAACCTACCCTTATTACGTCAGCAACAAAACCCTTCATATCGATTTTAATATACCTTACATTCTTGAACTCTTCCCTTTCAAGCTCATGAAATTCTATAGTAACATATCCAACCACCCTAATCACCTAGCACAGTCATTACACTGTGCCACTCATCCCTACAATCCTCCTCGGAGACTAAATAAGTTTGCAATTTTATCATAATGAAATTGTTTTATATCTGTTTAACCTAAAGTTAATTAATTAAATTCAGGGTATATTTCTTAGAACACTACTGCAAAGGTCTGTGGTGGATTTTACATTCAATTCTAAATTCATTAATATTACATTTTACGAGCTTGCTTCTCATATAGAAATTAGAACATAGAAAACAGTCGCAGGCTTACTTAAGTTAGATTTGGGAGTGTTTTTGGTATTTAATTTTGGGATCTTACTTGAAATGTACCTCAGAATTTTGAACATGTTAAGATAATCAGTGAGTGAAAGTTCGGTAGGTAGTTTTCGGTTATAAATACAATTCGAATATAAAAAAAAATAAATAAGTGAAATTGGAAAAGGCCAGAAGCCAATAAAAATTTAAAGCATTGGTTTTTATTCTTTATGGTTAAGTACACATCAGAGACTCAATTTCAAAGATATTCCAAAAAATAAAGTTATGAAAGCCGAATAGAAAATGCCTATTTATTATAGTCCAAACCGATTTTAACTTTATTTAAAATATTTAAATTTTATTATATTGGAATAGTTGGTTTTAAGTGACCGGGACGGTTGAAGTATGCAAAATACCCAGAATCGTTTTAATAATTATCAAAAGCCCCGTGAGAACCTCGGGATATTGTCACATTATTTATTTATTATTATTACGTATTTTATTATTAATATACGTGTTGTATATTAAAAAAAAAAAAAAATTAATTTTACCCACAAACAGATCATACCTTTGCTATCACAGCTAGATATCAAACGAAGTACATGTAATGCATACTTTTTTACCAAACTCGAACAACGTACTATTTGACTAAAGTAATTGTTTAGTTAATTTAAGGTAGGATACAAGGCATAGTTTAATGTTGGTCGCTACTAGTAGTTACTATACCTTCCATAGGCCTGCGGTAGATCTATCTTTCACCGTCTGGATGGAACTTCACTCAGTCCTCCAAGTTTAGCAAAGGGGGGAGGGAGTACCCCTTGCCTGTCGGCCGGATATTAAAAAGACTCCAGGATGAACTGCGGTTGGCAGATGATCGATTTAAATAATCTGAGGAGGAAACCACCCCCACACCCCTTCCCACCCCCAGGCCAATTTAATACCAACCTGAGAGACGCTGGGAAACCTGTTCATGTGTCTTAATGTACCAGCACCTTTGTCCCTGCGTGGGAGTGAAGTTTTTATCATATATATATATGTAGAGATTTTTTACGGGTGCCCTCTCTGTTATAATTCCCCCCCTGTTGGCGACTCGTAAGTCAAGTTTTTTTTTTCTATTTTAATCCGCTATCGTTTTTGGCACTGAGGGACTTTTCTCACGGCTCAACTTCCTTCCAGCTCGCAGCCAGCCAGCGTTCACTGCAAACGTGAAATTCTCCGGCCATTCGTGAGAATGTAATATAAATTAGTTGATCCAAGAATCATTGGGATCATCTTTTTTTTATTATTATTATACTACAGAGGAACTGAAATTCGTTTACATTATCATGAACTAAATCGTATTTTCTGAAATTAATACAAACGAAAGTGACTTTATATTAGATTTAGAAGGGATACTCACAAGACTACAAGTAGGAACCGTAAATTAAAATTAGGTCTATAATCTCACTTTATTCATCCAATACAATAGAGAAAAAATATTCCGGAATAAAGTCACCTATAAATAATGATAATTTTCAGTTGATAATTTCACATCTGGCAAACAAAAATATTACATGATAAAAAAAAAGACAATGTAAAATAAAGTGTAAGCCTCTGCAAGAAAAAATAGTAATAGTAATAAAATAAGATTATTTATTTATAACTGGATTTGGTAAATCAAGTCATAGATGGATTCACATACAAACAAAAAACAACAACATATATATATATATATATACAAATAAAAAAAGTTAAATAATAAAAAAAAATACAAGCTAAATATACAATATAAAAACCAAGGGAGGTGCTAACCAAACATTTATATGCATAGTAGACAATAAATTCACTAATCATTAATCAATAAATCCACTTCAGCAAGTCTTCCTGTAACAGTTTATGCACATATTGCTGCTCCCCGAGTTGTACAAAGAACTTGAGCAGCCCCAGCAGTTGAAAAACGATTCCGAAGCGACTGCATTACAATAAGCCGGTCGTCTTATGGCTCTGTCACTCGCGGCCGATCTGATCCGGGTCTGCGATTGCACAAGCCTGCCTCAAGGTAACATGTAATTGCTTTCCGAACACTAGTTTCAGGCAAACCCAATGGACGGGCTGCATATGTTTGGCTTCCACCGTCTTCCACTAAAGTAACAACACGGGCTACTTCCTTGAAATCCTTGAGATCAGTTACTCAAGAAATCACAATAGCAAATGCAATCACGAAAAAAAATTAAGATTTTGTTCACCCAATAACATAAATGATTAAATGAAGCCAACGAGGTCCTTTATTGAAAAAAAAAACAAGTCATTTCCCTTCAAACTTTTTTAAGCGTGGTTATTATTTAATAACAAATTTTTCTCAGTGTGTCGCTTTTTTTTTGGGGGGGGGGTAGTCTAGTTAATTGATTAATGACACTTACTTACGTTTTATGGATACAGTAACGTTTTCATGTCCTTCATATCTCAAATGGAACCACCATGTAAAATGTTATGTCTCCAACTTCAACAGTTGAATCCAGAAGATATGAATACCCAGAAAGGCTGACACTCCTGGAACCCTGAAAATGAAAGCGACATTAACTTAATTCAAGTTGAATTTTCCCCCTCCGAGCGTGTATCAAATCTAGATAGTTAAATTATGCTTACTACAATGTCTGAATGGCGAAACACTACCTAGCACGGCGTGGTACCTTGGGGGGGGGGGACATTTTTTAAATATTTTTGTCTAAATTAGTTAAAAATGAAAGTCAACAATTTTTTTATCAACAGAATCGATGATTATAATGAGCTGTTATGCAATTTAGCAAAAAATGCGTGCTAGGCCGGACTCGACATAAACATTTTTACGCTTCAATAATGAAGAACACGCGTCTTGCCGTGAATTTAGAATGGTGACTATCACACAAAGATAAGTCGCCTGATAGTAAAATCGAGATCTAGCGACACTTTACGTTGAAAAAAAAAAATTTTGATACAACTTTTGACTGTGCCATTCAAGACGTTTCTAATAAAATCACGATTACTCGTCATTGTGTCACAATCTGCTCAGACAAAAAAAAATGTGGAACTATTTATTTATGATCTGTAATTGTTTTTAGGCGTTCTTGGTTTTTATTGATATAGAAAGGATGGCTCTTCTGAGAGTTGGCTACGTTGTGTGGACAGTATTACGCTGTCGTATGTTGAACGAAGCAGGTCTGGAAGCCCTACCCCGCTCAGCGACGGACGTACAACCGGTTTCCGGCTCATTAGGAGCGAGCGTTTCCACTAAGTCTGCTCCCGTTCCTTGGGCGAGCAGTTTTTTTTGCACACACATGCGGGGGTGAACTTGCAAATCGGGTTTCATCGTTTTTTTATTTATCTCTCTCTCTCTATCTCTCTGTCCTATCTGGTATTGTTCCTTTTACTCTTTCGTTTTATTTTCTCACGCTTCCTTTACCGGTTGGCCGTTCAGGCAGATGGCAGGAGTCAGTACCTCCTAAGATAGTGGACAGAAGCACATCTCCAGGTATGTTAGCCTAATGTACCTATTAAAATTCTAATAAAACTTAGACGATCTATAATTCATACAAAGCAGTATAAACTATTAACTAGTAGATCCGACTCTCATTTTCGACATTTATTTTTTATTTAAGATGACAATACATGAAAAAAACAAATATTCTCCCCAGTCATACAGTCATACGAGACAATGTTCCATGAAAGATCAATTGTCCACACTAATTAAAACCGGTAGTGATCAATATTTCAGAAGAGACTCGATGCTAATGTAAATTCATACAAAAAAAAAGGGTAAAGTGTGAATTACCACAGATTTATATTCGTTGTAATCGATTTAAATGTTTTAACTAGTTAAATTGTTGTCCACCAACCCATACTGACAATTATACCCATATATGACAATAACGACGTCAAAAGTTTTAGTTTGACGCCCTGTTCCGTAAGGTAGGAAGATATTTAATTAACGAGTCACTCTGAAAAGAAACTCCTTTATTTCGAAATAACACTTTATGAAAAACATTTCTCCTTTACACAGTCCCTCTTTTTCTTTATTTTTTTACATAAGATGGCTTTTCGCCGATTCTGGCATCTTCAGGCCCGCGCATGGTATTTCACAATCATCGTTCATTTTACATTCCGAATTGGTGAAATATCAATATCTATAAATAAAAAACTTATTATTTTAAAAATTGAAATTAAAAGAAACCCCGCTTATCTCCACCAAGAAACCTAATATCAATATGTACCGTGTAAAAAAGAGGTTTTTTAAAAATACATATTGAGAATAATTCGTTATGTAATGACAGAATAATAAAGACAATTATATTATCCATAGTATTTAAAATTCCTGAATAGGCGAAACATAGACTTATCGAAACATAAACAATTGGAGAGACTGTAAATCCTTAGAAATTTTTTTTTTTCATACGCTGTTATTTTAATTAATGGTTTTTCTTTTTATAGTATAAGATCGTTGAAATATACACACAAACCAAATAACTCTATTCAGTTGTATTTTAAACTATCAAATGATAGTGAGTAAAATACACGGTATTTAAAAAAAAAAATATTTCGTTCAATTTTTTCAACTATCTCGGTCAGTGAAAATTGACCTTAATTGCTGAACTATTCATAAAATAATAGGGTAGCAGTTATTTCTTAAGTTCTTGACAAATCGGAACTTGAAAATTAGAAACATTTTTCAAGTTTGATTTTTTCAATTCGGCCCAAAACCAATCAGCACGTATAATAAACCATTAAAGTTTCAGATTGACTCAGTTTTACGACGCCTGACAACATTATCACAAACACGGTGGTTTCATCTTATTCATTCGACGATTTTTAATCAGATGAGCCATGAACTAAATAGTATTGAAATATTTCTAAAGAAAATTCAAGGCGCAGAAAATAAATACAATACCGGCCGATGATGTTTCTTGAGTACTCATTATTAGATGATGAATTATATATTAATTGTGAATAAAATAATGGGGAAAAACTATGTGTTATTCCCTTACCACTATTCTCCAGTGAAAGTTTAACAATAGATGGACGGGCAAATCCACCCTTTAAATAAAAACAACCCTTTCTCTCTTTTAAAAGCTTTTAAGTCTGTTGTAGCTAAAGCCATATCTTTTAAATTTATAATTGACTCTTTTTTTATGGATTTTCTGGAAATCCAGAAAATGCAGCAGTGGCTTTTATTAATCTTGATCAGGAAATTGTTTATTTAATTGTATACGGAAAAAAAAAATACCTATTCTCCCCCGCCCCTCTTTTTAGTTAATATTTATTTTTGTTACAGTGAACATTGACAAGAGTAATAAAATTCCATCTCGCCGAGTTACGTGTTATGGGTGAAGCATCCGAAGATTGTTTATGAAGAAGCTGGTGATAGAACTCAACCGGTCTAAAAGTTCACTAAATATTGCCAAAGAACACCGAAATTGTACAGTAACACTGTGTTCTTCCGATTCCAACTTTTAAACAAATGCGGGCAACGATCGACGATGTTATTATTATTTCAACTTAATGAAACTGCTTATTATAAGTTATGGGAATGAAATTGATAATAACGAATATATAGAAAAAAAAAGTAGTGTGACAAATGACGTAGGTACATCTTCCAGGCCTCCTTGTGTTAAAGAGAAGGCATTTTCCCCAACTTCTCTTCCAGGAGTGAGAATCCTCCCTGGACAAATCGCATAAATATTTACCCCTATTAGTAAATGAGCACCTACAGACGGAATAAGGAAACGCATCCATTTTTTCAAATTACGTTCCTTAAATTGTCAGAAATGACCGGGCTGTCATGTCGCGGAAAACGGCGGTCATTTAAAAAAAAACAATCCAAAAAACCAAAAAAAAAAACCCCTTCCACGCACATTTCATCGAATCCTAGATATTAACAATCCCTCTCAGATTGTACTGATGAAACCAGTTAGTGAGAAATAAAGGGCCAGTAAACGTGTCGTCGTTCGTGAATGTCATATCGTCACTAAAAGGGCGGGGAAATGACAACTTGTAACAAATCTAATGGCGGAAAATCCTGACGATTAAATTGTGAGATCCGAGCGTTTTTGCTTCTTTCCCCCCCCCCCCCCCGATTTATGAGCCATAATCACGCTTATTGCCGAGCCCGAAAGTAGAGAAGGAGACGCGCTTTTTCTCATCTGTTCAAACTGCAATTTTCGATTTAACAAAATCATTTTTGTTTTATAAAAATAGTATTGTGAGAAACTTCAGTATTGTGATAAAATTACAATCTGCCTTATTGGACAATGAGTAATTGTGATAAATATTCTCATTCATAAAAAACAAAAATGTTTTTGAGGTTCTTATATGTAACCTAGGGCGAGTACTGGTCTCGGCCGGACCTCTGAGTCGCCCGAGGTCTTGAATTTGACTCTTGAAACCATCGTTGTACATTAGTAAACATTAGGTTTATAATGATAAATCTGGTAATCATTCTTATCATTCTCGTATTCATACTAAATTTAATTATTTTTCACACAAATATTTTACCAATTTATAATAAAATCTATTGTAAAATTCTACTTTGTGATTGAATCCCTTCCATTTTGAGCAATACGTTAATTTATGAAAATAAATTATTTTGGGTTTAGGTTCAATTGGGAGCCAACAGTGGGTAAATTGAATGCTTTGAGAAAAAATGATTTGGTATAACTTTACGCTAATGCAGTACTAATAATAATTTTATAAACTTCTTTATTGCGATAAAATTACAATCTGCCTTATTGGGCAATAAGTAATTGTGATAAATGTTCTCATTCACACCATATTTAATATTATTCATTCACACGCTCATTCATACAGTATTTACAAACAGCCCAGATACCTCCCAAATCCACATGGTTGTCACCTCCCTCGCATGCAAATAAAAATAAAACACTATTATTTTATTCATACTCGTTCCAAAATTGCGGGTCGATAGTCTTTCTGCTGCCTGTGTGTCATAAAAAAATATAAAAGTTAAGTATACTTTTTAAGGTAGCAAGTAGTAATGTTTGCCATGTTCTTAAAGAATTTACCGAACAATAATTTTTTTTTTTGGATCCGGCAAATACAAATCGCATATTTAAAGTCATTTTGTAAATATTTTAGCTTATTGATTATGTCAGCTTTATTATACTTTTTCTTATTTGTACGAAGTGTAATTTTCATTTCCCGAGGTGGTTCAATTGATGAAGTTGTATAAAACCACCCACGACATTGTTTTGATTTTGTTATTACAATTTTTGAAAGGAAGTTTTATACATCATATGAATGGTAACAATTCGGTATTCAATAGTGGAAAAGTGGAATTATATTTTTGAAAAATTATATCATTCTTAGTCCTGAATAAGCGAAACGCTGACTGATGTAATAATAAGAAATAGGTATAGGTCATTGCGGTGAATGTTCTTATTCATACCATATTTACAATTCTTCATTCGCTCACTCATTCGTACAGTATTAACGAACAGCCAATTGACCTCCCAAATCCACATGGTTGTCACCTCTCTCGCATGCGAATTTTATAAAAATATACTAAAAGATATACTCTAAAGACTCTTAAAGCCTGTTTTGGAAGAATTTTTTTTTACAGATGTCTCACTTGTAGAGTTTAGCGCGTTAGAATATTGGTAGAACAGACAGACCAACAAAGATTGAAAGACAAATTAAAAGAAGGTCATTGCTGTTTATAAAGATTTCTGCTTAATCTTTTATCTTTAAAGTCATCATATAATGACGATATATCGCTTTCGAGAGATTTTCTTTCTCTGTAACGTCATAATTAATGTACCGTTACAACAACGGATGGGTTCTGAAAGAGGGTTCAAATATTAACCAAGAGTTCGTGTATTTATCGGGTAATTTAAGATCCGATGTACATTTCAGGTCTTCATTGGATCACTAATGGACGACGTTTCGAATGAAATGTACATCTGCATCAGGTACTAGTGTGAGATGGTACGCAGGCATGTTACACAACGACACGAAGTGGGCGTTAATTAGTATAGTAACACCGTTCACTACTAATGTGATCACATTTAGAATAATTAATTTTTATTCTATCTTAGACCTTCGTCACTTGAAATTTCTTTAAAAAAAAGATGAACCTTTGAAGTGTTAATGAGATAATGAATGATATTTTGAAGATCATATTCTGGGTTGAGGGTGCAGCACACTAGTGATTGGATAATTTAAGCTTTTCCATGGGCAACTGGTAGGCTGTGATGATAGAATTATTCTTGTAGATATTGTTTTTACCTACACCCTTCCATAAATCCTTTGGCCTAATCCAATCAGGTGTCACCAGAAAACTGTTATTGGGGAACCCGTTTTCGGATTTGTTTTTTTAAACGGAAAATTAATAAAATCGTCTGTATAACACTATTTAGCTTATTTGTCTATTTTTTAAAAAGGAATACCATTTAGGATCCCTTAACGGTGCTGTACCTTAAATTTGTAAAAAAACTCAATGGTCACTCATTATAATCCTTAACGAGCTGCACTTATTACTTTCATCAAATCCGATATCCCAAAAATATTTAAACAAGTTAAGTTTTGTAACGAACGCACAGACAAAAAACAGATGCGCGCGTAAGACAGATCCCGTTCGATGTTCGGTCCTTTTTTGTTTTCTTTTTTTTTTTAGTCTCTCTTCCCGTGGAGCGGAACGAAGGAAAACAAAAGTAAAAATTTTTCAGGAGATATTTTCTTTATATACCTGTTTCATTTTCGGGCCATTGGTTCTTATCAGAACGATAATGTGTACAGCATCAAAGCGTGACAGAAATCGCCCAGGTATTAACTCGCGCTTCGGCTCGTTTCACGACATAATCGATTGGATTTCCTTTGACCTAACCCTACTACTTCAGGTTTTTTTGTTGTTTTTTTTGGAAAATCGGAATGACCCACAAAGTAGAACATAAAAAAAAAAGAAGTTCAAACGATACACCAATTTCAAGCGGTTCATAGAAAAACTTGATTTTCACTCAAAATTAACTAGAAAATATACAAGTTTCCTAATGAAGTACAATAGCATAGCAAAGAAAGCTTGTGAAACAAAATAAACATGGAAACAGTCTTGAGGATACTTAACTGTCGTTCATAAGTATACTTTTATTCAATATTTTAGCCATGAACATTATGTATAAATATTGTGTATTTCATAAACTCGTGCGGTACCTCGCTAAATTGATTATTTTCCCTCGTAACTTCATCGCCCTTTGTATACACATATTTCTTTTTGTAACAACCGTATATTTCCGTTCGTAATTGATTCAAAAACATTTCAGTGGGCAAAAATCTAAATAAATGATTTTTCTAAATAATTAAATAAAAAAAAATGCGTGGCTTCGATCCTTGAATCAGTTACATTATAATAATTTTCATTTTTCAATAATAATATTTTACATGTAAAAAAACACTATTAATTTATTTGCAGAAATATGACGATAAACTAAACATGCATTTAGGAGAAATAATATACATTTTACGAATACCACTGAATAAATAAAGCTTTAATTAAAAGTATTCACCATGCATTCTGTAAATACTATCATTAACCGTTAAAAGAACATAAAGTAGAGATAAATTAAATTTGTATCTATGCTAGAATAAATGTTAAATGGTATCGTCGGGGAAAGGGTACGGTGACCAATTATTTCCTCTGTGAACCATAAAGTGAACGAACGCACGAAAAAAAAAAAGAAAGAAAACAGAAAAAAGTATGCTTTTCACCTTTAGGGAAAATACATTAATGCTTTGTTGCCGGGAAATTACGTTTTAATTTCACCCCCTTCCGTCCCTCTTGCGACCTTCTATTTATTTATTATTAATTTATTCTTTTTTTTTTTTTTTTCATATGGGTAAAAGCTGCCCTTTTATATAAGAGAAACATTTTCGAAATTAAATTATTCAAAGAAATAACTAATTAAAACGATAAATAGCCACTTTTTGTTCTGTTTAGTATGTCTTAAAACAGCCGGTTCGTTGTTTGCGAGAATCACTAAAATACACCAGCATCCAGACCGTGTTTTACAATTCTTGAAAAATATTCGGACGAATCTGTTAAAAAAATTAAAATTAGGCAGTTTTAATAATTCTACACCGGAGTTGAAGTCGAAATAAAAAATGTTCATTTACTTCCAGAAAGTTTCAGAGCTTATCATTTAATGTATTAATTATTACATTTTATTAATTTTAAACCACTTTTAGAAACCGTGGGATTTTTTCAATATTTTTTGCTTTAAGTGGATGTATTACACTATTGGAATTCGGAGAGGAATTTCTTTTTTTTTAATATCTTTTTTTATTTTTTTTTTTAGCAATTTCGTTGTCCAACTCAATATATCCCGAAACTTTTTACCTCATAATTTCAAGAGTTTCTAGCTGTTTGGGCGCCGTAATTAACTTGAGGGAGAAGTGAGCTCCAGCAATCCATTTAACGTTTTTTTTTTTTTTAATTACCCTACCTCAATCGGTGATTAATAATTATAATAGAGAATCGATATAACTGGCCCATCCCTTTTATCAAGAGGTTAATAATAATTGACTTGTCTTTTAATTACTAGAGTTAAAACAGCTCGCACATATTTATAGAATTTGTCATTGGATACATTCAAAATACTATAAAAATAAGTTAACAAAACAAAACATAAAATTTGAAGGATGGAAACTCTTGGAAAGTATCACTTTTATCGTCGAATGATGCGAGCGAAATAATATTTCTCGTAGAAAATTCAGTCAACGCAATATTTGAAAAACACTCGTAAAAAAGTAAATTCGTCGTTTCAGAATTCCATAAGCATATCGGTCATTTATTGAAAGGAGGGTTAGTGCATTCGAAAAACCTTTCATAAATAGCTTGAAACAAATGTATTTTTTTAAATACTTTCATTCGGAGCATTTATGATTCAAGACCAGACACACTTGTATGGATTTATTCTTGTTAGAAAATAAGCTTGGCCTCTCTCAAAATAAATCTTTCTGTTGTTATACCACCCTCAGTCAACTTGTCGCCAACAGGACAACAATTTAGAACAAGATTCATAAATTAACATATTTGGAAGAAAAATAAAAGTAATAAATAAAAACAATACTTTATAATAGACAATAATATAGGAAAACAATAATGAACAGCTGCGAAAGATATTTTTATTTAATTTTTTTCAAATCAAACCGTACTCGGAAAATACTGGATTTGCCGGCAAACATTTTAAACCCTCAAAATGTTCACAAATTTCTTTCTAGGTGTTGTATAGTAATAATAATTAACAATTTGTGAAATCAAAATCAAGGAAATGATCAAATATTTGCGGGAGACAATGACCCCTGTTGTTGACATGGTCTAAAACAAAAAAAAAAGTTACGGGTTTCCCCTCTGTCGATAACGAGAAATAAAAGACAGCGACAAAAAAGTTTTTCAAAGATATTCAATATAAGAAAACTTTGGAAGCCAACAAAATAGGCATTGGTTATTTATTCTACACTATATATATTATAGTATTGAATATTGTATATAGTTTACAGCAATTCAATGGACAGAGCTGCTCAACACCTGATTCAGTCGGAGCCAACCCTCCTAGAACTGGTCCTTTGATTGTGATAATTGTTGACTTTTTTTTGTTACCCCGGCCATTGAGATCTGTGCTGGTGGTCGCTGGGAAGTTGCCCAACCTGTGAAGAAAGCAATTGCTCAAGATCCGTCGAATCGCGTATGACAGGCACATTCTTTCATGACGGGCCGACAATGCGAGTATTGTGTCAGGTGAGTGGGGACAGCAACGCCCCCGGAAATGTACATGTTATATCATTGTAACGGGCGAATTGTGTCACTTGAAAAAATTATCATTCTACCAAAGGGCCAGAAGTGACAGGCTCCCGTCTTTGAATCTGTACGTTCCACAACACAACAAGGGCCCTAACGACTGGATCATGTAACGTCTCGAAATATGATAATTAGTTTTCGTTTAAATAAATTAAAGGAAAAAATTAAAACAACCCGCATTCATCCAGGAGCATACTCAGGTAACTTCCTTAAACAGCACAGAATACAGAATAAATTCCTAACAATAATAACAAATTTCCGAGCTACATAATACCACTGACATTGACTTTATAACATAGTAAAAAAAACACTTAGTTTCCTTGAAAATTGTAAGAGTAGCAACAATTTAGTAAATATTGTATAAAACACATAAAAACATTCATTTTACCCTTAAAGACTAGTAATTAATGTTTTAGTTGTAGTTTTTTTTTGTTTCGCTTTACCTACGTGTGTTATGTAGGTATTTCTTTTTTCTTATCAGCTGTATTTCAGTTTTAATTTACAGCCAATTTTGCGTCTCCCAATAATATGTTACTATCCCATGTACATAAAACGAATCTAATTAAAAAAATGTTAAGCGTGAAAAAATTCTCAGGTCAGAAGCTAGTTGGGATTTAAAATTCCTATCTTTGCCGTACGGATGAAGACACAATGAACGGTGACGGAAAAAATAAAAAAAAATTGAACATAAATAAAACATTAATACAAACAATCATCATGACATTGTTGGCTTCGAAAACTTTCTGATTTTGAAAAACTTTTTGTGCCACTGCCTTTTAAATGTGTTCTTGGAGGGAAAATCTGGAAAATATGGTAATTTCCCGGCGGAATATCGTTGATTGTGATAATAATAATATTTACATTTGTAATATTCATTACTCAGGGACCTATGTCCCTTAAGAACAAAAATTTATTTAGCATAAAGTAGGCCCTTGGACAGTATCATGTCCTTGCTAAAATTTACATAGAAACTGTAAAAATAATAAAAAATAAAAGTAATTATGAAATGATATAATAAAATAAATATACATATACACATAAATGACACATATTTATATCATATTTCCCCCTTCTACTTAGAAACAGCCCCCCCCCTCCAAAGCATGGTTTACATTATGTCTTTTGAGTGCATCTAAAATATTTTTAAGAAAAAAATGTATTTTTTTTTTTTTTTGTTTTTTTAAATTGGTCCAATTTCAATTGAATAAGTGTATTTTTTGTATCTCTCTGTTTTGTTTTTTATTCTAGCCGGTGTCGACAGACAGGCGGCCGAAACGATTGACCACAGTCCCTAGGTACCGGTCGGACGAGTCCGGTTCCAGTGAAGGATCCCGATTCCCGACACGCGATCGACACGAGCCTGAAGGGCACCGTCTAGCCCTAAGTAGGCAACCGGTCCAAGGATCTATTCAAAATATTCTCCTTCATAAACACTTGACCGGCTCGTGTCAAATTTAAATGGAAATAGAAACGGGAACCCTCGAGCTCGGCTTTCGTTTTCCCCTTAGGTCATTGGCATTCGTTATATTAAAATCGTTCTTTTACTTCGAAAAACAGTTATGCGAAATAAAAATAAATTTGAAAAGCTCTTTACCATTTCACTTGTTATTGCCATGACATAAAAGAACGGTTTAAAAAAATCAACAAATCAAAGTAAACTTCTTGTTTGTCAAATGTTTTAAGAAGAGTAAGAGTTATAGAATATTATGTTGAAAACAAAGCCTTAAGGGAGTTTTTCCTATCCGATTTTCTATAGAAAAACTACTTTGGAAGGGCGTGTAATTGTAAACTGAAAAAAAATTTCATCGTGATGTAATGCAAAAGCTTTTGTAAAAGCTTTCAGGAGAAACATAGTACTAAGCTGTGTAAATATTTGTATTTTAGAACAAAACACAGCACAGAATCGTTTCTTTTCATAGACAACAATAATCCCTCAAAAAATAAAGTTAAAATGTCTCTTTAATTGGTCTATTAATCAGTAAATCTTAACAGACCAAATAAAACTTACTTCTAATCAATTAACTAGTAGAAATATTTTGAAATTCTAAAAAAAAGTAAACCGTTTATACCGTGAATATAAAAAATATTACATATTTTGAAAAATCAGCTGTATTTTAGTCAGATGTAGATTCACCGCCTAAAATGTAATATTTTTATGATCTACCCTATGTGGTTTATTAAGTGAGTCAAAAATGGATGTAGTCATACAATGGCAGAGCAGGTGACATAAAGTTTGTTTTGAGTAATTTGACTTTTTAGTAAAGAGATTTACTGGTATACACTTACTTACTATACCAGTAAGTCTGTTTGTCAAAAGTCATATTACTCAAAACAAGCATTGTGTCGCTTGCTCTATCATTCCATGACTACATCCAAATGTAAGCATATATTTTGAAGCTAGGAATGAAGTATATTCCTTTAAAAAGTTTCTATCACAATAAAAAAAAAAATAGGATACATTTAAGGTTAAAGCGCCTATTACAATTAAGTGTGAACAATTGCTAGTTTAAATTAAGTTGCCTAATGCCCGTTAATACTATTGAAAAATGTACAAATGGCCCTGATAGTTAGCGAAAAAAGTAATATAACGAAGTTTCTGAAAATAATAGCTTGGCCGAGTCAGAAACCGGAACTCTTCAAACAGAAATTGATAGTGATGACGGGAGCTTTTTTCATTTATATAATGATGTTTTATTCAAACCTTCGTTTACAGTTACAGTTAAGGAAATTTTGAAGCGTGGATAATAAAATTGAATAATATCAAACGGAAAACCCGGCGGCCCGCCCGTACCGACCTTTAGCGGGCTTTAGATTATCTTTAAAGTACAAAAACAGATGTAAAATTTAGAAAATAAATATTTTTTTGTCTTAAAAATGTTATTATCAATACTATTACAGCACCCACAATTTATTTAATAACAATTTATTAAACTTATAAAATTATACTAATAATAATAATATTCCATTCTGAAACGTATGGACGGTAACGTATAAACAAAAATACAGCCCGAAGAATATTTCAATAACAAACTTTTTGATGGTGGATTTTTTAAGGAATATATAATTTTATTTTTGTCATTTTGGGCGATGTTAGCAAGGAGCACCGGGCGCTAAAAGTCTCCGTGTGTTTTAGCCCAGTGAAATTCAATTAGTTAATAACAATTTTTCATTTAAAAATAATCCTTCTTGTTTACATGCTCTTGACCCCAAAATAAATTTGACTTTAAAACAATTCAAATCGGCGGGACAAGCTCAAGCGCTTAACTGGCAAATAAAATGTTGCTGCTCATCATTAATACAAAAATGAATCCGATGTTCATTAATTATGTTATTATGGCTTTAAAAATGAGAAAAAAATAAAATAAATCGTCAAATAAACAGTATCATGCATATTTCCAGTTTCCGGTACTTGAATACATTAATTACGGATGACTGGCACTTCAATTTATTACTATATATATATATATATATTTATTAAAACGCTTTTTGCTGATATCGGCAACCGAGCCCATGTTATGTTGTAAACATAAAATACAAGTTATCATTCGTAGTAGAGTACAGCATATTTTTTATCT
Source organism: Acanthosoma haemorrhoidale (assembly GCA_930367205.1). NCBI lineage: Eukaryota > Metazoa > Arthropoda > Insecta > Hemiptera > Acanthosomatidae > Acanthosoma > Acanthosoma haemorrhoidale. Next base: position 47,566,879 of record OV884009.1, read on the forward strand.
AAAAGAAAGGTATTGTAAAAAATATTTATAATTATGCCTGTTTCTCGATTATGGTAATGTTATCTGTGTGGCTCTGGTTTGTTTATCTATGGTTTTAAGAAAAAATTGTAATTTTGGTAGATTGTAATTTCCTTCAAATAAACATTTACTGAAAAAAAAATTTACAGTTACCATTTTTCATGCTGACGGTTGCAATAAAATGGATTTAAGTTATGGCAGCGAACAATAAAAATGTCACATGGACGGGGAGCGTCCTGACCATTTCTTGATATTGGCATTCCAGGTTCTTTATTTATTTCATGAAATAAAATTTTAGCAAGTAAACACTAAAAACCATCATTGATGTGGTAATAAGTGTTGAGGCTGGCGATCTTTAGAACCACTGGTTTTTCTTTTGCTTTGTTTATTCGTCAGGGTTTAATTTTTTTTTTTTTTGGCTCAGATTATAATTATCATATTTAAGTCCAAATAATGATCGTCAACTAATTGTTCTGAAGTGAAGGGTGTTTTATTTGTCAAGGGCTGGTACCTAAGACGTTTAGGGCAAGTGCAGGAATGCCAAGACTCGGCAGATCTATAATGCATAAACTTATGGCGTTAACGCGTCTGTCGAAACAACATGGAGGAGTAGGCGTGGCGCACCCCCCTTCACCCACGCCACTCTTTTTCCCCCCTGTTTTTTTTTTTTTTCTCGGAATTTCATGCTTCCCTTCCTCGAACGGCCAATGAAAGGATTTCACACTTGGCCCTTGGACCGGCGAGGGGGAGGGGGGTTCATTTACAAAAAGGGCGTGGGGTAGGGTGAAAAAATAGGGGGAGGGGGGCGATAGGCGTGGCCACTCAAGGCCCCGCCCCCCATCCCCTAATTATACCGGAGGATCATTATTCACAACTGACTTATACAGCTCGCTTTTCCTTCCTCTCAAAAACATTTTATTTCCCCCACCCCAAACCCTCTTCCCGTTTCCCTCCTCTCACCCCCCTCCCTGCCCGTCGCCGACAAAAAGTACATAAAAATACTAATTATTCTACGGAGACTCACCCCTTGTTGCAATTGTGTCCTGCAAGGTTCCGAGCTTTTTTAATTTTTCTAATTTCACCTCATTTCCGCTGTATGGTGGGGGTGCGGAGGGGGGAGGAGAGAAAAAGGGCCAGAGAAAAAATGTTGACTCTCCCCTGTTTGCCAAAGTCTCTGTATGCATAAGCTTTACTCCTCTCGTCTCCAAACATAATATATGCTGTAGAAGCTTTTTATGTTTTCTTCATTCTCTACGCAGCCTCAAACATATAATTAATTTAAAAAGGATGAAGCTCGGGGCATTCACCGACCTTCATTTTTTTCTCCTCTTTCTCTAGAGTGTGCATTCACCCTTTCAATTTGTACATTTTCCAAGCGAAAAGGTAAAAAAAAACATTAATACTAAATGTGGCCTGTGTTAAGATGTTCATAAAGGGCTGAAAGAAAAATACAGACGACGTTAATATAAATTAAATTCAAAATGTTTATAAGTTCCTACAAGTTGGGCAGTGGCGCAAATATTCAAAGTTTTGAATTTACAAGCACGAATAATCCCAGCTTCAAAATACCAAAAGACAAGAAAATTGTTAAGAAAAAAATAGTTTAGAAAATGGTGCAGGAATACGTGACTATTGTGGATTGTAGTGCTGTAAAAAGTAAGAAATTGACATAAAAACCAAAAACTTCTGTCGGGACCTGAATTTGAAAAGATAGTTGACAGTTCGAGCTAAGAGCTGTCAAACTGTGACATGGCCGGTTGATCCGGTGCAATAAGATCCCATTGATATAATAATAATATCTTTATTATCCTGAGCTAGGTCCCTTGAGACAGATAGTTATTTAGCATAAAATGAGTTCTTTGACAGTATCAGCCCCTACTGAAACTCACAATTTACAAATGAAGTAAGAAACGGCCTAATAAAATACATACGAACACGAACCCACTCATCAATCAGGAATTAAAAATATAAAATGAAAAACAAACAAACTGTAAACCAAAACAATATGAATAAAATAAAAAAAAAAAATTGCTATAAAAATAGAATATCTACACAAATGCATTCACCCACTCTTTCATTAAAATTTTATTATTTTTTTATTACAAAAAAAACCTTGCTTTTAGGAAAAATTACATATCACAAAAAGGTAATCATTCTCTTTTCGTACTTGTAAGTCATAATAAATCCTTTCTCTTTTGTCAGTTACAATAACTACAATACTTTTTTTTTAAATTACAATAATAAGCCTTCTCAAACTTTCAAGTAAGAGTGCATTGGGAATTTCGCCCTATATTTTTTAATCCTTGGTTCGGGTTAAGATGTTTTTTTGGGTACGTTGTCGGAAACATTTTCAACAAAGTTGAGTTTTAACCTGTACTGTTATTTACTGTGCATAGATTAGCTTTATGTATATATATATAATGTTATTTCATATACACTCTTGCTCAGAAGCACAAATTAAAATTATTACATGCTTTGTGAGACCGTATACATGTGTTCACTGCATTATTACTTTTTTACTGCTTGTGTGTTATACACAATGAAGAACTAACAACATTATGGGAAAAAAACTAACAAAACCTTAACAAAAAAAAACAAAAATAATACTACTAAATAAAATTAAGTTAAGTAGATATAAATTTAATTTAATGTTATTCCAGCAGGATGTGTTTTGTGCGTTTGAGAATGTATCTTTTCATGAAATTCTTACTGCTTATTGCATGTTCATCTTATTAATGAAGAAATTCTCTTGAGTGCGTACATACTGCTGGATTGTGGGTAATTGTGGGTATGTTAGCATGGTGGTTACCTTGGTGTATCGAGGGTGTTTGTTAATTATGGAGGTGACGTTTTGTACGACTTCCAATTTCCTGTAATTCGAAGTACACGTGTAACTTCGAACCTGTAAAGGACATGTCATTGAGGGGCTGATTACTGTTGTATGTAGAATTATTTTGTTTTTATGGGTCAGTTTTAAATTTTTTTTTGGGGGGGGGTGACATTTTATTTACATGGCATTAGTTTTGTTCCATTTATTGTTCACGTGTTTTGAGTTATTGATGGACCAAGGTTACTCTTAGCAAGGATTAAATACGTTATGATCTTGCCCAGAAGTACAAATTGAAATTACTATAGTTTTTTTGCTATGCGATTATCTATATGCTCATATTTATTTTTTGCATTTTTACGCACTGCTTCCAGCCCTTGATTGTCAGCTAATCCCTGACTTGATTTTAAAACTTTGACGTTATATTATTAATAAAAATAAAGTGACTATAATTATTATAGTAGTGTGATTTATTGACTTGTAACTGAGCAGACCCGCCTGTTTTTTTCTCTATAAATAACTTTATTTTAATTTAAAAAAGTAGTGTAAATTCCCAGACAATTATTTCTGTACCGGCGGCGAGCAAACTATTTAATCGAGCTGAGATTGCATTCAACTGTATTCAAGAGGTTTTCCAGTATAACTTCATGATTGTAGAAACTGGCTATTGCCAGAGTTCCCACAATCACGCATTTATAGCAGGTCGAGAGGCCACAGCCGTTTCAGTCTCCGATGAGGATTATAGGGATAATTGGTGCAGTGACTGTGCTAGGGGATTAGGGTGGTTGGATAGGTTATTATGGAATTTCATGAACTTGGAAGGGATGAGTTCACGAATGTAAGGTATATTAAGATCGTTATGAATTGTTTTGCTGCTGACGTAATAAGGGGTATTTCTATTGTTCTCAGGACTTTTGATTAAAAGGCTTGATGTTCGACTTTTTTGCTGTCCCCCATAGCTCTATTCCGTATGTCCAGACTGGCTTAAGTATAACTTTGTAGATTGATAATTTATTTTCTATTGAGAGATGGGATGTCCTTTGAAGTAGTCTGTACAGTTGTCCAAAGCGTCTGTTTGGTTCTTGTCTTTCTAGCCTTGTATGTGGGTTCCAGGTCAATCGTTTGTCAATATGGAAGCCTAAGTACCGTACTGTCTCGGATAAAGGGAGAGGAATAGAATCAAAATAAACTAGAGGACAAGACTTGCGACAAAGGGTGAAGGTAATGTGGGAACATTTAATTTTGATCCGCCATTGGTTGCACCAATACTCGATCTCATCAAGTTGTTTTTAAATGTTATGCGATGCTATATCGGGGTCTATGTGGGATGACAAGACTGCAGTGCCTTCTGCAAATGTGGCCAAGAAGGTATTGGTGGTAGAGGGGACATCAGCGGTGTATAGGTTATAGAGGATGGGGCCTAGGACACCACCCTGTGGAACTCCTGCTTTTATGGGGTAGTAATTAGAATATTCTAAGCCACAGCGGACTTGGAAGAAGCGGTTTGAAAGGTAGGACTGTATGATCAGGAACAGAGTCTGTGGTAAATATATTTTGAGCTTGTAAAGCAAACCTGCGTGCCAGACCCAGTCAAAAGCTTGTGCTATATCAAGAAAGGCAGCAGTGCAATACTGTTTGGTTTCAAGGGCTGAGGATATATGATCAACAACGCGAAGGCCTTGTTGAGAAGTGGAATGTTGTAGACGGTAACCAAACTGGTGTGTAGGATAAAGGTTTTTGGATTCAACAATTGGAAGTAGACGTTTTAATAGGAGTTTTTCAAATATTTTTGAAAGGATAGGGACTAGGCTAATCACTTTCCTATTTTAATGCACCCCTTGCAATTTTTCACACTGTTTTCCCCTTCTAATAATTCTTATATTTTCTTTAATGTCTCAGTGGGAGTTGTCAGCAAATGTCATTCAACTCTAATCATTTATATTGTTTCTTCCAACCTTATGCTGCTAGTTGTCATCACATACTTTATTATTTTGAGGTAAGCCCATCATTTTAATCCTATATATTTTTTGCCAGACATAGGATTTTGTTACTTACTGTTCGTTATTATTAGTGGACAATGTCCCAGAATAAAGTTTTTTTTTTTTTTTTTTTTTTTTTCATTCCAATTAACCGTGACATTTCAAAAACGGCAATGCCAAAAGAATTTGAAACATAATCTATAAAATAACGATTTGATATCCAACAATTTAAATAGTATTTTAATAATGTTCCAAACAGGTTATTATTTGTCAATGTATTAGTAATTAACATCAACGGTCATTGTTTTTATTGGTTCGGTTAAAAATACCTGATAGTTCATCGCACTCGTTTAACTTTGATGTTTTTTCAAGAACCTAAGTAAAAAAAAAACATAAAGTAATTTTTGCATTCAAATAATGAAATCAAAAAAATTATTTCACTTATACAGTTTAGTTCATAATTTATGGAAATATTAAATAATATTAAAAAAAGTCTCGGAGTTATATACAAACAAGAAGAAGAAGAAAACGGCAATGATAGTGTTTGAATAGGGGTGTTTTTTCCTTGGGGTGTCCTTATTTTTTTACTATAAGCCACTCTCTCCCTTCCCGTGAGAAATTTTCAAACGGTCCCACCCCCACCATAAATACGTCGTCAAAACATAGCTTCTCTCGGAATATTGTTGGTATTGTGCAATGAATTTATTTACATAATCTCTATATTAATTATTAACCTCTGGATTAAACCCTTGCTTTCCGACATATCCAACGCATAAATATATTTACCACGGTTTGACATATATTTTTTTTAGCATCAGATTCCTCTATTTTATCTGAATAGTTTATTTCTCCTAAAAAAAATTGATAGTATGTAATATACGTTCTGGTTTAAATGGAATATGATTGCTTAAAGTCATTAAAACTCTTTTCAAAAGCGTATTTAAAGCAATTTTTCGCAATATTAGATGTATTATATTAATAATAATTTAAATATTATATATATATTAATATTATATATATTATATTATTTTTAGCAATATTAGACGTATAACATAGGGATTATATTTTGGATGAATGTTCCCTCGACGCCTCAGAGACGCTAAAAATGAAAGTAACTATCTCAAAACAATGAAGTGCCAAATATTAATCAGTGAATCAATTACTTGCAGTTGTCAAACAAACAACAATTAGACATATCAGATTGAACATATTGACTGTAATTTGCACCGGATAACAGATAATAACCTCCAGCTATAACGAATTACCGATTGAAATTAATTATTTGAAGCAAAATGACGATTTCCTAGCTGAAAAATATCTTTAATGATTTTTTTTTTGTAACGACACAATTACTTGTAATTAATAAGAACGATCTTTGCATCGAGTGAAGCATTGTTTTTTAAAATCAAAATTTTTAATTAGAAAAATTGTTATTTTGTGTGAGGATACCAAAGTTTTTCTCTTATCGAGTAGATGTTGCCTGAGGATGAACTTTGCCCGAGAAGCCACTACAAGCAATAATTAAAGAATGTTTAAGAAGGGTATTCTGTACATTATTTAAACATTAAACAAGGTATGAAATAATCTAATTTCTGAATTTTTGGGCCTTCTTGAGTGTAATAAAGCGTTGTTAAGAGGCAATAAAGTCGTTTTCGAAACAAAATCCGTGATTGTGTGACAAAGAACACTTGAAGTGAATTAAATTATTTTATCATTGTATCAAAGTTTTTACTTTAATTAAATTTAAATTATTTTCATCTCCCACTATTTAACTATGCCAATTATTAAATGAATTTTATTTGTTTTAGTACATATATATATATTTGAATGAATTATATCTAAATTGGTGGGCGGGCTTCACTTGCACTTTATAAATAATTAATAATGTAAATAATAATAATTCTGAGTATTTAGTTGCCGAAGAGATTTTATTTCTTAAAATACATCGGTTATTGAAAACCACCAATAAACTGTAATTAATTAGTTGTAAATTCCAGAAAGGTTGAAAAAAAAACAAAAAAAATTGTAAAGACCATATTGTTGGCCCTCAAAACGTTTTGGTTTTATTTTTTTGATCTATCCTTGACCATGACAAATCAACTTTTTTCAAGAAAGGGTTTACATTATCTCTTATAAATTATTTTATTCATTTTTACATCACCAGTAGGCCTTTTGCCTATTCAGGATTGTGAGCGATATAATTTTTCGAAATATTTGATACTCTTCTTGCATAGCAAATTGGTAACTTCTCCCAGAAATATAAAAACTTTATTTAACTAAAATTAAAAAATAACAATTAAAACCAATTAAAAAAAAAAACATTTCTATTCTCCATCAAACAAGAGAACGAACAATGGCGTTCACATTTTATACACACGGCAGTGGCCTCGTGACCTGCTATAAACGCGTGACTGTGGGAGTCCTGGCAATGGCCAGTCTCTCCAATCATGTCCTGAGCGTCTGTGGCTCTCGCGCTCTTGGTCAGCCTCCACTGGCTAGTATCCGGTGACGCGGCTGACGGAGGAGCGTGGGGGACTTCCCAAGACTCCGCTTTCTCTTTGCGGTGGATTTGGGGGGTCTCTGGGCTGTCTGTAAATATTGTATGAATGAGCGAGTGAATGATGAACTGTAAATATTGTATGAATGAGAGATATATCTTAATTACTTATTGCCTTATAAAAGGAAGATTGTAATTATTGCACAATAAAGGAATTATACTACACATTTTACATGTTATCCTTACCTCGTGTAAGGATCGGTTATATTAATGAATGATTCGTGCGAATGCCGCGCCGGTTTAATTTATGAATTTCTGGACTTGTAGGCGGTCTGTGGCCTTTGTTCAAAAAATGTATGTACCACCAGATAAAATGCACAGCCGCACTAGAGCTGGAACTATACGCCGTTCTGACGCCATGTCGAATAAAGTCACCGACAAATTAGCCGGTCGTTACCGACAAGTCGGACGTGTAAAATTGATCTCTGAAATTGGTAGGAAGGCGAACGGAAGGACGGTTAGATTATCTCACTTGAATGGTCATTAAAAAAAAAAAAAAGAAAAAAAAAGAAAAAAAAAAAAGCTTTTCCCCATGGCCGTTGCCTCGTCGCCTGGAAGGCAGTTTTTTCTCTTTTTCCCTCCACCGCCTCCCCCTCTCTCACAGTTCAAATTCACTCCTCCATTAGAGCTCGTATTCATTCACACACGTACGACTCAGATCATCGCCAATAGTGAATGAATTCCAGGACTCATCGTAGACTTTACGGCCCGGTCCGCTACTCGCTAGACCGGTGATGTTAATTAGTCGCCTTGTCAAGAGTTACAAGTAGCAGTAGCATACAAAAACACAGCAGAAAAATCAGTTTTGTGAGAATTTTTTAGTAATATATAACAAGTTTTTTTGGAATTTCAGAAGACTCTTGAAATGTTTTGTTTCCTTAATCTTATCCTGGGGAACAACGCACAAACGTAAACCATGTGAAGGTGGAAGTCTATAGAGTGGTTATATCTGTCATTCCACGATATATAATAATAATATATTCATTATTATGGGACAATGGACAGTTTCTCCAATCATGTCCTGAGCGTCTGTGGCTCTCGCGCTCTTGGTCAGCCTCCACTAGTAGTATCGCGGCTGACGGAGGAGCGTGGGGGACTTCCCAAGACTCCGCTTTCTCTTCGCATGTGGATTTGGGAGGTCTCTGGGCTGTCTGTAAATATTGTATGAATGAGCGAGTGAATGATGAATTGTAAATATGGTATGAATGAGAGCATTTATCTTAATTTCTTATTGCCGTATAAAAGACAGATTGTAATTATAGCACAATAAAGGAATATAATAATAATAATAATTATTCTGGGACAATGTCCGTAAAGAGCAAACATTGATTTAACATAAAGTGGGTTCTTTAGCAGTATCAGTACCCCAGCTAAATTTTAAAATGTATATAATCTTAACAAAAAAATTAAATGAATTAAGAAAAGATGTAATAACAAATGTACACATACACATAAAATACATATTTCTCAGTAATTAAACTGTCATGACAATATACTTCTCCAACAATGATAATAAAGTGTAAACCTTATGGTAATGACGTAAAAGGTTCCCTCTACTTGTCTACGGTTTTTATAAAGACGCAAAGACAAACATTTATATTTAGTTTTTCGAGTTTGATAACCCAAGTAATTTTAAGGAGTTAACTAAATATACACAATAACATTAAAAGGATTGTCGTTTATTGTTAAATTAATAAGTAATTTAATATAAATTATATCTCGAAATGGACGTTAGCCTAGTTAAAGTTGTGGTGAGAACTAGGTTCAGTCCACACGGACATAAAACCATCGCTTATTGATAACTAATTAATTGTTACGTCTTACCACATCTTTGACTAGGCTAACTTCACTTTCGAGATAAGATAGGACAAAAATATTTTTACATTTGTCTTTACAATTTATATTAAATTTACTTATTATTTTAAAAATAAACGATAATAATGTTACTGTGTATAGCTATATCATAATAACATATTTACAATTTTTTCTCATAAGAGGAAAAATAAATACAAACTTACTCAATTCCAAAAAAAAAAATTTATAAATTGTACTTTGAGTAGAATGATTTGTCTATGCACCAATAACCTTGACTTATTTATTTTTTATAATATTGTTTATTTTTCATTTGTGCAAAATTAAATCGCTTGTGAACTAGACTTTTAATTTAAAAAATTAAAACATAATTTTTATAGTATTAATCACCCTACGGTTTTGCCCTACTCACTGTATTTAAATTAATAGATACTTCTTATATTTGTCTTCTGGATCATATGTAAAATTTCATGTCTCCTTCTTGAACAGGGGATTCTCAAAGATTGACACCTTGGTGAAAGCATAAGAGTTTCTTTATTAGATGTATGTTTTTTTCATTGGCTAATAATTTTTTTTTTTGTTTAAAAACTACAACAAGTTGTACAACTATTTATAAAAGAAAACCAATGTTTAAATTCACATAGTGCAAAAAAGATTTGGGACACGAGTACATGTAAAATGGAGACTGGAGGACTAATGTCCAATCAAAATCACATTCAATTGTAAAAATTAGATTTTTTTTAAGGTGATAATTTATTTGTCTCATTTTTTGTACATGGACTCATTACTTATAGTTGCCAGATGCCAGAGAATTATTGTGGCAATAAAATATCCACTTATTTTTATGTAGGAAAACTGAAACAAAAATACTTACAACTAAAATACTAATTTCTAGTAGTCCTTAACGATAAAATAAATATTATAAATCTTTATGTGTTTTCTTCTTAGTTGAAACATTAATAACAACACTTTTTACTAAATTATTGTTGCTACGCTTACAATTTTCAAGAAACCTTTGAGTTCTTTCTTGTATTACTTTGTAAATAAAGACAATGTTAGTTGTATCATGTAGTCGGAAGATGATAATAGGCCTTGATAAATTTGAAATACCTGTTTTATTTCATTTATTCCATTATCACTTTCATCATAGTAACGTAGCGGTTCCCCATAACAATATTGAGAAGAAAAAAAATCGTTTAACTACTGGGCTCTTAAGGGTTGGGTTTAAGTAGACACGGGGACACCTGGAGACCGAGAACCGGTAAGGTTCTAGACGGCAGAAGCTTCTGCAAAAAACCAGTTCCGGTTTACTTGAGGTGACCGAGGGACTCATGGCGAGGGTGGCGCCGATACGTAATTTCTCACGGGAATGGGGTGGGTGGATAATAAAATTAAACAAAAAAATGTTTACACCCCCGCCCAATCATCGTTGCCTCGAATCTCGCCTGTGGTGATTGTAAACTGAAACCTGCCTTGACTTCAAGTTCTTATATAACATTTTTGTAATGGAAATTTCAAATTAAAATCAATTAATTTACGTAATAAGGATAAACTTGTGCTAATATGCAATACAACTAGTAAAACAAAAAAACTAATATCACTCCTGACCTAACCTCCTGGTTATGGTTTAAAATGACTTGATTTTAATTTAGGAATATAAATTAAAAAAATATCAATAGATAAACATTTCAATACATTTATTACCGTTAGCCCGTATTTGTCGATACTTTTTTCTGGCAATATTTTATGGGTTTACACCGTGTTTACATTTATCAATAAATTTTGTGGTTATTGTTTTTAAAAACTTGTAGACTGTAATCAGTATTGGGTACATCGTGGAATTTAACTGTACCTAAGGTTTGTCAAATACTGTTCTAGAAACCTATTATGGATTATTTGAATTCTGCTGACATTGCTACGCCTGACTAAGGTCCGACTAGACGCTGCGTAAGCTGACACGGGACAAATTGAAAATGAGTAGTTTAGGGTGAGTATTAAGCGTACAATTTCCCTTTGATAAATTCCCAGCTGTGCATGTATGGTCTGTGAGTCTGGGGTCTAGATGAACCCCAAGGAACTTCACAATAGGCTCCCACTCAAATCCTTCATTTCTACACATTATATTATTTACAATTATTTTTTGACAGTCTTCTTCAGGGGAAAAATACTGCTTCAATTTTGTTAACATGCAATTTTCAGTTAATGAAACACTTATCTAATTTACAGAAAGAAGCCTATACTTTACTTACAATTGTTTAACACCTCCAGGATGACGAGAACACAGTCGTGTCCACCGCGAAGAGAAAGAAATGGTAGGGATGTCATTGATAAAGTTAAAAACAGTAAATTCCTATACATATATATTGTAACATTCATGATATTTGAGAATATAGACCAGGAATCCTCACATCTGGTAAGCATTTTCCCTTATGCTCCTAGGAGTGGGGATGAGATAAACCAGCAGTCTTAGCACAACCGTCGAGAAGAACGGACTTAGCAAGCTCCCGAATTGGTGGTTACCATACAGGAAGAGAGGAGAAGAACCAACAGCAGAAAGTAACGTTGATTGGATTACAGGAAGATCATCGATTGGGTGATATTAATATTGTTTTTATTATGGATCCATTAAAAGAAATTGAGCTCAAATTCATGTTTGTAATTAGTAGTAATTATCCTAATTTAAAAGGAATCGAATATTTTTTTATACCTTTGTCAATAATCTATGTTAATTATAATTATTTGTTATAACCATTTTATTTGAATATATTTCACAATTCCTAGTTTCTCAATTTATTAATAACTACAACATTAGCCTTGAGATCGGGCGATTCAATCGGGATAAATTCCTATGTCAAAGACATAAAACAATTTGAATTAAAGATCTCATGACGGACCTGCCAAATTAGTTAAGTTAAATTTATCAAATAAAGTAAAAAGAGAAATGGTAAAAAATGAGGTAGGTTTCAATATATCTTTGGTTTTTCACGTGGGTAATAAATATTAAAACCATAACGCATCTCTGGACTATGAAAGTTTCACTGAGGTTTTTGGACATCATCTTAAACTGAATCGACGTTTTCTCTACCGGCTTCTTTCAAGTGACAACTGATTTTTCCTCACAATGTTTGGTATGGATTTTTTCAAAAAGTATGGAAAATTGCTGGGTTCGAACCATGGCCTCGTCTGTTTTTTCTTTAATTAGTGTTCTTGAATTAATTATTAAAAAATAGTGGAATTTAAACCAAAACTGATAATTAATAAATGAACAAATGTTAGACGTTAAAAAGAATTGTTTACATAGAATACAATCAAATATCGTTACTTAAAGCTTATCTAATAGAGTGGATAAATTCTTTTTGCTTATCTAGAACTATTAATAATAATAACACTATCTTCATTATATAGGGACTATGTCCCTTAATAACAAACATATATTTAACATAAATTGCGATCATTGACTGTATTGGTCTAATATTTAAAATGTGCAGAAAAACAAAAATGAAATATATACAGTGAAATGAGAAAAGATCAAATAAAAATGTGTATATATGAATAAAAGACTTCACAAATTAAAAATAAAACTGAAATATTTACCCAAACACTCTAATTCACAATTGGGTTTTCACACATTCGTTATTTAATTGAGTTGATTTAAATAATAAAAAAACTAATTTAACGTTTTTTCTGTTACTCCTATTCATAATACATTTAGGCTAGCAGATTTTATTTTTGTTTGACTAGAAGAAGCTCCGCAATCGAAAAAGGTCCTCAATTCCAGTTTGCCTGAATTTTCCACATTCAAGATGTGACCCGGGCCTTCCTTTGATTCCTTTCACGTGAGCTTTGTAAAGTATAAAAATAATTGTATTTCGTCTTTTGGAAGAACGTTTTTTTTTTTTCCTGGACTTCCATCCCCCCCCCCTTCGACTTTGATTCTAAGCTTAATAATTCCGCTCTCTCATCGACCGCCTCTTTAGACTGTATTTTTTTTTCCAGGTGGGGGGGGGGTTCCAAAATAGAGAGTCATTTATTCAGGAACTCCTCTGTATGGGCTCTCCTTTATGAAAAGTCCTGTGTGTCCAAGATAGCTTTCATTCCATATCCTCTCAGAGCCTTTTTCTTTTGTTCCTCCTTCGTAGAGTTTTCCTGTTTTTTCTTCTTTTTCTTTTTTTTTTTCATTTCCATCCTCTCTAAAAAGAGGTTTTTAAGCATAATTCTCAATAATGACGTATAGAATAGAGCGATTTGGGACACGTCGTTTTCCTTTTTTTTGTGTTCACTCGTACATGTTTTCTTAACCCACCTCCCCTCCGGATGAGAAACACAAAAATTTTCAGTTTGTAATTGCTGAGCTCGATGGGTTAAGGTATACTTTTAATGAACTGATTTCGTCGGCCTGCTGAATTGATGTTCTACAATAATATTAGTCAAAATTATGAAATAAAAAGACAACATCTTTATTCTCGGAGTTTGTCTCCTAAGAATAACAAAAATGGAAATTTCTTTTAATTTATAGCTGACATAAATTGCATTACAAGGTCATTTCTTGTTCAGAGGATAGGGTTTGATTTAAGATAACGTGAAAATATTTGTAGGACGCGATTGTGCCAGAACTATTGTTTAAGGTTTTAAGGAGGGAACTTAAGCCAATGAAAATTGCCTTGGATTTATCCGCATTTAATTCAAGTCGTTGGAGAGAGTTGGTTCAGGTGTTCCTGGATCAATAGGGATGCGGGAGGATTCCGGGAGCAATGGATATGTAAGAGAAATGGATGGAGCTTGGACTACACCAGAATAAGAAAGAAGGTGGTTGACTCGGGACAAGGAATACTTGTGGGTGGCCGGAGACGAAAGATTGGAGCCAGTCGAGGCACGTTTGGTCCTATAAGACGATGAAGTGGTCGAGAGTTTTGGATGCCTTGGTGACATGTAAGTGGATGAGGGTGGTGATGCATTGTTTAATAGTGCTGGATTGGAGGTGTTGCTAGTTATGGTAAGAGAAGATCGGGTCCCACCCCCAAGATTTCCCAATCTTGTGAATTGGACGATATTGAGACACGTCATAGCATTGTTTCTAAGGGAAAGGTTTGAGTCACATCAAATAAATCCGACTCAAATGTCCAAAATATCACTTTGGGAAGTGATAGGCTTGCTTCTATTTCGTCACCAGTGAGCATTTTTTACCATTAATTATTCTTATCACTTTCCATCCACCATAGCGTCTCTGTTTATTATTGAAATAAGAAATTGTTTCTACTGTCTTAACAGATGTTTCAATGTCATTTTGTTCATCATCATGTAGTGGATATCGCTCCAACTTTCTCATCGACTTCTAAAATTTTTGACCGTGCAAGTTGGACTGTTGAAGACAATTTTCCCCATGCTTGACACCGAAAATGGCAATTTCTTATCGTCCAAATTTTCAAGAAATCCTTCATGGATTTCTCATCCTTCAAGAATAAAACGAAGTGATGTCTTCCTCAACCTTCTTCCGTCAATAAAAACAGCATTATCAATAAGTCCGTTTTCGCACTGATGTTCGCTGACATATGAAACAAGAGCTTGTTCTGTATATGTGGAGCAATGTGGGAGGAATTGTAGGGATACAGAACATTAGAAATTGAACGGTGAAGCCATTAGGACCTTTACTTCATCCTAGAAGACGGACACTGTTACTTAGCCTTGTACTGCAGCTCAGATAGTACAATGCACTTAGCTGGTCTCACTACTACCCTTTCGTAAATTATCCAACTGCGTATGGAGTGCAGTAGGTGCATACGTTTTCGAAACAGGGAGTGATTGAGTGAGCTGTCGACTGTGTACTACCTTTTCAACTGACATTTTTGCTCCGAGAAAATTGCGCCGGTCACTTCTGGTACTAATCGGTCTATACTAATTTTATCTACTTTAATTATTAATTTTTTTTTAATGCTATACTAATTTTTTTCAGGATTAAAGAAATAAGTTAGGAAGGAGATATTTCATAGAAAACTAAGCTGTCTGGATTGAATTTGCTGATACTACTAATATTTTTGAATGGAAGGAGATATGATGAAGCACGAGGAGTGGACGAAACGATTCAGTATGATAAATTCAAAATGATTCAGTATAAATCTAAAATTTTCAAGGTATGTTCCACAACCAATGGAGTGGTAAATGTATTTTTGAATGTACATACATTAAATAAAAGCAGCCTTATCAGTAAGTTCGTTTTCGCACAACAAAACAAAAAACTCCGTATTTTCAACAAATTTGAAATAACTAAAATTAAAAAAAAAATTAATTTGACTAGATTTCGAAGTCTTGAATTGTATTCTGCATTCTGAGTAGAAGCATAACATTGGAATTATAAAACCCGATAAAAAGTATTAATGCAATTTTGTAACTAATGAATACATTTTCATACTGTGGGGGATCCTGTAACGGAGAAAGATGGAGTGGTGGCCGGCGTCGGCCTGTGCAACCTGAGGACTTCCATTAAAAAAAATTAGGTTTTCAGTTTCCCGATATCCAGCAGGATAACCGAAACGTGATACTCCTCAACTATTCATCAGTGCGGGTTATTATTTAGCACTTGCATGGTCCGCACCTATGGCCAATCACCTTGCTTCTTCTGCTTTTCCCGTATCTTATATCAGTCTTGCTCAGTACATCGATTATTGTTTTATAATCATGCCAGATCAAAATAATGTCCAGGAATGCACATAAACTAGACGAACAGGTTTTTGGTTAAAATATGCGTTAAATGATCCTACCGATTTTTTTATTAATCAATAGTTTGTCGCTGCGTTTGAGGCCGATATAAGCCCATCCTCAGACATCTACTTTACCAGTTACAATTTTACTAGTAAAAATTTTCTTAAAAAGCAATATTTCACTCAACGTAAAATATACGCTAATTACTTACATGCTGTGTCATTCAAATAATAAATTAAATCAATCATTAAAATAATATATTTTAAAAAACATTTGCTGCCCAGGTAACTTAATGTTATTCTATTAAGCTTTTTTTTTCTGGTTGTGTACTACCGTGACTGATATCAGTCCGGAACGTAGCAACAAACTATTGATTAATAAAAGTTTTGGAAGGATATTATCTTTTAATGATAACTTCGAAATATATTCAGAAGAAGGCGTGTTTCTTAAATGACTGGAAAAAAATTGCATCTGACGGTAAAAAGTATTGTTATAAAAAATAACAATATTTAACAAATTTGAAATAGATAAAATGTTGGCCAAACTATTTTAAATTTTACTAGATTTTAAAGCCGTGTCATTTAAAAATCTCAGATTTGAACACTTCATTTTATGTATCTGTGCTCATTACATATTGTTCCAACAGTACAAACTATCATCAAACTGGTGGGAGCATGCGCAGTACAGTTGTGCCGTTCCAACTCGCCCTCAACCAAAACAGTCAGACATCTGTTCCAGCGACCTCAAAAACTTGCTTTAAAACGGTTTGTGATACTCAAGACTATCCGAGGATTCTAGTAAGGAAATTAGAGAATTGCGCAGTCTCTTTTCCCGTTTGACATAAAAAGGAAGGTTGTGCAACTCTTAACTACATCTATTAAAATTATTAATCTTAAAACTAATATAAGTTCTACGCATGCGCTATTATATACAAACACGTCTCGTGTTATGAGTCCGAAACGTAGCAACAAACTATTGATTAATAAAAATTTTTGGAAGGATAATCAACTTCGAAATAGCATATATCTAGAAGAAGAGATGTTTCTTAAATGACTGGAAAAAAAATCTTTTTTCATATGAACACCTTATACTACAGTTTATAGACCGTACTTCAGCTCTAGAATTTTCTCAGCAGGCAACTTACGTGAGCTGGTCACGAGGGAGTCCTCAAGCGGTGAATGAATCACTTGTTATGTCTGTGCAGGAGTGTAATAAGTGATATAACACCGAGAAGTCGGCCGTATTGCACGGCCCTGACAACTTGCCTCTGCCGGATTACAGATGATATCAAGCAATAGACTAAATGGGCAAATCGGCTCCAATAGCCAAGAGCTACGACCGGCGCCTCTGCCCGGGAACTCGTGAGTTCGAATCTCCCAGGCAACCCACTTCCCTGGTTTTCATATTTTCATTAAAATTAATTTAAATATTAATAAGTATTTATAACACGATAGAATGCGATTTTATTAGCAGTTAATGTCCCCAAAAAATCAAGGTGTGCAGGGCCAACTCCCATTCCATCGCCTGCTAAGCGAAAACAAGACATTCAAATAGGAACGTTCAAATAACCACATTCCAAAGAAGAAACCGCCGTAGAGTTCCCTTTATTCACGCATAACAGCTTTGAAGCGTTGAAAAATATCCAAGCAGATGAAATGGAAGTTAACAAAACACCTACACAGCCCAAGCCGCCTGCAATATTTGTCCGTAATATAAGTAATTTTAAATTGCTATGCTTACAAATGAGTAAAATAGTAGGTACGGGAAAATATACGTGCCTCAATCAGTCTCGGCACGAAAACTTCTCTGGACGCTCCCGATAAATATCGGGCCATTATTAAATATTTGGAAAAAACTAAGGCGGACTTCCATACTTATCAACTAAAACAAGAACGATCGCTATGAGTAATGATCAGAAATCTGCATCCGACCAAACCAGCTGATGCAATTGAAGACGAGCTCTCAGATCTTGGATTTAAAATTTGCCAAATAACGAACGTGTTGCGCGAGGACAGGGGACAAGAGGAATCTATCAAACGGCGTTACCATTCTTCTTCGTAGATTACCTGGAGTAAAGAAAATATATGATCTAACTCACCTTTATTACACTAGACTACAGATCGAAAAACCGTATCCCAAACGCGACATCGTCCAGTGCCATAACTGTGAGGCATATGGGCACACAAAATCGTACTGCTACCACCCTCCCAGGTGTATAAAGTGCAGTGGGCATCACAAAAGTGAATTGTGCATAAAGCCCTGAAATTGCCTGGAGTATGCGTGCTCTGCCAGCAAGACCATCCGGCCAACTACAAGGGCTGCGAGAACGCTGAAGTCCAGGAGCGAACAACGTCGTCGGCCAGAAGAAGAGAAGCCAGCCACAGGTAGCTTAAGAAGCGCCCCAGCTAGAAATTTGAGGCGTCAACTGTCACTTTTCCGATGCAGTTCGGAACAGAGTGCAGTCACAGGAAACCTCACTCCCTGTCCGCAAGCTCATCTTCCCAAGCATTCCATTCATCCCGTCATCCCGAGAACTCAATCCTACCTTCAACCACATATTTCGCATATTCCTTCACCTTCAAGTTCTTCATATTTGACTAGCCTATTAACCTCATTCCTTACAGAGTTCAGAACCCTAATTGCCCCTCTCACTCCCCTTCTTGCAAATCTTGTCACCTACCTCATCCCCGTTAAACAAAACCCATAAGTGGATCCTTCCGACTCTTTATCCATCCTCCTTTGGAATGCGAATGGTGTTCGCACCACACCAGAGAACTGACAGCACTACTCCACGACAAGAACATAGCTCGTAGCTGATGTAGCTCTTATTACTGAAACAAAACTCACGAGTAAACGACCATTTACCATTCGACAGTACCAGACTTATCGAACTGATCACCCAGATGGAAGAGCTCAAGCAGGTACCGGTGTCATTGTCCAGAACTCAATTTCCCGTCACATAGTCCCTTTGGTGGCACATGATTTCCTTCAGTCCACTGCAGTATCAATCAGCACCTTCACTTCCCCCTTCACTCTAACATCAGTGTACTGCCCTCCCAATAAATCCATTTACATATCTCAATTCATCTTCTTTCTAGACTCCATCGGACATCGTTTCCTTGTGGGTGGGGACTTTAATGCGAAGCACCAACACTGGGGATCAAGATCCACCAATACACGCGGACGTGCTTTGCTGTCTGCACTCCCACGGAAACATTGCTCTACTATCTCTCCTGACACAGCCACCTATTGGCCATCCGATCCCAACTGAAATCCTTTTTTTCTTCTACAATAGTTTGGAAACACTAAACTATTCACTTTCACGCCTCGATGACCTCTCCTCCGTTCATAGCCCTTTAATATTAACCATTTCCCTAAGACCAATTTACAAACTGCCTCCTCCTTCATTTATTAGGGGCCCAGTTAATTGGGACCACTTCTGCCAGCTTTTTACAGATTCCGCAGACCTCAAAGTGTCCCTGAAAACATCCCAAGACCTAAATGATGCAGTGCATTCTTTACCTCAGCATCTCAAAGACCTAATCCAATGCAAATGCCGCTCCAGAACAGTATGGCAAAGATCCCGACATCCAAAGATCGCCGCCCATACAATCAGTACTGCAGGTTGGTAAAGCGGCAATTGGCATCCTTCCGTTCCGATTCTTTTAATTCCTACCTCTCCTCTCTGTCTACCAGGGATAACTCTCCGTGGAATATAACTAACAAAATCCTAAAATATCATCCTGTATTACACACACTTCGTCGTGATGATGAGTCCTGGGCGGCTTCGGATAGGGATAGGTTGGAGGAATTTTCTCTGCACCTTTCCCATACTTTCACACTTCACCTTTCTCATCAAAACCATACTCATGACAGAACTGTTGCAGATTTCCTCACTTCACCTATCCCTCCCTCACTTCCACCAAAAGCCGTTAACCCCTCTAAGGTCAAATACCTTCTGAAAAACTTACCTTACCGAGAATCTCCTGGATATGATGTTCTTCCTCCTCGAATTCTCAAACAACTCCCTCCTTAAGCCATAATTTTCCTAACCTACATTTTTAATTGCATTATCCGAACTACGCACTTTTCTGTCCTCTGGAAACATTCCATTATTTTCCTATTTGCCAAAACCAGTAAACCACCCAATGGCACCTTACTTATCGTCAAATTAGCCTACTCCCTATCCTCTCAAAAATATTTGAGAAACTCCTACGAAAACGTCTACTTCCAATTGTTGAATACAAAAACCTTTTTCCCACACACCAGTTTGGTTTCCGCCAACGGCATTCCACTGCTCAACAAGGTCTTCGCGTTGTTGATAACATCTCCTCAGCCCTTGAAACCAAACAGTATTGCACTGCTGCCTTTCTTGATATAGCTCAAGCTTATGACAGGGTTTGGCACGCAGGATTCCTCTACAAGCTGAAAAGATATTTACCACAGACTCTTTTCCTAATCCTACAGTCCTACCTTTCAAACCGCTTCTTCCAAGTCCGCTGTGGTTTAGAATACTCTAACTACTATCCCATAAATGCAGGAGTTCCACAGGGCAGTGTCCTGGGCCCCATCCTCTATAACCTGTTCACCGCTGATGTCCCCTCTACTCCCAATAACTTCTTGGCCACATTTGCAGATGACACTGCAGTCTTGTAATCCCACTCAGACCCCGATATAGCATCCCATAAACTTCAAAGACACCTTGATGAGATCGAGCATTGGTACGACCAATGGTGGATTAAAGTTAATGAAGTAAAATATTCCCACATTACCTTCACCCTCTGCCGCAAGTCCTGTCTACTAGTTTCTTTTACTTCTATTCCTCTCGCTGTATCCGAGTTAGTACGGTACTTAGGCTTCCATCTCGACAAACGACTGACCTGGAACCCACATACGAGGCTAAAAAGACAAGAACTAAACAGGCGCTTTGGACAACTGTACAGCCATCCTATAAGGACATCCCATCTCTCAAGAGAAAACAAATTACTAATTTACAAAGTTATACTTAAACCAATCTGGACATACGGAAAAGAGCTATGGGGGGGGGCAGCAAAAAAGGCTAACATCAAGCGTATCAAATTCTTTCAATCAAAAGTCCTGAGAACAATAGTAAATGCCCCTTATCACGTCATCAACAAAAGCCTTCATAACGATCTTAATATACCTTACATTCTCGAACTAACTTTTCAAGTTCATAAAATCCATAGTAATCTATACAACCAGCCTAACCTCTAGCACAGTCATTACACTGCACCACTCATCCCTATAAACCTCCTCGGAGACTAAAACGGCAGTGGCCTCGTGACCTGCTATAAACGCGTAACAGTGGGTGTCCTGACAGTGGCCAGTTTCTCCAATCATGTCCTGAGCGTATGTGGCTCTCGCGCTCTTCGTCAGCCTCCACTGGATCGTATCCGGTGACGTGGCTAACAGAGGATCATGGGGGAATTCCTAAGACTCCGCTTCCTCTTTCGCATTCGAGGGAGGTGGCAACTATGTGGATTTGGGAGGTCTCTGGGCTGTTGGTATATACTGTGTGAATGAGCGAGTGATTTAAAATTGTAAATACGGTATGAATGAGAGTCAACATTCAGAGATTGGAAAAGGCGTTCCAACATGCTTTGGATTCCTGATCAACTAAGGTTTGCACATACATCCAGTCTAAGCTAAAACTAAACTAAGATCATCACCTAAAACTAAAATATGCACTCATTTATATGTAGGAAAACTTAATAAAAAAAACCATTGAATAATCCAGGTGACTAGTTATATTATAATCGCAAAAGAAGGTATTATCCCTTAAGGAAGTATTAATATTAAAATCCATTGAATATATAATAATATATTTTATTCTTATACTGAACGCCTTAAAATACATAGGTTTCTGCTGCCATGAGAGTCCTTCGTGAAGCTGGAATCTTTTCTGGATTTGGACATTTAGTCCTTTATTTTTTTTTCTTTGGTTTTATTTATTTATTGAAGTCACTTCCCATTCTCTGCCCGCCTCGGAGTATTCAGAATAAAAGGATGCAGTTAAAATAAATTTTCTTTTTGGGGAGTCGGAGAACAAAAAACTACACTTTGTGTTACGAACAAAGAGTCTCACATATAACTCAGATGTAATAGATTCAGTATATAAAAAAAAAAAAAAAGAAAAAAGAGAAAAGTTAACCCAATAAATTTCCGGGTGGCTACTTTGGTGAAAAAGAGCCGAGAGAAATGGCGTCGGTTGGCTTTGTTTCGCTTCCTACAGTGCTAAAGTTCTGCTTGGAGGCTTATCTTCTCTGATTTTATTTCTGGGGTGGAAAAAGGGGGAGGGGGTTGTTACTTGGACTCTGGGAATGGCCGACGTCCGGGCGGGAAAGGGTAGACTTGTTTGCAGAGCTCCAAGTGGTAGGCTGGAAGTAAAGCGAATTGCTAAGTACAGACCAGTTGAAGTTTACAAATTATAATAGATTTAATTATAGGAGAAGATCCACAACGTTGTAAATAGGCGTTCAGTTTTTGTAAATAGTATATATTAAGTTGTAAGTTGCATAAGAATGTTGTATTTAGTATTTTGTTTTTATTTATTTATTTTATATTTGGATAGTGCTGACTAAAGAACATGGACTATATTAAATACAATAACAATTTTGAAAGAAATATTTTAATTGACGATAATCCATTGCTCTTTGTTTTTAATATCGTTGTAATTCGGAACGACACAACGTGCCAGTAGTAAGCATATAATTTATATGTAGTGAAATATTGTTTACTAACGGTAAAGTGTTTTTCTTTTTGCCTTTACCAAGTTTTTCCTAGTTGTTAAGATGTTACCTGATAGGTAACAACAGTACCTTGTAGCAAAAAAAAAATGATAAATAAATATAATTCTATAAAGGGATATAGTGCAAAAAAAAAAAAGAAAATGTTATTATCTACTTTCACATCCTTCAATATAGCATATATTCTTTTAATATATATGCTTCAATAAACATGGTTTAAGTAAAAACCATGGTGGTTGACCGGTGCAGTGTTCCCAGCTGCAGGAATACCTGCACCACAGGCAGCGAATACACCCGAAAGTTATATGACATATGATGATATTATCCACAAATAATAATTATAACAAATATTAATATAAAATCCATGTTACTATCTTTAAATGTAGAGAATATGATAAGACTATTTTTAAACCCAAACTTTCTCACATTATCATTTAGCCACAGCCACCCCTAGATTATAATGCTATTCATGTTTATTGCGCAGTATATGATAAGACTATGATTTAAACTCTATTATTCTCCCTATTATTTAACCATAGATTATAATATCAAACATTCACTCACTCCCACCATAATTGCAAACGTATATATATCTCATGAAGTTAGAGGGTACACTCAAGTTTCAAGACCAGCACTGTTATTATGCCCGTTTGAGTTGTATATATCGCTGATGTACTTTTCGCATTTTCTATGTATAAATTGCTTTTTAAAAAGTCTAACTAATTCATTAAAACATATTTAATGAAACTTTTAGGATGGTGGAAAAAATTATATCTTTAATTTCTAAATTAACTTCTGATCTATTGTCATTGGATGACTTCTGCTTACTCCTCAGTTAATACTTTCTAGGTACCACAGACTTAGTCACAGTCCCAAGTCACAACTTTGATTAAGTAGCGTAGGTAGGTTTTCTGCCTAATTATTAATTAATTTTCCTTTATTGGGAGCAAATCATCCCTTCCACAGCTTGTTGAGTTGCCAACATAAACGTATAGGTTTATTAGTATGTTAAACTTTGTAATTAAGTTAATTTAATCAATAAAGTAAACAAATAACGGAAAGCTTCTAACAGACCAACGCTTCACGAAATCCTACAGCGTCTTGGCTTGGAGGCAAACCTTGAACTGTGGAGCTATGACAAAATTCAGAGAGCAGCGTATTAGTTAATTGATTAAGAGGCCCGATTTTTAATAGGTTTTCGTACACTTAAACCCCGTTTGAGGTTTAGGCCTCAAAAAAGAAAAAAAAAGAAAAGTTTTTTATACACTTTCTGTTCTTTTGTCTGATCCAATCTGTTTGTTTGTTTATGTATTATTATATCTAAATCTAAAAGGCATACGTTGGGTTAGGTGTACGAGGAAATAACATAAGCAAGCGTGAATTCACGTTCATTGTCATTTTTCATATCCTTTTGTTACAAAAATTATTACAGAAATCAATATAAATTCCACAAATGAATCTACTTACCACTTATTCACTATATTTCCTGTAGCTTGGGTACATTTTATACAATTTCTGATTTCTACACATTATGATCTGCATTATAAGTATAATAATGTACATTATACATTAATTTTTTTTTAAGTGATAACAAGTAACAAACTCACCTTATTTATCATAGTCTCGCTTTATTTTTATTTTTTTCCCCCTCTCTAGTTAGAAATTCAGGATGAGGGAAAAATAAGGAATATTTTGGTTGAGCGTATCCTTACTAGGAGTACCTGCTTGAAGGTGGTGTGAGAGGATTAAGTAGTGTGGGAAGCCTCGGTGGAGGTTGGCAGTTGCGGTGCAGTGGTGAGAGTCCACTGGTGGCTGGGCGCTTCATTCACATAAAGGTTAAATAGTTATTCCACTTGTGGTAAACAATCATTGAGAGAGGTAGCGTGGCCTAATTTAACATCTTTGATCTAGATAGTGGTATGTGTTGTCTTGCTTAAAGACTGAGATTTTTATTGGTTATAGGGAGTGATCGGTGACCTGTACACAATTAATGAGTCGGGGAGTTGTCAACTATTGTAACATTTAAGCATCGTTTTTAGTTTAATTCTAACTATCTGTTGTTATATCACTCGGTGAATGACGGTTGGCAAATATAGACATGATTTTGTATTGAAAGTTATTCTTTTGATTAAATTTTTATTAGGTGTAGAAGTTGCGAATTTGAACGAGTATTTCCCAATTCGGATTATTCAAAGGTCCATTTGCTAAATTAAACTCTCAGTCCGCTCCTTATCATTTTTTTTCCTCTACGCTTTCAAACTTGGTAACGGTGTCTGAAATAGACCAAAGGAGGAATACAAAGGATATTTCTTATCTTAACGTGTGCTAGTCAGGGTGCTTGAATCCAAAAGTACTCGGAGGCTTCAAAAAAACATTTCTAAAGTTCCTGGGGCTTTGAACGCGGCCACAGATCAAAAAGCCGACGGTAATTAATTGAAACGGTATCCCCCTGTATTCTGGGGAAATATACCTTTAAAGTATACTTTGTTTGATGGTAAAAGCATTAACACTTTCAGCCATTAGCTCCTCGTCGTCCAATTAGGCAAAGCGTATGTAATAAATAAATAAAACATTATTGTCATAAAAATGAATGCAAGGGAAATATATTGGAAATATATAGGAAATAGGAATAAATTGAAGTACTTACAGTATGTGCAAAAAAAAAAATGTTTTCAAAAAAGGCCTTACTTAAGTATTTCCACTGTTTATTTTTATTTTTAAACTAGTAAACGTTTCGCCTATTCAGGTATCTTCAGGACTAAAAATCACATTACATGTAAAAATGCATATAATATGACTCATATATGAAATGATATTTTCACAATGTTCGTTCGTATTCTTCTAACATTACATACCGGATTGGTAAAATACTACAAAGTTTTATCAAAATGTAAAATTATAACTGTAAATTACATTCAAAGATAACTTAATTAAGTTTACTGATCTGTTACAAACCCAATATATATATAAAAAAATCTTCTCTTTTAAAAATCGTGATGAGAAAAGCTATTTCCATCCTCCAAGAAAGAATTAGGCAGTGGGAAATCATTGAGAAAAAATTTCTTCATGGTGGTTTTTGGGTTTTCTTATAAAGTTGAGTCTGTTGTCTAGCTCTTAACAATAAGCAATATCTTTCACCGTTACTGTCACTTCCCACAACACAGAATAGACTAAACGTCGAATAATGTTAAAATAAAAAAATTGAGAATCTCTAAAGCGTTCTTCGAAAAATTTCGAGTTTTTTTTTACATAGTCTTATTTTAAGTGCAGTTGTCTCTTTTTAGATTGAATGAAATGAAAAAAAAAACTTTATGACATTGTCCCCTAAGAATAACAAGTAATAGAATAGGAATGTCTTACTGACAAAAAAAATATTTGACAAGCCACTAACATTATACAGATTTGATAAGCCTATAAATACTATTATGCGCTATGATTATGTACAGATAAGGGGACTACAAATAACAAACAGAAAAAATTATAACAAAAATGAGTAGAGAAGAAACAAAAATGGATAAATAAAACATGGGAATCATTACAAGGGGGGAAGATCATGGAAGGTTGCTGGGATGAATAAAAAGTAATTAAATAAACAGAATAACAGTCGTGAGGTTTGAATTGTTAGATTGGGGGAGATAAGGAACTGGCAAAGTCTAGATTTAAAGATTGGGAGAGTTGATGAAACACGAATATCGATGGGAATAGAGTTAAGGTTTGTGGCACAGATATGAGAAGATGAGTCATTTCCAGGACTCCCACTGTCACGTACTTATAGCAGGTCACGAGGCCACTGCCGTTTTAGTCTCCGAGGAGGATTGTAGGGTTGAGTGGTGGAGTGTAATGAGTGTGCCAGGGGATTAGGGTGGTTGGTTAAGGTTACTCTGGAATTTTATGAACTGGGAAAGGATGAGTTCAAGAATGTAGGGTATATTAAGATCATTATGAAGGGTTATTTTGCTGACGTAATAAGGGGCATTTACTATTGTTCTCAGGTCAAAAGAAGCAGATGAGAAGGGAAATACAGGTTGGAAGGGTAAGATCTAGTACTGTGGGATCGCTGATTTGAATTGGAGGAAGTCGTGATGGTAAGAGGGCCTCTTTAGTAATGTTAGTACTGATGAGGAATTGGCCAAGGGTGGAAGGGTGTAACAAATCCTAATCGGAGTAGTGCTGCGAAATGCAAGTATCTGGGGATCCCGAGTATAAACCAAAGAATTTTATTTATTAGGCCGCTTTAACAGAGCCTTTGATCTCCAGAGAGACAACCGTACACCACACGTCCGTAGTCCAAATGGGAGAAGAAAAAAGAGAAAGCCGGGCGTTGGAGCGTCTGTAATGAAAGAAGATGTCGGGATCTTGAGCAGTTTTAGGATGGAAATGGATCGGAGGCTGATTTGGGAAATGTGGTCTTTCCAGAATCGAGATTGGTCAATGACCGAACCTAGATTTTTGTCTCAAGTAAAGAATTAAAGCATCGACGGTGAAGATGGGAATATCAATTAGAGTTTTGAGGAGGGGGCGTGAACCAATGATGATTGCCTTGGATTTCTCCCCATTGAAACGAAGATTATGCAGAGATAACCAGGCTCCGATTTGACCCTATTAATCCTCAATCAATATGTAGGTAGATTGAAGCTGACTAAGAGAGATTGGTAGGCAAATTTGGGTATCGGCGATATGAAGATGGATATGAAAGATGATAAGCAGTATGAATACTAAGTGTATTATCACAAAACACAACTTTTTCCAATAGGAATAGACGTTATCAAACGTAGTTTTAATAACTAGTAATGAGGCAATAGGCTAGGTTAATAAAACATAATTACAAAAAAATTCTTTACTCTTCAAAAGATTAAGCATTAAATAATAATGTGGATAATTATCTGAGAAGGAGGTAAAAATATGGGCAATAACGGTGCTACACTTAAGATGATAAGATGATAAAGATGACAAGAAGCACGAATAGCAGTGATATATAGGCGGAAGTCGTTTAGGTTGACACAGAAATGTAAGTAATTAAACAAATTATTATATCATAAATGTAATTCACTAGAAGAATGATTCCTTGGAAAATAGCAATAACATAAAATCACGAAAGCGAATTGTTACTTTTTGAGTTGATGAAAAGGCAATTTTAGGGACAGGCAGCTTAAAGAAGCAAATTATAATCTTTCTCCTACAAATGTTGGTATCGTATGATATGATACATATTGAGTGTCTTGAACTGTCTAAAGCATACGAGTGAGCTCTTAAATCTCAATTATTAATGCAGTAAAAAAAAAATTGTAATTTGTACACTGCACTGTGAAACATCTACATATTCTTACTTTTCACGTCATATTTATGCACAATTAATTTTTTTCATATTATGTGAAATAAGGGCGGGAAAACTGATTATTTGATCCAATGCCAATATTAAATTTTTTATCATGTTTATTTATAGTTACATACTTGAACATTTACAACTGGATCATTTAAAACTTAATTTGAAAAGATTGCATTGAAAATAAAAATGTTTCAGAAATCAACTTTCTTTTTCTGGAGAAAACTAGGAGCAACTACAAGACGTCTCGTAAGAAACAGCTACGTTTAATAATTAATTGAACACAAAATTTATTATTCAGAAATAAATAAATCTTTTGAAAAGTAAAGAATTTTTTTTAATGTAATTATGTTTTATTAACCTAGCCTATTTCCTCATTACTAGTTATTAAAACTACGTTTGATAACGTGTTTTCCTATTGGAAAAATTTGTGTTTTGTAATAATAATTATTATTGGTGGTGTGATTTGTGTTTTCATAATATATTTTTCAAGACCACGTTTCTTTTTAAAAGCATCTTGTGGCGTGTTATTACTTTAAATGTTGATAATTATCTGAGAAGGAGGTAAAAATAGTGGCAATAACGGGGCTACAAACTGAGTTGTTCTGATTGCTGTTGAAAACCAGTATTTGAGTTGAACTAAACTCACAAACAAAATTGTTAAGATGAGTAAAAATGATGAAAAAATGCCAATATATTAGATGACCCCGCAATTCAGTTTTTTAATATATTTTTTCTAACAATCGGCTTATTTGTTATTATTCTTCTTGGCAGAACGATTAATTATATGGTAAAGCCGAGCACCGGCGAGGAGGAGGAGGGTGTAATCGATTGGCTAAGCCACCACGCCATTTTTTTTTTTAACGCTTCCTCCATGATAAGGACAAAGTAGGGTACTTGTCTGTTTTGTCCAGAACTCTCCCGGGCTGTTAGAAATAACCCCACACCCCGTCCCCGCATAATAAATATATTACTAACTGAACAGATAACCAACTACTTACAACGCTGGAGCCTATGAAAATTCTTAAACTTCGGCTGCCACCTCACGTGATATACCTAACCACTTTATAAAACCCCACCTTGACATTGTTTAGGGTTCTGCATTGTTCAAAGCTGTATAGTAGTAGATATGATAGATATTATAAAAGTAGCCAGTGATAAAGATGCGCAGTTGAGCTGCTGCAATATTATTCAAAAGTGCTCCCATGGACCAGATGAGTCAACATTTAGTCGCTAGGCGTTGCTACGTTCGGTGGACGGGAAATTAATAAAGCCTTTTATTTATTTAGTGATACTTTATCTATCCGATACACTACTGTATCCTAATATATAAAACTCTAAGGCAATATATAAAAGATGCATCTTTTCTCAGGAAGAAAAGGAGGATGTTATCTAGCTATTCAACTACTGACAGATTTGATTCTTCAAATCTTGAGCGTATTGCATTAGCGTCAAGTTGTACAAAATGATAACTTATTCCAATATTCAATCTTCATACCGTTAGTCCCAATTGATTCTAAACCCAAAGTAATTTACCTTAGTAAATTAACATGGTGATCAAATGGAAGGGATTCAATGGTAAAATAGGATTTACTAGACAAAATGTTTTATTATCTTAAAACAACAATGTTTTCACGAAGAAATGACTGATTTTACTATTAACTCAAAATGATGAGAAAATTACATATATTTTACTAGATACAAATAAAGCTTAAATCTTACTAGTGTACAACGATGTCTTCAGTCTGATGTAGAAGCAGCATCAAAGCCTCCCAAAGCTCCCGAGTCAACACCTTCGGGCAGCCTCCGCGACTGCCAGAGACCGAGTTGTGTGTCCGACTGCCCAGAAATTTTTTTTTTTTATTTCAAAACCCCTTTATTGATCAAAACTTATACAATTTACAAATTCTCCATTTACAGTTTTCTCCTCTAACTGCATATCTGCGTATGCATTCGAAGGAGGGTAGAATTACAATAACAATTTTCTATTTGAAGTTAAAATTACAAATCACTGGGTACAGGACTAGGTGATGGGATCTTCAGATTACAATGTGGGAACTACAAACTAAAACCTAAACCTAGAACCTAAGACTAAAGCGTTCCAGGCGCGACAGCGTCCTGCCATCGATGCATCGATAATCGATGCAAAATAATTAATTAGTGAAATAAAATTAAATAAATAACTATCACAATTAATAAAACTCGTATGTAACAATTTAAAAAGGCACAACCTTACATAAAATTTATGAAATTAATAAAGCCGTTCTATGTTATGTTTAATATAATCAAAACAAAAATATTGAAACACAAGTACATAAAAATTAATACTGTGGATAATAACCTAATTGTTGTTCTATAATGTCGAAATCATGTAATCTATCTAAACAATATGACGGTCAAAGGGTTTAGAGTATTACTTACTTCATAACTTTATTCTACTGGTCATCGCGATGGGGTAACGGAGTAGGGGTTATCGTGCTAAACACCGGGTTTGTCAAGTATTGCAGGGAGTCAAAAAATTTGATATGTCTACGTTGGATGAATTCATCCACCGTAGGCAGCTCAAAGATCTCGTGATGCCCACTGCTGCTCCGCTGCTCGAATGAAGTTTTTCAGACAACTTTCATCAGTATACCGTTTTAAAATTGTTGGAGTCGCCGAGCTGTCGTATACGTCAGATGACGAAAAAGCGGTGCACCATACAGCAGAGTAGGCCTGAGTATACTCTTGTAGATCAATAGCTTCAGACGCAGTGATAGATTGGGGGAGGTTAATAAATGCTTAAGCCGGTAAGACATCGTGCGAGTTTGCTTCAACTTCTTCGTAAAATGGAGGTACCCAGATATACTAGGTTGGCTGGTGAATTTTCCTCCGTTCCTACAATGTAACTAGTAGGTAGTGGGCTTTTTCCCTTTTGAAAAGAGAAAATTGCACAGTCTGTCTTACCCGCGTTTACAGAGATATCGAGTCTCCCCAATCTCTCACTGATCTGGTTACAGGCTACTTCAGCCTGTCTAAGAGCTACCTTGGCGCTCATGCTGCTGCTGTACACCGCTATGTCATCTGCAAAGGTTTTTTTTTTGTTTTATAACCCCTTTATTCAAAACATTTTTTACAATTAAATGAACAAATTTACAGATTTATGTCTCCTTTTCCTGCATAGCATAACATGCATTTGAAGGAGGGTAGAATTACATAAACATATAATCTGCAAAGGCAGTAACTGTGGTGTTTTTATATCCCCAGAAAATTCTCGTCCCGACCTCTATATCTTCTCCTCTCGGATCGTATTTCTGACTTTTAAGAAAGACCTTTTTTTTCTTTATGGCCCTTTGTGACCGTGCATGCCTTTTCCGCCCCATCTTGCACTTCGGACCACCCATATTCCTAACAGATGGAGCATATCGGTCGGCCTACATCATAAGACATCTGGCCTCAGTTCCTTAACGTTATTTAACAATTGTACACTACCTTCCCCATGTCGAGGCGTAAACATATAACATCCTAGACAACACATTTTGCAAAAAATTAAAGAGAGCATTCCAAAAAGGAAACTGGTTGGAGGTCTCAAAAATAATCCTTCAAACTATCACATGTTTCATATTTTGCTGGGTCCTTGAACTGAGAAGCAATGTACGACTTTAGGCTGTTTCAGGAATCAGAAAGTATGGGGAATCATTTGCTATTAAATGATGTGTTTTATAAATGACTGGAAAAAAAAAAAATTATCGAAATTATTATTGTTTATGTTAAATTAAGTTCTCTCTAGGGACACGATATTTTTCATAACAATGGCATTTGATTTCCTAATGATGCTATAACTTATCCCTTGAAAAATAGTAAATGGCAATCAATAAATGGATTAATTTTTTATTTAAGTTCATGAAATTCCATATAAACGTATCCAACAATCCTAATTCCCTAGCAAAGTCGTTACACTGCTCCACAAGTCCCTATAATCCTCCTCAAGTGGCAGTGGCCTCGTGACCTGTTATGAATACGTGACAGTGGGAGTCCTGGCGCGCTTGGCTCCTCTGGCTCATTTCCGGTGCCGGGGCTGATGGTGGAGTGGAGCTAAGATTCCGGTTCCTCTTTTGCACACGAGGTGACAATCATGTGGATTTAGGCGGTCTGTGGGCTGATTGTAAATACTATAAGAAGGGAGTGAATGAAAAATTGTAAATATGGCATGAATGAGAACATTGATCACAATCACTTATAGCCCAATAAGGCAGGTTGTCATTTTTTTACAATAAAGATTTTGATCTACAATCATATAGGATAGCGTATCTAAGACCTCGACGTCCTCATTAATATTATTAGTAGTAGTAGTCAAGTAAATTATAATATTTTTCTAATACAATTTATAAAAACTTTGGATATTTACCATACATTTACATAGACTTGGATGCAATCTATCAGTCTAGCGACTTTACTGCAATAATAATAAACAAAAGCAAGTATTCAGCATTACTTGTTATGATCGAATTTAAAATACTCGGCTTCTTTTATATACATGCAATTTCATATGGTCCAAGCCATGCAGGTATTCCAGAGCTTTATTTTCACATAACTGGCTCTTATTGAATGTCTTTAGTCTTAACTCGGATAAAACAGGACAAACCACAAGGAAATCTGGCTGGTTCAAGTTTAAAGAGAGTAGAGGTCGCTATCATCGTAACTTCATGGCTTCCTCTTCAGGTCCAGGGTCTCACAAAAGATATCCAAAATTACTTAATAATATTATTATTATAGTATTAAGTGTTGGAGCCTTAGAGGACGTTCATCACAAACATTAAGGATGTAAAATAAATCGGAAATTTTTGTTGCAGTATGGGTCTATCAGTTATAATAATTAATAATTTACTCAGTTGTTAGAATCCACGACTAACCAGTTGGGAGGTCTTGGGTTTGAGCACTAATCCTGTTAATGTATTTTTTATTTATCTGTTAAAGATCGATAATTCTCAATTATTTTTAAACCGTAAAAAAAAACTTGTGTGATTCATCACATTTGATTTTATTGTTGTTTTTTTTAAGTGTTGCTAAAAGTTATTACTATGTTGAGTGATCTTTTTTCCAAACTTTTAAAATTGATCCGAGCGTCTGCGGCTCTCGCAGCCTCTACTGCTACGTTGATGCACTTGCAGGAGTAGTGCGAGGCATTTTTTTTTTTTCCCCCTTTCAAAACTTTTTTTTTCCCCTTAGCTCTTAAACTTATAAAAATAGGATGTGGGAAAAATAAAGGAAAATTATTTTGGGCTAACGAGTGCCTTTCACTAAGGGGAGTCCCCCATTTGAAGGATGTATGAGAAGGATATAGGGTACCTTTCAAAACCTCTTTATTGATAATATATATACTATGACAAAAATAAATAAATAAATTTGGAATCACAGCTGTCTCCTCGTGCTGCATACGCAGATGCATATTAAGGAGTGCATAAAATATAATACTTTCAGATTGTGGTTAATAAGTCCAATACACATACACTCACTAGGTGATGAGGCTCACCTTCAGCTTGCATAGTGCGAGGCATCTCCCTAATCACCTCTTATAGCCGGGAAGGTTACTGCAGGCAAGGGAGAGCTCTAGACTGTTTATATGCCCATATTGTAAATATGGTACCCATGAATGAGTAAATGTAAATATGGTACCCATGAATGAGTAAATGTAAATATGGTAGGAATGCGACCTTGTATCACAATTATCACCCTTCTAGGGAAGATAATAATTTTCTTCCACTAAAGAGATTTATTTTTAAAAAAATGTAATAAATTGAAATGAGTAGTACTGTTTTATTTATAAGACTGTAATATATTAAAAGAAATGTTGTCACCATTTTTTTCAACCTGTAATATGTTAACACAATATTAAAAAAAAAGTTAAACTAATCATATTTTTTAAAGGTGATACTTAATGTGACCGAGAGCTGGTCAAGTTACCTTCTGGATCGCTAAAAAAGTCTATTCCGGTTTACTTGAGGTGACCAGTTATTCATTGCCTAATGGCGGGGGTGGGACCTGCGGCGTTCGACTTGAAATTTCCCACGGGAAGGGGGCGGGCGAAAATAAAAAAAATATATAAAAAATACCGTACGATATAAGATACGATTTATCTTGCCAATACCGGAGGTTCACTGTAGTTATTTTTTTCTATTCTCCGGACTGTACAGCCAGAAAAGTTGATTAGAGCGTGTCCTATTTTGAACTATTTTATAAATGGTGCTGAAGTAAAATTCGCTTCCTTAAATTGTTTTCGATTTTGGATTCTTATGCTACTAACAAACGTTTCTTAAAATTTTGACGTGTTTAATAATTGAATAGAATAGAAGAAAAAATGTCGGTCTAAGTCTCGTTTGAATTACAATGAGATACAGAAAACAAAGTCATTTCTGACAAAGAATTATTTTATGACAAAGACTAATGAAAAATAAAGATGTGAAAACATCAATAAGAAACAAATGAAATAATAAATAAAAGATTCTTTAGGTATAAACAAAAAAAAAACAAAGAACATTAAGAAGAAACCAGTAAAATACAATAGAACACTAAAGGAAAAAAATTAAGTTAACACATACAAGCTAAATATACAATAGTTAAAACCAAGAAATGCACCAACCAGTCACCTTGGGTACATGTATAGTAAACTATGAAATAAAAATAGAAATGCAAAGAACGAAACAATGAAAATATGATCTTAACCCCTAGAAATAATATTCTTTAAAATTGAAATTTATATGCATAATTGAGCCGTGATTGGCCCGTTTTACTGCATAAATGCATTTTAAGCAGTTTATGAAAGAATTTATATTCTGATTAATGTTAAAAATTATATAAATGAAAAATGGGACCAGGTGATGGGGCTCACCTTCGGACTACATTAGGGACTTACAAACCATTCTAAAACCAATCTTACGTACTAACTTAAAACTAGAGCGTTCCTTCCTTGACTGTCTTCTACCATAGACGAGGAGACGGAACGGGGGAAATCCTGTTAGACACGGTTTTGGTCATTGCAGCGAATCAATGAACATCTTCGAGGAGCTCACTGTTTCTCCGCTGTTCAAATGTATGTCGGACAACTTTCATGAGTATCCCGTTTTGAATTGTGGCAGTCGCTTTAATGTCGCTTGAGTCGGATGACTAAAAAAAGGTGCACCGTATAGCCGAGCAGGCCTGTGTATGCTCATGTAAATCATAACGCTCCAGGATGGTGGACAACAGATCAGCGAGACGGGATTCCGGCAGTAGGCTAAGGATTTGGATTTGGACCAAATTAGAATATTATACATATACGGAGGGTGATGCGGATTGGAAAAGAAAGGAAATATTTTGCAAGGAAGGAGGGGAACAGGCACACTTAACAGTTATGAGGCGAGGAATAAAACAGGACTACGTCGTAGGATTAGTTGACCAGAAGAACATCTTGAAATGTTTCATTCCATGGCGTTCACAGGATATCGAAATACTGGAGATTCTCAACACGGCATAGCCTAGGCCTCATACAAGAGACAAAAATGTTTCTAAATTTTGGTTCTTCGACATGATAGGTCCAGAAAATCCATATTTCCCCACATTCTCATTCACCTTAGTTCTCCATTGTCGGGCCGTCACGAGAGTGGTCTAGTTACCCTAGCCCTAGTGACGGAGTGAGAGTTGAATAAGCTATGGCCTGGACGATTGCTTCATGAAGGTCTTACTACTGAGCTATCTGACTCCATATTTGTATGTGCCCCGACAGTACACAATGTTTAGCCGAAGAGGAACAGGATATAAACTACCTATAGTTTATGTGGTCTTGGAATGACCACGAATTCACACTCGGTATCTAAGGGTAGGGGAAAACTGGCCGGATCCCAAAGGTGAGTGTGAACCGGAGAGAGGCAGACTGGATCGCTGGGAAAGAATCTACTGGGTGAAGTTTGTAGGGCCCCAGGAGAACGTCGTCCACAAGGAAGAGATCTCTTCCAAGAAGGTGCAGTTTTAGCAAGACGAAGGCAGAGAATCCCACTAGGAAGGTGTGGGGTCTGACAACGCCAGACTAAAACAGAGCAAAGCTAGGAAAGAGAGATGCAGAGGTTTTTATAAATGTGAAGGCCAAATCTTGAAACATCAGTACAGCTGCAAGTACAGTCCACAGGATACCCGTAGCTTGAGTGAAGTTTCGGCTAAAACTGGGGGTATATATAGCCCAAAACAGCCAATCGTGTTGCAGGCCTTGACGGGGCTGGAATGTTCCAGAACAGGACCCACCCCTTCCGTAAATCGCCTGGGTACCTGGTAAGAAGCACAAGGGTACCTCTGATACACTAATCTATCTGATATACAACCACACCCGAATAGATAAAAATGTATGGCAATATATAAGTGATATATCTTTTCTAATGATACAAATCTCCGATTATATATTTACCTGATTTACCTACAAACACTACGTTGTTACGCTCTAGTTGAATAATTAGAATATTTAAATTTTAGGGATGCCATCTAACTATTCAACTACTGACAGATTTGATCCCTCTATCAAATCCTGAGCGTAATGCATTGGCGTAAAGTTTTTCAAAACTATACCTTACAAAAATATTCAATTCACGTACTAATGGTTCCAATTAAATCTAAACCCAAAGTAATTTACCTTAATAAATTAACATGGTGATCAAAATCGAAGGAATTCAATTATAAAATTGGATTTTATATATGATATGTTTCATTACAAATCGTTAAAATGCTTCTTTACTATAATTTATTTTACTGCGATAACAACGATGAATAGATTTCATAGATCTTGCTTGCTAACGATAAACTTAATTCGTACTATGGTACTTTGATGGGTTCTAAAGATGAGGAGGCTGGTGCAAGTGCTCAGTCAAAATCCCCAAAGACGTGTGAAGTAATCTCAAGACTAGCTGTCAAGCAAGTGAACATCAGACAAGCTACCAGATCAGTACATACGCTTTCGACAGCTATCCACCTAAGTC
The DNA here is from genome assembly GCA_930367205.1 of Acanthosoma haemorrhoidale. Lineage (NCBI taxonomy): Eukaryota > Metazoa > Arthropoda > Insecta > Hemiptera > Acanthosomatidae > Acanthosoma > Acanthosoma haemorrhoidale. Next base: position 47,603,836 of record OV884009.1, read on the forward strand.
CTCCTCATATCAGAGCTGCTTAGGAAGTCCCTTAACATTGTTTTATAATTTGACTCTACATTCCCCATGTATTTGAACAATAACATCAGCTGTCCGATATCCAGGTACTTTTCAAGACTTAGTGCAAGCTTCAGTCATCTTCATTGCAGCAATCGGTTTCAACATAATCCACTCCTGGTCGTAAGGTCCTAGAAATGCTGTGCACCGTTCGAAGGATATGAATAGATAGGTCTATTTATGGGATATTATTTATGAAGGAAGGTTCGACATAGTTTCTTATGCATCAGCACCTAGAGTGATATGGTGTAGTAGTGTTTGTTTTGAAGATTTTAGGATACGTGATCAAAACAGTGGAGGTTTTTTTTGGTACATTTAATACAAGGTAACAAAATTAATTCATTTGGTCGTTGAATCGAACCAATAGAAATAGCAAAATCCTAAAAAAATAATAAAATTGTGATTTATATCATCAGTTGTGTATTACTGTGAACAATGGAAATATCCTCACTAGAACTGCTGGTTTGTGACTTCATAGAAGTCACTGATAGTTCCCTATTATTTTTAAGTAAGCATCCACTTCCTTCCCAGAACCTTATCCTTTTCTTATATGTCTCAGCTTTAGCCCCATACTACACGTATTGGACAATTGGAAGGTATGTATGTTAGAAGGTGCCATGGTTTTTCTGTAGTAGGGGCACTGGGAGAATAGTGGCGGATGGTGGTGTCAATCGGTATATTTCTTGTATAGTTAATAAGTATTATAATCTATTAATAATAACTAAAAATAAATAATTTATTGACTTTTCTTTTCATTTATCATAATAAAGTAATTAAGCTTATACTTTTCAATATATATGTTATTTTTCTTTATCTTCAGCTATCTGTAGAGGATATGGGGGTTTAAATGATTATATATATATACCATCAACATTTAGAGAAAAAAACCCTACAACACTCACTTGCTCATAAGCATTCAAACCAGTATGTATGCTGTTATCTTTTTATATACCAGTGTTTTGCTTGTAATTCATAATAAATCGGTAAACTTTTTGAAACCAAAAGAAATCTGAGCTGTGAAAAAAGTGTTTAAGTCATCAAAACGAAGCGGATTTTTATTTTCTTAGCTCTTGTCGTATTAATTTAAACCTACTAGTAATTGACTTTTTTTTTTTTATTTCTTGAAAATACTTATTCAGTTGAGGATGACAAGCAAGCATTAAATAAAACTATATATTTGCAGTATCAGTGTTCATCCGAAACCAAGTGAGCTGTACAAAATATAGAATAAGTCATCATATAAACTTAAGCAGCAATTATTTGGGACTTAGTCAGTCATACCAATATCAGAAAACTTCAAATAATACAAAAAAAATCTCTACGTTTAATATTTGACAAACCCAGGTATAGCAATAAATCATTACTTACATTATAGAAAATATTACTAACATCGATAAATTACCCTAACATATGGGCTTAGGGTATAATATATTATGAATAAATGTTTTTCTATTAGCATTATTTATCATCTATTTTAATGTCATTAAGATTTTTTATTTTCCTAAATTAAAATTATATGTATGTAATTCAATGAACTGAAACTTTTATTAATATATTTGATTTATTGAAAGATTTTACTTTGCAACATATTGCTTGTTATTATAATGAATTACTTCCGACAGTGTATATATTGCCGTTTGAAGAATTCATTGCTAAAATAAAATTTGTACATCATAAAATCTTCCTGTGAGGAATAACCTTTATTGTACAACAAACAAAAAGAAGTTTTGTGCCTTTATTTTTCATGTATCTTGAAACATTGAAATTGTTATATTTTTTGGCCAAAATTATTAAAACATTCTGTGGAGGTTTGGTGCTTGGGTCGTAGCAAGGGAAGGTGAAGCAGGAGGCGTGGCCCTTCTTGCCAATGTATGCCAGGGGTTGGAAGTGTAGTATAATGAACCCTGTTTTCCGAATATTGATCCTACGGCCCCGACTAGGGGGAAGGAAAGGAGGGATGAAAAAAAAATAAAAAAAAAAAGGGGGGAAGAAAAAACTCCAAGCCACCATGCTTGAGGCCCTCTTTACTTTCTCATTGGCTGGTAGGGGTGAAAGTATTTTAATCGCGGGGAATGTTTTAGACCCCGCTCCCTTCATCCCCTAAGTTTTTCAGATAAATCAATGCGGCAGAGGAAAGAATAAAAAAAAAAAGAAGATGAATGCCCGTTGAGAGGATTTTACAGGAAGAAATCCTTTTTTATTCTAAGAAGATTAATACAAAAAAATTAAAGTATGATCTACTGGATGAGGCCACCCGGAAAAGTCCTTTATCCATGTGGGAAGTCTTGTTGAATTCAAAATCCATTATTGAATATAATCAAGATTTTTCTATTTGTTATCTTTCTGCAAAGCGACAGTGAATACATTTCGCTCAAACGGTCACAGCACAAATTTCAAGTGTTTTTTATTGGTCAATAGATTAGCTAATCACTTTTTTTTAATATTTAATTTTCAGTGCCCTGGTGACGAATAAATGGAGTTTTATTTTTCAAAAATAGCATGTATATTTTTCATAATTATTTTATAAACGTTAAACTTCACTTTTTACGCCCTTGATTTAATTTATTTCTACATATCATAAGTATTGAACCATATTTGTAATATTTTAAGGACCAAGATGTTTCGAAATCTCTGAAATATTAAATAAGAAATAGTTAGGCCACTCTTATAATATTGTTATAATGGAACTAATTTTTCTAGATAAATTCTATTCAGGTCTCACGAATTTAGAAAAGCAAACAGGGATTATTTTACTAAATTTACAAGCTTGAAATATATATTAAGTTCAACTTTGGCAACAAAAAAAATCTGCACCACTAAAATAATAAAAAAAAAATATTGATGTGTATTTTCCTTTTTCTTTGAGTATATATTTCAAAGGTATAAATTTAATATACGTATAATTAATTTTTATACTTCCATTTGAAGTTTTCTTTTCATGATGTGAGCAGTGTCTATTTATTAGTTTTTAATTTATCGTAGCTCTGAAAAGTAATTGTAAATAAATGAGTTTTATAGCTCCACAGACATCATAACGCTCATACTATCTCAATTAGTTTCATTATTATTAATTTAGAGCATATTTCTTTTAGTGGAAATTTTGTCTATATAAATTTTTTTTGTTTTAAAATTTAATCAACCCACCCGTGATAATAAAAGGCTAACTATAGGGAAGTGGCCAATGGAAGAAAAAAAGTATAATAATTTTTGTTTATGAAAAAGGTCCTTAAAAATGCGTGAGGTACTATGCCGGAATAATTTGGGTCGACCAAGTAGCTTTTGAAAAATGTAAAAAAAAAATAAAAAAATATCGGTATTCAATAAAGAAACCTTGAAGCGAATTAATTTCAGCCTTGAGTTTGTTTTGTGGTTCGTGGAGCAGGAAATTCGTTTTGCTGCCAAAAACGTCGACTGCAGGTAAAAAAAAAAAAAAAAAGCATTAGAAAATGTTTTCATCATTGCCTGGCTGAAGCTCTGCAGTCATTCCGTTACAATCGTCTTTGGTTTTCTGCCGCCTGTCTGCCTGTATGTGTAGTCTGCATCGTACATAAAAATGATAGAATCTGTCCGAAATTTTAAAGATATATTACATAACATTTCGAATTACGCTGATCAGTTTTAAGTTAATAACGGGCAGTATGAATAAAAAAAATACCTTTACGATTTCTGAAGTCTCCAATACCATTTAAGATTCAATGTTTTGACTTTATGTAGTTAAGGAAAACATCAAAGAGGTATTTCAAAGATTTTCCAGAAAATAATATTTTGAAAGACAGCAATATAGAAATCGACTGCATTGGCTGACCCGGTTGTTGCATAGCGCTGGTGCTGGACAAGACAGTGAGATCCCTAATTGATCTACATCACCTCTTCACAGACTTCAATCAGGGACATGACTCCTCAGCTAGAGGTATGATAATAAAGGAGCTGTTGTCTTTTGATCAAACGTTGATCAGGTTGGTACGACTGACGATGGCTGGATCCAGAAGTAGAGATATGCAACGGGGATTGCTATGCAAAAGAGGAAGCGAGTCTTAGGAAGTCCCCACGCTCCCCGTCAGCGGCAACACCGGAGACAAGCCAGTGGAGGCTGACCAAGAGCGCAAGAGCCACAGACGCTCAGAACATGATTGGAGAAACTGGACATTGCCAAGACTTCCACTGTCACGATTTTATAAAAGGTCACGTGGCCACTGCCATTTTAGTCTCCGAGGAGGTATTCAATTGTCTATCAGTAATTAAAAATGCCCGGGAAGAAATTAAAGCTATATTTGTGGCATCGTCAGGTAAATTTGAGGCAAAATGGCGAGCACGATATTTATGACAGTTTTAATAAAGTTTTAAGAATATACTTTAATAAAAACAAAAAATACATGTTGTTAATCACGAGATCGTTAATTTCATATCCTATCCAAAATAGAAAACTTTTTTGTAATTATTTAATGAAATTGGTTCAATTATTATAGAGATGAGTAGCCAATATCAAATGGGCCTCCGTGTAAAATTGAATGCTTCTATATCGTACAAATCACTTGACCAGAACACACAGCCAGGCAGAATTATATATACACATTTTATAATTGACCAGAGTGTTTTAACTTGTCCATGTAATTTGTAACGCATAACAATTACTAAGGGGTTACAGGCTTGAAATCGTCGGACCACTCAAGGCCACATCTACGTCTGTGTTAGCGTTCTCGTGGTGGGAGTTAATAAAGTAAAGTGTATTTGAATGGTGCATGGAGAATCCAACAGACTTACCGAATAGCTCAGTGCGTAGGTCTTGGACAACTTAAAGACCCAGTGGAAGAACATTCAATGTTTGTGGGGTGAAATGAAAGAAGTGAGTTACGAATGAAAATATTACCAAGAAGAAAAAATACCATACTCTACCAATACGACGAAAACAGGCAGTTTGCGATCCGTGAAGAATATCCCTAGGGAAAAGAAACGTGAAGGGGACGAAGAAATCGGTGAAATACTAAAGATTGTTTTTTAGGTTAAAGCTACCAGGAAATTCTATAGAGAACAAAAGGAAACTTATAAGGCTGTTGCAGACTTTTATTGTCATCAAGATAGCAAAAATCAGTATGGCATAGAGCAATGAAGGGGTTGTACCACTTACTTCCACGATGTTCTTAACAGAAAGGAAGGAGTAGATATTTTAGGCAGACGGCACCAAAGTGGCAGAAATAAATTGGATCGTAGGTAGATCGATAGTGGTCGTAAAATGAAAAGATACTTGGAATACCTTTATGGATTTATTTGCGCGTACCAATACACAATCTGTCTGAGACACAACTGTATCCAAATAGACGAAATTCTGAGGAAATGTATAAATGATGTATCCTTTCTAAGTATACATATATCTATTTACCTAACATACACACAAACACCACGCTGTTGAATAATTAAAATATTTAATTTTTATTCGATCATTCTATACATCTAACTATTGGACTACTGACAGATTTGATTCTTCAAATCTTGAGCGTATTGCGTTAGCATAAAGTTGTACAAAATTATACCTTACACAAATATTCAATTCACTTACTATTGGTACAAATTGAATTTAAACCCAAAGTAATTTACCATAATAAATTAACGTGGTGATCAGAATGGAAGGAATTCAATGGTAAAATAGATTTTTACAGACGAAATGTTTTAATAATCAAAAACAACAAAAGTTTTAAGTGTTGTAACGAGAAATGACTGATTTACTACGAATCAGATGATGAACTGATGAAATGATGAACAGATCACATCTATTTTAATAGCTACAAATAAAGCTTAAAACTTAATACTGTACATCGATGTCTTCAATCTGTTGAGTAGAAACAATCTCAAAGGTTTTATGTCCGCAGTCAACGGCTCCAGAGAAATTCGAAATGCTTTCTCGAAGAGCTACCAAGCAAGAGATACGCTTCGGGCAGAGATTCACAAAGTCCTCCCCACAACAGCCTAGGGAGTCCTTTCAACTGTCTCGTCCCGAAGTAAACATCTCTCTCTTCAACAGAAGACTTGTTCGTGTATGACTTTTCACACCATCATGTGAATGGGTTACGCACCACCTAGGACCACCCTAGCTGTTGAGTCCCATATCCTTTCTGGCACTTCGTGACGGGGAACAAAAAGAAGAGTTATAAACTGTCAAGTCCTCCAACCCTTATACGACGGGGCACCCTTGCTTTCGGTCGGCCTTCAACCCTCTGGTATCAGTCCCTTTAATAAGGGATATTAATATTTATTTAATAATTTTGCTATACATTCCCCATCCCGGAAATTGAACATATAACAATGCAAACGCTAAGAGCCTGGTAATAATAATCATTTTTTGCAGTTGTAGCTAATTGGAGAACAGAGAACATTGGAAATAGTGAAAGAGGTGAGCGGAGGGGAAAGAATGGTAGATGAAGCGGAGACACGGTGGAAATGTAGGCTTGTATGGGATGTTGACCAGAAGATTCTTTCAGCAACATTCTAAGAACTAAATGAAATCGGTTAGCTTTATTGAGGCCTACTAGGCCGTCAAAGAACTTTGATTGCCCTTTTTCGCTCTCTCTATATCTCTCCATCGTACTACAAGTTGCTAAAGGATAATAATAATAATTTTATTATCCTGGGCCTATGTCTCTTATTAACAATCATTTATTTAACATAAAGTTGGTTATTTGACAGTATCTGTCCCCGCTAATATTTCCAATGTGCAGACAATAAAATATAAAAAAAAAAATGTGTTTATATCCACTTGTAAGACACTTATTCTTCAAGAATTAAAAATATAAAATGAAATAAATGTAAACAAAAATAATATGAAGAAAATAATTTGAAGAATAAAATTAAATATCTTCGCAAATGCATTGATTTACGATTGGGTATTTACAAATAAATACCTACATACTTGCATATATTTTCACGTAACATAAAAATACCCTATGTATTGGCGTACGATTGCATAACACTACCCTACACAATACAATAAGAATATAATGAAAGTCAAAACTGTAATATTAGTCAGCACTTTCTGATATCTAACAACTAAACAATCTTGTTTTGAACATATTTAATGAAGGATCGTGGAATATGGAGGGGGGAAGGGAGTCTCAGAAGGATATAGTGATTATGACGAAGGATAGTGTAGTGCTTTTAACCACAATAAAAATTTTATTATATTTATGCACTCCTCCAAATGCATGTAAATGCAGAAAGAGAAGAAATCTGTAATCCAAATTATTTTATTATTTTTGTACATTGTATTATTTTGTTTTGAGGTTTTGAAATTTAAAAAAAAAAAAAAAAAAAAAAAAAAAAAAATAGTGTAGTATTATTGTTTTGTAGAGGGGGGGGGCATAGGGCATAGGATTTTTTGGGACCGAGTACTGTTTATCCAAAGTGCATATTTTGTTCATTCGTATATCATAATTATTACTTATATGATTGAGTTACTAACGGTCATTTCAAAATTTAATATCATACTTGCACCCGATTCATACTATATTTAGCCGAAAGAAACTATGTCTTTATATATATCATATCATTACTATTAATAACTCAAAGCTGTCTTTAAAGCGCACAAGAAAGAGTTTAAAAGGAAGGGCTATTCTGCTCTTTTGTGGTGTAGATTTAACGGCGATAAACATATAACATTTTACTCATAAATCCGGTAACTTTACGATAATATTTCCGAAATTTTAATTACGCCTGGTTATAGTTAATCAATGAACTAATTAACAATTACCAATGCTTCTAGAACCTGTATTTATTTTAAAAAAAACACCGTTGGCATTGAAGAAAGTGGGCCTTGATTCTGTATTTGTTATTATAACATATTCCTGAAGGAATGTTAGCAATGTTTCGCTTATACATTTATCCTCCGGACTGTTTCTTCGATTGTTAAATAAGTTTAATTTGTCAATTTTTTTTCACCACATTTAGCTGGTAACCGATAATCAAAAACTACATGCATAAAAATTTCACACTGGATTGATGTAAAGTCTATTATTGTCTTCAATATTACCTTCCTAAATCCGAAGGGAGATTCCTTACTTTGACACAGTTATGTAGTTTCTTATGTATTTAATTCATATGTAATGTACATTATATTCTAAGATAAATCTATTTTAGTGCTATGATAGATAGGCTTAGACAAAAAAATTTTTGTAACCATATAATTAGTATTTAGGAAAATTACTTGGCAATAATTTACACTCCCTATTTAAAATTTTTCATATTATTCACGTTATATATTTCATTCCTTTTTACATATATAATTAGGTTTTTTTTTATAGAATTTAACACACACTCAATATGATTCATAATTAATATGTACTTGCAGGTCTTAGGATTAGTGGTCTCGCTAATTTTCCTTACCATTCGATCAATTATTAAATTCTATTTGAGACGTATACATGAATAAGTCAGCATGAAAATTTAAACGTACTTTTCAAAACTGAGATAATGGTAGTTCTATTGAGGATAACTACAAATACTGTTAACTTATAAAAAAAAAGGTTCAAAAATATTTTGTAGTAAGCCACGGAAATTGTAATACTTACGATCAATTGAATTGTATGTGAACTTGCTTCTTTTGGATGATTACACAAAATATTAACATTGGCTAGGAATGTCCATAGTAGCTATTTCAATTATTGGATTAGAAATTTTTTTTCGCATATTTTTCAAATTCTATTTCCATTATAATAATTAATGTGTACTTACCCATGGGAAAAAACAAATATAACTATTAATCTTAATATGATTCTGTGGTGATGCTCAGCAGACCAGTGATGCGATAAACTCATACTTTTCATGTGCTATAAAAAAATGCTTGGAGTTTCTGAATATATATATTTTTATATTGATATACCATTTGAGTACTACTCTTTCGAGGAATGATCTCATAGTTTTCATTAATGTATTTTAACCAGGGTAATTTTTGTATGTTAGGACAAGTAGATATTATGGATATGTGGTATGCTTTAGAACTGGTTAGTTATGTGACCAGCTGTTTTTTTTTAATCTCCCCCACCAAAAAAAAATGACGAGGGCCTGGCAGTGATGGTTCCAGTTATCTGAGATTGCCGTCACACCGTCTTGTGATTAAAGCTGATGTGCGGTGGGCAACCCTTTTCAAAAGCGGACTCCATCAGCCTTTCTGACCGACGTATGGTTTAACAACGGACAAATTGCGTTCCTTTCTCTTTTCATGGGCCAAAAAACAAAACAAAAAACATGACCGGTGAAAAGGTGGGCTGGCCGGTGGGTGATTGTTGAACGGTTCCTGCTAAGGACCTGGTACCGTTGCCCCTGACAACAGCACTTGGTCAGAATTTTAGAATAGGGTGGTAAAAGGGGGGGAGGGTCGGAAAGGAGGGGATAGGCCAGGATTGGTGGGGGGGGGGAGCACCGGTAGTCGAGGAAATCGACCAGGCATGAGGCGGAAAGGCTGATTAGAAAACTCAGGGTGGCTAACTTAAATTAGAAAACGTCAGGGAGACGTATGAGCCGCCGGTGGGGTGGGCCGGCACAACTCATTACCGAGTTAAAAAGTTCTAAAACCCCCGCACCCTTACCCAGGCAAGCCCAGCCTGTCCTAAACGGATTAGCAAAAAGATATATACTTTTCCCTATCCTCGTATTAGACAATAATGAATATAAGTAGATGAAACGTTAAATGTTTCTACTGGAAAACTTTTTAATTCAAAATATCCACTGAATTAACTTTAGGAATGGGAAAAAAAGAAGAAAAAAAAAGTGAGTCATTCCATTAAGAATGTTCCTCCTCATTTATGAAGTATACTAAAAATGTTACTGGTATTTTTTTTTCTCTATAACTACACAGAATGATCTTTATTATTTAATGTTACTTACATTAATGAACTTTCAATTAAAAAAAAAACTTGTCTAGCAGGCTGGTCAATACGTCCTGATCACGAGAAAATATATCCCAAAGAGTCAACACTCCAAAAAGAGGTAACTGATATTTCAAGATGCATAACATGCAACAAAAACAATTTTCCAAAAAAAGTGCCTCTCCAAACAGGTTTTTTTTTTTCACATGGTGTAAAACTTCTTGGAATATCACTGTACAATTTAAAGGGCTTAGTTAACTAAAATTATGAACAATATGGACCAATTATAAACGAAATTTATTTTTGAGTCTATGTTGGCGGCTGATGATTGAATAGGCGAAACTGGGTGACGTAATAATTAGCATAAGAGTTTTGGGGAAAGTATAAAGAATTTTTTTGATAACATCTATTAACACCAAGAACCAATCTACCAACTACGTGGGCAACAGGAAAATGGGCATTTTTCTAAGAGCTATAATTGTTGGTATTGTTAACATTTTTTCAGCCTTTGCCATTTTTTTTTTTCGTTCATATGTACATCGAAAGCAGTCGTGTGATTAATTATTCAATCATTCGGCCATTTCAAAGGTAGATACTTACCGCTCCTCCTTGAATTATGCACTACCGAAATACTTTTTTTTATTTGGATTTTCGCAGACTCAATTTTACAGCCACAATGAACTCATTGTTAAAACATATATGAGCGAAGCGAATGTTGTAGAAAGTAATTAAACATTATCCAGAGAGTTACTTAAAAAATGATTGCTTGGCAAAAAAATACTGGGTATTTTATAAACCTTCATGGTCACTGTATGCTATTTATGAACAAATTGATAAATACCCGTGAAATAGCTAACATTTTGTAACATCTTTAAAATTTTCGTTGGTTTCCTAGATGTTTCCTTAACACTATAAAACATCTTTAACATATTTATGTATATTTTTTAATCTATAATAGTTTCTGGGACGTGAGAAATCATGAAAAAATTAGCGAAACGAGCCAGATGTTTTTAAGTTGAATTTTTGTTTTTATTCTTTTATTTTATTTTAATCAGAGATTTCGTGATGTGGAATATCATTAGACAGACAGACAGACTGACAAAATATGACCCCGTACCTGAATAAAAGAACCTCATCGTTCGTCGGACTCCGCAATAAAGTAATTTTGGCCAAATATATTAAGTGTTTTTTACAGAATCGTTTATTAAATCGCCTGTTGCGCACTATTATATTGTGTCACGTTACACGTCTTTTGATTCATTTATATATGTATTAGTTAGAATATGTTTTTTAAAAAAAATATATAATAATAATATATTTTTTTATTGATATGATATTAACAGTCGATGATAGGTGAAATGTTGACTAACATGACAAAAAAATAAGATTGGGAGACCCTTGAGAACAACCAAGTCGTTATTATATAAATATAGAATACAAGTGTCTTATATAAATAAAGACGTGTGGCTCAGCAGCATTGTTTCTGTAAAGCAAAATATTAGATTAGTCTAATAATATTGTCAAAAAAGTCTTTTTAACAGCTTTTATTAGGTTTCCCATTAAGGTGGACGAAGTTATTTTAACATAATATACTATCTATTGCATTGTAATCTGAACTCAGGATTCAAAAATGATACTGATAAAACAACTTTATTATGATAAAATTACGATAAGGCGATAAGTAATTGTGTTGTTTTCATTCACACCATATTTACAATTTTCATTGACTCGCTCATTCATACAGTATTTACAAACAGCCAAGAGACCCAAATCCTATTCCAAAATGAAAAATACTTGCTTGTATGCCCATTTTAAAAAAAAATTTTTGGTATTTTTATAGATTGGACGTTACATTTACAATAAAGCACATCCACTCACATAATATATTTGCCCCATATTTCTTAAGCAGGATTACAACCTTCCTATGGAGGAAATAATAGGAAATCAGGTCCCACAAGTAACATCGGTAAGAAAGCTAGAGAGCCACTGACACTCAGGCTCAATTTCATCAATAAATAATTGTTTGTCATATTCAAAAAGGTATCAAATTGAAGATCTCTGCAATGTGATTTGCAATATATATACTACTTTTTTGGACTTAAGTGAACTATAATCACTACAGGTCATTAAAAATGTCCCGTAATTGTATATTGCATCACAGTGACCTAAAATTTGAATTGTATTGTGGGTATAGTTTGTTCAAAATTAAAGTTTCTATTGGTAAGAGAAACTAGGAGCATTGACTATTCTAAACTCACCTCCATGTGTGCAGTCGTCCCGGATAAGATGGCTTTGTATATGAGAACATAATTGAGTATTTCAAATATCGTATGCATCTTCCAAATTTGACTTTTGTCAAGGTGGTTCTCTATAATTTTTTTTCCGAACATGCAAAAAATCAACCCTCAAAAAGTTTGTAAATTAAAAAAAAAAAAAGGTTTATATTAAACGGCGTAGGGTCCTGAATCACCAAAAAAACAAACAGGTATAGTTGAAATCCTAGCTCAAAATTGGGAGGGGTAGTCATTAAAAATTTTCGAACCTGAAAATGAGTTTGAACTTATGCTCAAACATGTATTGTACAGGACCGTGTTGTAAAAATTGTAAATTTCACTAAACGAGTATCAATTTTTTTTATGGAAGTTGAAAATGACTTAGAGCACCTAATTTTTAGGCGCAAAGGTTAAAAGAATTATGAAATTTCGTGGCGTCAGACACGTTATTTTGGAAGGTGATAAGAAATATTATTGCACTATCGTAATATAATCCTCAAAAAATCTTCGAAAATCTCAAAACCACGACTAAAACATTACCTACGATTTACTCACTCTTAACTACGGAATTGTTGATATTTTGTGAATCATTCAATATACTGCCGGACACTTTTTAAAAAAACTATACTTATGCTTAACTACAAGCAAAAATTAATGAAACCTTAACTAATAATTATTAGAGTTATTTACGCCCCTCCTAACTATTTGGACTATAATTCATTATGTATAATTGTTACTCGGGAGGGGGGTGGTAGAGAAAAGAAGAGGGGTGACAACTGGGTCCAACGATTCCAGTTCCAGTTTTAATTTTTTTTTACCCGTGCGTAGGTCAATAGGGTGGGTGCATTTTTGATGTCGGGTATGCCCGTTCCAACTGGCTTACCTTAGAAAGATTTGATTGGGGTAGGATATTAGTTTCTGTATTATCATTTTTGATTGTTTACCCTTTGATGATGATTTCCCTGTAGTAAGATTGTTTAGAGGTTCCCCATAAGTAACTTCCAGTTCGTGTCTACAAATGTTTTTAGCCAAAATGGGACCCGATCCCAAAGAATGGAAGCCCATAGCCAAATTTTGATTTTTTTGAGCTGTGATGCCGATCGCTTTCGTAGCCCCACCCCCCTCGATGGCGATAATCATTTCAGAGTTTGTAACCAACTATTCGTCCTACTACAGTTACGGATTTACCAATAATATATATAAAATATTACTCTTCGTAATAACCCTAAAAAAGGGTGTAAGAAACAGACTGATCACAATTTTCACGGATAGCCAGGCAGCCATTGGCGCCCTGAGAAGCTATACGACCAGATCTTATTCGGTTGGAGGAGGTGCCAGGACATACAGGCATCACAGGCAATGAGAAGGCAGATGCTCAGAAGCTCAGCACTTCTATCAATGGACAGGTGGACACTCAAAAGTGTGACAGGACTCTATACAGGTCACTGTCGGTTAAATAAACACCTCTTTAATTTGGGGATAGTGGGATCACCAATCTGCAGATTCTGCAAGAAAGAGGGAGAAACGGCACGTCATATAATATGTGACTGTGATAACTTAGCTAGAAGGCGATACTTTCACTTTGGTAGTGATCGCATCGCAGACCCCAAACTATGTGAACTGATCGATCCATTCAGTATCCTCAGATTTGCAAAGGCCGTGGGCCTGTCACATATTTAGGACAGAGACATGGACGGCGCACAATAGGTCTCAGTGAGGCCGCGGTGCACAAATGCCGGAACAAATAATAAAAAAAAAAAAAAAAAAACCCTAAAAAATAAATAAAGATACTCCTGTATTTTGATATTTATATTGCGTGAAAATGTGTTATTAAATAAAAGATTGAAGTCCCTCTCGAAATATCTGTTATTAAAGTTTTTCTATCCTAAATCATTGGAATAGGTTTTTAATTCACCATAGGTGTGGAAATGTTTTTTTTATATTAAATTACCTCTTAAGGTAATTAATATTGATTAACCATATGTTTGTGAATATTTTTTAAATTAAATTACCTCTTAAGGTAATTAATATTGATTCACCATAGGTTTGTGAATATATATTTTTGTTATTAAACTACCTCTTAAGGTAATTATTATTGATTCACCGTAGGTTTGTGAATGTTTTTTTTATATTAAATTGCCTCTTAAGGTAATTAATATTGATTCACCATAGGTTTGTGAATGTTTTTTTTTATTAAATTACCTCTTAAGGTAATTAATATTGATTAACCATATGTTTGTGAATATTTTCAAATTAAATTACCTGTTAAGGTAATTAATATTGATTCACCATAAGTTTGTGAATGTTTTTTTTTAAAAATTAAATTAACTCTTAAGGTAATTAATATTGATTCACCATAGGTTTGTGAATATATATTTTTGTTATTAAACTACCTCTTAAGGTAATTATTATTGATTCACCGTAGGTTTGTGAGTGTTTTTTTTTTATTAAATTACCTCTTAAGGTATTTAATAATGATTCACCATAGGTTTGTAATTTTTTTTTTTATTAAATTACCTCTTAAGGTAATATTGATTCACCATTTTAATTTATTTTTGCAGAAAGTTTAAAAATCTGGTGTATACCAATGAACAAATATAAATTTTAAGACAGGTTCACAGTGTTCACAGGTGTGTCGTTATATTCTTTTAATTATATGCAATGTTATTATTTATTATATTATGGTTTTTGTTGATACCTGAATAGGCGAATCGTCGACTTTTAATGTAAGGTCATTAACGATAGGCATTTCGGTAGAGACTTCAAGCGATTTTTTTATTACGTATATACATAAATTTTCAATATTGATGAACGCAAGAAGGTATAGATTGAAAATTCATGTAAAGTTACTACAGACAATTGTTTTTTGTATTGACAACCACTCACTGTCTAAATAAAATGCAAATGACAACTAACCGGTAGCGCTAATATTTTGAGCAATAACTTGCTCTTGTATTGAATACCTGAGCGTTGAAGACAATCTCCCATGATCGAATTTAAGTTAATTCATACAATTTAACTCAGATAATTTATATTAGCTCACATTTCGGGTACATTTCAAATATTATCAGCATAGATATAATTTATTTTTGTTTAAATAATAGTATATTATCATTCTGTGAGGTCAAAGATGACAGTGGCGTCATCCATACAGAAAAAATGTAAGCTGGGATCACTGACAGTTTGCCGTTTTCCCGAGAGGTGCCGCCCTACTCCAGACCTGGAGCCCAGTTCAAATTGTACCCTTTAAATACAATTCTATGTTCATGCACATTGTCATTTGAGTGTACTTTGGGCATGTAAAATGTTTTGTTCATTGGTGTCAAATGATTAAAAACTCCATGAAAAATTAGGCGGCTATTTAGATTTTATTAATAGTAATAATGTAAGTTTTTTCATGCCTTGGAGACCAAACTATCATACTTAATAAACTTTCTTATTGCCTTGTCAATAGGTTTATCACATATGAAATTGTTGTGGAGAAATTTGTTAGAATCTATGTAAATTTCGTTCGTCGTAATCTAAATGAATTGAAGCAGTCATTAATTTTTATGTTTCTGTTTTTATTAATACCTGATGCAGACTCTCGGATATGTGTCAAAATCTTCCCATTTTAGTCTTTATGCGTGTATATATAAACTCACCAGCCAACAACCTAGTATATCTTGGCATTAAAATGGACAGAGTCCTCCGTTTTAGTAACCATTTTGCGAGGAATTCGAAGCAAACCCGCACGAAGTCTTACCGGCTTACGCATTTATTGACTTCCCCCAATCTATCACTGCGCCTAAAGCTCATGATGTATAAGAGTGTACTGGGTCCTTCTCTGCTGTATGGTGAACCGCGTTTTCGCCATCTGACGTATACATCAGCTCGGCGACTCCAACGATTCCTAAACGGTGTACTGATGAAAGTGGTCAGACATACTTCATACGAGCAACAGTGAGCTTCACGAGGTTTTTGACCTGCCTACGGTGGACGAATTCATTCAACGTAGACATATCAAATTTTTCGACTCATTACAGTACTTGACAAACCCGGTGTTTAACACGATAACCCCCACTCTGTTCCCCTATCGATGGCAGGACGCTGTCGTGGCTGGAACGCTTTAGTCTTAGGTTCTAGTTTTTAAGTTTAGTATGTAAGTTTCCCGCATTGTAATCCGAAGGTGAGCCCCATCACCTAGTCCTGTATATTTGTATTTTGACCTTTTAACTTCAAAAAGATATTTTTATTGTAATTCTACCCTCCTTCCAATGTATCTGCGTATGCAGCAAGAGGAGAAATCTGTAAATCTTTGTTTATTGAATTTTGTTCACATATTGTAAAAAAATTGATAAAAAAAAAATTCATATATATTTTTTAATTATCATGTAATTGTTTTGCTGACCCTAATTACTTTCCTGTGGTTTTTTTTTTTGCATTGACAGTAATTTTTTGGTACTACGCATTACACGTTTAAATTTCAAAAACATAAATTATAATTTACCCCTAAGTGTTTATGTTTAAAAATTATTTTACTGGTCTTTGGGGAATTTTTTCTAAATTTCTTAATGAAATTTTATGATTACAAGCTTAAGAGAAGCTATACAAAATCTGTGAACACGTAAAAAGTATTTTTATGTCGATTCAACAAACGGGTGACTTCACAGTGCAGAGTCCATGAGTATGAAATTTTTTTAATAGAAAAAAAAACACCAAAACAACTCATTAATCTCATGTCTCATGAATCATAAAAATTTAATAAACCTTATGAGCCATTATTATCGATAAATTCTTAAAGTGGTTTTATCTCAAGACTATTAGATAGTCGTAACATTGTATAAATATGAAGTAAAAAAAATAATTTTTTTTTAAATTGAGTCAGGATAACTTCATTTTACGTTAAATCAATTTAATTGTTGATGCGCCTGAGAGTTACTAATTTTAATAAATCGTATTTAATTGAAATCATTGTGGGGTTGTAAAATTGAGATGAGTTTTGAAACCCGATTGTCGACAAGAAATTCAAAGACATGACTATTGCAGAACAAGTAATAATTTATTGTCAAAGAAAAAAAGTTACTTACAAGATCAGCCACCCCCTTAATGTCTAATCGGGGGGCTATACTAACTTAACTACTGACTGATGACCTAAAATTATGTCAATTTTTTTTTTAATGTTTTATTTTTATAGAGAATATAAATAAAGTTTTACTTACGCAATACCGTTCTTATAATTTATTTTGCTTCACCTAATTTAAATTTGATATGACGAGGTAATTCGGGTCACTTCAAATAATTTCCTGGTCATTTAAAAAATGTTCAAACTGGCAATTTCCTTTTGGTTTGACGAAGTCGACCCAAGTATACCATTGGTCACCTGTCACTTAAAAATAAATTATATTATATATAATAAAAATCCGGTTCACTGTACGTACCTGAAAGCAACCTTGCATCATCCTACCTGTATGAACTCCAGCTAAACCGCAATTATACAAATCAAGATAATTTAAAACCAATAACATTCCAAGTAATTTAATATCAATAACACCATCATCAAAACGTACATAATGTTTTAAAATTATTTTTTATTTTCACTTTTCGCTTTTTTGTATTCGTGTATATGAATTTATTCGTGGAATATCATCAAAATGTAAAAACTTTGAAAAAAAAAGTCTTCTTTTTAAGTAATTCGGTTAGTGGCAGTCTTCTTTTGGTTTCCATAGCATTGTCTACGCCATTGAAGCATAATTGATAGATGTGGTTACGCTTGCACGGCAGGCAGGTGTAAGGGTGCTTATTTGTAAGTAGAAATAAGCTTACATGTTTTTGGGACACCTTTTAAGTCCTTCTAAGTGAGTAACTTTTGGATTTTGGAGTATATTTTTGGGTAAGGGTTGGATTTTGTGGTCTAGTTCAAACTGTTGATTATTAATATATTGTGAGCTATCGTAGCTATGGATTTGGTATTCATTGAATTAAGTCGTGCATATAGTGTATTCATTAAAGTTACTTAATTAGCTGTTCAATTAAACTTGTTTAATGATCTTTGAAAAATTATTTGAAGAATTACAATTTGGATGTAAGAATTCATTCACATTCATACTATATATACTACATATTTGGAGCCTCCCACTCCTAACGCGATTCCCCTAGCGAGCTGGTGGCTCCCACCGCCTTTCTTTCTAACCACTCTTCCATGTGGTCTAGGCCAGAGAGAGGTCAAGAGAGTCACAGACGCTCAGGTCACGAGTGGTGATGATGGCCAGTGCCAGGACGCCATGACGTCTATTTACAATAGATTGCGGGGCCACCAACGTTTCAGGCAACTGCTTGAGGAATTGACAAGAGGATTTGGACGAGATGACAGGTTTTCGAGTAATTTGGAATATCTTGACGGCTATTAAAAAGATAAATAAACAGATTGAAATTATCAAATGACATGAGTGGCCACATAGGATTCTGTACTATGTTGTTGAATTGACTCTAGCTACCCATTGTCGAATGAAAATAATTTTGAGCAAGTATTAGATGGAGAATAGTGTTTCACATACAATAGAATGCTTTCGGCTTAGCTTCATACGAAGTGTAATACATTCATGACAGCATATTCCGTACTTTAAATGTGTACTGTGAATTTTTCATGTAAATCTGAGCCGTGAGAGGGTGGTCACAACGACATAGCCACTACGATGTCGGGGTTTTGCGTTGTTGAAAGTGCATTAAGCGTCCTACACGTTCCCAGTTTCCAGCAAGTGGCATTCCAGCGCTTAGGGTTACTGGGGTCACGCGTACTCCCTGTATTTTCATCGGTATTTTTTTATTTTTTTAATCGTTTTTGGAAATAGCTCGAGAGGGCGGCTCGGTTCAAACGTGTAAAACCACGGTTCTAAAGTTGAACCTGATGCTAACGGAAATGATCGGATTTTCTCGTCTTGTACATCCACACGATTTGGGATAATTGTGCTCCACTAGATTGTTGGAACTATTGTAGTACTCAATGTCTGTATAAATAATTCTTAAAATCGAAGAAAATGAATAGTTATCTTTACAACTGCAATCATTACTAACGTGATATTTTGAAGGATGCGGCAGTTGATTTTGGCTGAATGGTGTGCAAAAAATATCCTTCTTAACTTTTATTTATCGATCGTTTGTAGCTACGTTTCGGGGGTACCTCAGTCCATCCTTAGGCGACATTTACCAGCCGAAAAACGAAAAAAAAAACACTCAGTAAAATAACACGGAGCTAGGAATCTATAAAAATGTTTTCTTAAACAAAAAAAAAACATATGCTCATTACTAACATTCAAATAAAAAAAAGATTGGACTAAGCATATCAAATCGGACTCTACAGTGATAACCCTTAATAACCTCCTGCTATAACAAATTACCATGGATTTCCGGGCAACATTTTAATGACTGATTTAATTTATTTATTTGTTGTTATTTTTATTCCAATGGCACGTGCAGAAATGACCATTTTTTTTTTTTTTAAATGTAGGATTATTCTCAAATTTACTTAACTTCTGATGGTATGGTACCAAACACACTCCACAATGTCAATGTCTTATGATTATATAGGCGGATCTCAAAAAATTTCATTGTTGTTTTTTTCATATTTGGTTTTTTGATTTCTTGTGATAAATTAAATTTTTTTCTCTCTATATCTATATATTTATATGTTCTCTCTATAGAACAATTTACGTCGTTTTCATTCATTATTAATAGACCACGGATTACTTCGGGTACCAGAGTTTATGAATGACTTTGATTTCCTCTCTAAACATCCAAAACCTTTTGATTATTTAATTGTTTTATTTGTGAATGATATTATACATAAATTAAATAATGAGTGTAGTGTAAAAAACTTAATATTGAGAGTTATTTGATGAACTTGACGAGATCGAGTATTGGTGCAATCAATGGTGGATCAAAGTTAATGAAGCAAAATGCTCCCACATTACCTTCACCCTTTGTCGCAAGACTTGTCCACTAGTTTATTTTAATTCGATTCCTCTCCCTGTATCCGAAACAGTACGGTACTTAGGCTTCCATCTTGACAAACGACTGACCTGGAACCCACATACGAGACTAAAAAGACAAGAACTAAACAGACGCTTTGGACAACTGTACATCCCATCTCTCAATAGAAAATAAACTACTAATCTACAAAGTTATACTTAAACCAATCTGGACATACGGAATAGAGCTATGGGGGACAGCAAAAAAGTCGACATCAAGTGTATCCAATCCTTTTAATCAAAAGTCCTGAGAACAATAGTAAATGCCCCTTATTATGTCAGCCACAAAACTCTTCATAACGACCTTAATATACCCTACATTCTAGAACTCATCCCTTCCAAGTTTATGAAATTCCACAGTAGCCTTTCCAACCACCCTAAACCTGTAGCACAGTCATTGCACTGCGCCACTCATCCCTGTAATCCTCCTTGGAGACTGAAACGGCAGTGGCCTCGTGACCTGCTATAAACGCGTGACAGTGGGAGTCCTGGCAATGGCCAGTTTCTCCAATCATGTCCTGAGCGTCTGTGGCTCGCGCGCTCTTGGTCAGCCTTCATATTTTTGATCGGAAATACTTCGTTATATTTGTTAAACCATCCTTGTAAGTTAAAATACACAATTTCTTTCGTTTGACTTCAAAAATGTTTTTTTTGGGTATACGTATCACAGAAATTTAAATCTTAACTAGTTTCTTACCCATGACTTGAGAGTGGCTTAAACCTTAGGAGTGAAAACACCTGACTTCAGTAGTAACGTAACGCTGGGTCAAATTTGCCCGTTAGACATCAGGGACAATTTAAAGCGCTTTTCAATTACATAATTATTTTTATGATTGCGTAGCACGTGTCATTGATATAACACGTGTCCCCTTTCTAATATAAATCACCTAGTGTCCCTTAATATGTTTCTGTTTAATGAAAAATTCCTAAGACAAATAAATGTGAATAACACAATAAAAAATGAAAACGCTGCACTACCCACTAAAATATTGATAAAATATGTTTCCATGATTTAAACACGCAGTTGAAATATTTCTTTTACTTCTCGACCTTTCGGTCAATACAGTTTCATCTTTTTTTTGGGGGGTTTGATCGTTTTTTTTTAAATAGACCGTGTTAACTGAATACATACTGATTGATTAAATCATTAGGTTTTCTTTTTATTAAACATTTATTTTTAATTATAACCAAATAGCTCATTGATGCTCAAGTTCAGCTTCGTAAATTTTTGTTCTGTATTTGAACTGTCGTGATGTGTTGGTGAACTTCCCACTTCTAACGGTGTATCTCCAACTTGATCATCACTTGACAAACATTCATTTCATCCTGAAAGCTCGTCTCGCGTATTAAAATAATACACCGAATGACGGATTCGGATCTGATAAATCAAAAGACTCTTTAGGATTAACAACTTTTAACACAAACGTTTGTTGTTGTTTGAGCTCAAACTGTATCAGCTGTTCAACATTCTTCACATCGAAGGTAAAAAGGTGGATGAGTAAAGTATCTAATGCAGTATCATTAGTAGAGGTCAAAGACGATGTCTGATTGACCCAACATTCCCACTTATGGGTGGATTGTACATTTACAATATCAGGCATATATAAGAAAAAAATAATTTATGCACGCGTATTAGTTTAGCTGAGTTAGTTTTATGTGTCCATTTCGCCTAGCACTAAAATGTTTTTTCTCGACCACCAATTTTTTTTTTGCTATTTGATACAGCGATGGTTGAATACAAAATTTGTGTGAGGGATTTTTAAGTTTTCTGTGAGTCAGTCATGATGGGTAAACCCATTGATCCCCCCCCCCAAAAAAAAAAATTATTAATAATATAAACTATGAGACTGCTCTTGTATTTTGCACCTTTGTTACTAAGGGTTACAGAAATTAATTACTTGTCTTGTCTGTAATTACAATTAAAGAGAAATAAAAACCCGAATGCTAGTTATTGGACATCGAACAATTTCTTTAACCAAAGATATTAGTGGTCAAGTGGGAACTGAAGTTTTCTTCCAAACAGTCTCACTTGTTAATTACAGATAAAATATGCGTGCATTCTGCAGGAAGTACTCTTTGTCTCCAATGCGCAGTATTAATAAGTCATAGTTTGAATAATGATTATTCACCAATGAATAATGATATTGCTGGGCAAAACCTCAAAGCATGATATCATTATTTATTTCTGGCCATTCAGCCTTATGGGTATGGTAGGTGAAAAAACTTATTTATTTATTAATACAAAAATATTAAAAATAAATACATAATTTAACATTTAGTCTAAATTGAATTCATTTGGTCTTAATAGGACTTGGCTATATGCGTGCGTAAGAGTTTCCAACTCTGCCTTATATCAAACCCACCTATAACAAAAAAAAAAAATTAGAAAAGCAATTGTAAAAATAAAATAAAAGCTTCACACAAAAATTAACATGGTTGTAATCAGTAACCTCTAACGACAAGTTTAACGTCGTCCATCAAGAATGTTAATTTTCATCAAGTTTTTTTAGAAAAGATTTGTTTCGTATTTTTTTTTCCTTGTATACGGAAATTTATTATAAATAAATAAATTAAATGACTAAGGCTTATTCACCCAGTATTTGATTCGTTCTGATAAAAAACAAAGTTGTTTCAGGCCATCCGAAATTTATAAAAACACTTCACTTTTATGAGCTTGATTATTTTTTATTTAGCTCAATGTTTATGAGGTTAGAGTTCTGTTTACGATTTTCTAATTTTTGCATTCACTGCTCAATATAAAATTCCAAAAAAAAAAATTTATAAAATTTTAGTATTTTAGGCATATTTTTCCAAACCACAAATTGTTATTGTCTTTTTTTTTAAATTTCACTAAAGAAATTAGTGGATATTTAGTTTATTCTGGATTTAGCGGAACATGAGGTTATTCTGAGGAGGCTCAATGAATGGGCCCAGCAACCAAAAACAAGTTTATGATGGCAATATCCGGAAATTACATCAATTTTTTTTAAATTAACAATTTTTATTGATAATAAATCCTGACGGGTAAGTCTGTCTACGCTGAAACAAATATTTTGATATCGTTTTACTTCCCAGAACGCTGACCTGTCGGAACCAATTTCGGTTCGGTTGAGATGTAATATATTGAATTCCTGCTGTATGACCGGTTTAAATATTTAGTGATGTTCATGCATTGGATGTTTACTATCAGAAGATTTTCAAATTTTACGTTGTTTAATATCTCTAGTGTATTGTATAGCATTAATTTAAGTATAGGGTGAGTTTCACGTTAATTAAAAATTTTATATTTAAGTCCTTTAAATGAACAGTTTCAATTTGCTTGTATTCAATTATACTTCTGCACAATTCATATTCATAGAATCTATACGTTCAGATTTTCTCCAGGAGCTCCCTAGCAAGATGATGGACTTAAGATTAAAATTACCTTTATTAAGTAGGAAATAAATTACCTTTATTAAGTAGGAAATAAATTACCTTTATTAAGTAGGAAATAAATTACCTTTATAAGCTGTATTAACCTTAACACTGCTCCGCTTCGGACTTTCAGATGCTACTGGGTGCCTAGAACTGGAAAATGGAGAGACAATGTTGGTTGGCGGGGGAGAAGGCCGTGAGAAAGGTCGAGACTTGGCCCCTCGTACTCCGGCTGACCCGGACGCCCCCGCTCCCGTGAGAACCTGCTCCTCCCACAGGATTTTACCGGCATTGGACAGGTGTTGTCTTCCTTTGTAGCATCTAGACACAAAATAAATAATGCTAATAAAACTATAACGGGACTGATAGAAGATTCTAAAGGTGAGAATTTTAACGTCGTACCTTACGGCGACACATCCTTTTACGTTGCGCCTTGTTAAAAGTTGATTATTATATTAATGAAGCGAGTATATGAAAATAGTAAATATGGTATGAACGAGATCATTTATCACAATTACTTATAGCCCAATAAGGCAGATTGTAATTTTATCACAGTGGAGAAGAGAGAACTATAGACAATAATTATTCTGTTGTTTGAAATGCATCATAATTAGACTATTCCTAAGAATTCATTTCGGCACTCAAAGAGGTTCGTAAACTCGCAAAGTATATATATTTGTCGGTTTTGATCATTGAACTTTAAATAAATAATTCAATTAAAATATATTTTTAACGATGCATTACAGCTGGACCAACGTCCTACAAATTTCGAATTAATTGATTGTCCCTTGTAGGTTTGAACTTAAACATTTTATGAAACATTATATTAATGAATATAATGACAGCCTAAAATTGAATAAAATCATCGCACGTCACTGCAATATATTGAAACCTACCTCATTTTTTACCATTTCTCTTTTTACTTTATTTGATTAATTTAACTTAACTAATTTGGCAGGTCCGTCATGAGATCTTTAATTCAAATTGTTTTTATGTCTTTGACATAGGAATTTATCCCGATTGAATCGCCCGATCTCAAGGCTAATGTTGTGGTTATTAATAAATTGAGAAACTAGAAATTGTGAAATATATTCATATAAGATGGTTATAACGAATAATTATAATTATATAGAGTGCTGACAAAAAGTATAAAAAAATATTCAATTCCTTTTAAATTATGATAGTTACTACTAATTACAAAAAACATGAAATTTGAGCTCAATTTCTTTTAATGGATCCATAATAAGAAACAATATTAATATCACCCAATCGATGATCTTCCTGTAATCCAATCAGCGTTACTTTCGCTGTTGGTTCTTCTCCTCTCTTCCTGTATGGTAACCGCCAATTTGGGAGCTTGCTAACTCCGTTCTTCTCGACGGTTGTGCTAAGACTGCCCGTTTATCTCATCCCCACTCCTAGGAGCATAAGGGAAGATGCTTACCAGATGTGAGGGTTCCTGGTCATGATATTCTCAAATATCATGAATGTTACAATATACAAATAGGTATTGAAATTGAAATTTTGAGAAAGTTTAAAATGTGTGGATAACGTCCTTCTTAACACGGACTGGTGTCAGTCCCTCATCAGAATGTGTCATTCAAAATAGAAAAAAAAACCGCAAAAAAACTTACAAACGTACAGACGAATAATTAATAAAAGTTTAAGAAGTAAATTATGCACATCTTTTAAACATAATCAATACCACACAATCACATATTGATATTTTGAGAATTCTTGTGACTTTTAGTGAGAGGACAAATTTTTTTTTCTATTATAAAAAAATTGATTACTTAGTTAATCACGCCTAATTATTTTTAGTAATTTTAGTACTTTTCTCCTTGGTCCATAATAACGACACTGTAATAAAATCAGATGTTACTTAAATTGTCAACAGAAAGAGCAACGAAAATTCTATTGCAACGTAAAATTGACATCTTTCTGCTGTTATTAGTCCAAAGCTAAGCGCTTATAGTAATTATTTTGGAATTAAGATTTAAGCCCGGCCGTGAGGAATTTATTCTAATCGAGCATACGAATGTTTTTCATTAGGGGGAGGGGATTTAAACCTATAAAAGTGTATAAATATTTTGTATACCTTTTTTTGAATATTTAATGCTTTTTTGTTTCATTGCATGGTCCTACATCCCATTATTAGGCCTAAATTATAAAATATTTACGATTTGAGCCGGTAATAATCTGCAATAAATGAATAAAAACAGATTTGAGACAGGTAATTATTTATTAATAATAAAAAAAAACGTCATATGAAAATACCGAACGGAGGTGTTGATTTTGGACTAATCTGACGCTACCGATTTTTTATTAATGCATTTTCAGATTTTCCGGTTGTTGAATTTTATGATAAGGTCTGTCTATAAAATAGATTGTTTGATTTTCATTGTTTTTATTATCCTGAGGGCTTTTAACAATAAGTTGTTACTATCAATAGCTAAGGGCGGTCGACATCTGGACGGAGGGTGCCTGGCGACTTCAAGCAAACTATGTTGTGGCTAGACCAATATTGTCATGCCTTCATAATTTTTGTATGTTTAGTCTTTTATTTTAGTCAATCATCAAGGGCAATAGCTAATTGTAATAAATGATGTCATTGATACCACAGATAGACAGAAAAGAATTTTATTTGCGAAATTGCATACAATGGCAGTAACAGTGTTGTCAAAATGAGACAGTTTCAAATAAATGTTATCACCTGCAACCAAATTTTGTTGTAATTATCCTAATAAAAAGCTTATAGTCAGTTGGGGAAAAATAGAAACAACTTTACTGTGATAAAATTACAATCCGCCTTATCGGACAATAAGTAGTAGTATAATTCCTTTATTGTGCAATAATTACAATCTGCCTTTTATAAGGCAATAAGTAATTAAGATATATGCTCTCATTCATACAATATTTACAGTTCATCATTCACTCGCTCATTCATACAATATTTACAGACAGCCCAGAGACCCCCCAAATCCACCGCAAAGAGAAAGCGGAGTCTTGGGAAGTCCCCCACGCTCCTCCGTCAGCCGCGTCACCGGATACTAGCCGTGGAGGCTGAACGGACAATAAGTAATTGTGATAAATGTTCTCATTCATACCTTTATTTACAATTTTCATTCACTTGCTCAATCATACAGTATTTACAAACAGCCCTGAGACCACCCTAATCCACATGGTTGACACCTCCCTCGCATACGAAAGAGGAAGCGGACTATTGGGAAGTCCCCCACGCTCCTCCGTCAGCCGCTTCACCGGATACGAGCCATTGTTGGTTGACCAAGAGCGTGAGAGCCACAGACGCTCAGGGGAATAAATAAATAAAAATTATGCCCTATCTAAATGAAACATATATTAACTCATATAATATTTCTATATAACTATTCAATCGTTTTCTTAAATTTAAATGAATGTATACCTTAAATAAAGCCTACAATTTATTTGTTTTTTAATCTATACAGCCTCAGATGAAATACTGTCCATAAGGTAATTTGTACTTCCGTAAAAAGAACAAAAGTAATATTGATTTATTTCTCCAATAAAATCACTTTAACTGGCATCCTAACGTCCTCATTTAATGTACTTTTGGCGTGCCGAGGAGAATCA
This sequence comes from Acanthosoma haemorrhoidale, assembly GCA_930367205.1. Lineage (NCBI taxonomy): Eukaryota > Metazoa > Arthropoda > Insecta > Hemiptera > Acanthosomatidae > Acanthosoma > Acanthosoma haemorrhoidale. Next base: position 47,631,049 of record OV884009.1, read on the forward strand.
GTAACCAATTTCAAGTAACCAAGTCCGCTTTGCGCAATCATTGATTTCGAATCGCTTACGAGACTTACCTTACAAGATTGTGTACCTCTTTCCGTTTTGTTTCGAAACGCCAAAAGAGTCTGCGATCAATCAAGGTATAAACCCTGTGGCATGCTGAGGTGAATGCCAATAATAAAGTATATACGGTGACGGGGGGGGGTGAGGGGGTATAGGGGGTGGTTGCACATCAACCATTGTTTTTGTTTTCACCGGCGTGCACTGACCCCCCACAATAACCTTCGGTCTTTATCAATATCTGTCTGACCAACCTTCCCTCTACAAATCCAAATCCAGGTATCGGGGTTTTTTTTTTGCTATGTTTTTTTTATTTTTTATGTCGCATTCCTTCCCATTCAATAACACGCATTCCCGACAGCTGTATCACAACGTTCATCCGTGTACATCCATTGATAAATCATTAGTATTTTTCTCCTTGAAGTCAACAGTTTTTTGGGAAAACTATTTTGCTTGAACAAGGTCTGATTGTCCTATGCGTCATCGTCTCTAAATACAATATATATATTCAATTACCTTAAGGATGACCAACTTGTGCCAGTGATCTAATAAAATAAAAATATATCGTGAATGTAATTAATTGTCTTTACGTTTAAACATTCAAGTTTATTAAAATAAAAAATTAATCGGATGCTCAGCCTAAAAAAACCTACTACAGTAAATTTAAAAGAATCCAGAAGCTATGAGTGTGTCTAATCTATAACTACCCCCGTTAGACTAAAATACCACTACGCTCAATGACTTACACTCCACAAATCAAAATTTTGTCCGTTCTCAAACTGAAACTTATTTCAATAAAACAACAGCTTCTGAAAATCCACTGATCTTCTGATGCGTAAATAAAAAAATTGATTACGATCACCTTACAGATTATCTTAATTCAATTTTTAAATACTTTTATATTGTGAACAGCCTTATTTAACTTGTAAATTTTTTTATTTAATGTGTAAACATTTTATATTTCATTTGTAAATAACATTTTTGTAGAGCTTTTATTTTATTTTTCCTACTAGATGAAAAATGTGTGTATATTATGTTGTAGCCAATACACTTCACATGGGAAAGATACCGGAACATGTAATAACTATTTAGTAACACGTTGAAGTGTAAATTAAATTGTAGATAACGATTTCTTCTCTCTCTCTCTCTCGCCCACTCACTCTCTCACACACACTCTCTCTCGCTCTCTCTCTCTCTCTCTCTCTCTCTCTCTCTCTCTCTCTCTCTCTCTCTCTCTTTCTCTCTCTCTCTCACTCTCTCTGTCAAAAATGCAGGGATACATTTCTACAGTCTGAGCTTGATAATTTTAAGCTTTCAAGTCATTTTCTTTTTAATAGGCATGTTCTTGTGGAATATAATGTTTTCAATTTCAAGTCGACAAGTAGAAACGAACCGACAACCTTACCTGTTTTTTTAATACTTTTTTTTTAGGGCATGACAATCGCAAGGGCCATTGATGACCGCATACAAATCATTTCTCGTTTTTGATTTGACAAAGATTTTTTGATTATTTAACTTTTATTATTATTTTATAGCGTTTGGAAAGATATATTTTAAGGGTTATTTAAGTTTTTATACAATCAAAAACAGCAACTAAATATCTTATGGATGGACAGTGAGCTTCGTATAAATAAAAAGCTTCGAAAAAAAAAAACAATTAGATTTTTAAAATTATTTGTTGAATTACCATAATGTAAGAGTTATGTGTCAAAAATACAAACCAGGTATTCGAACCCATGGAAAAAAATAAGAGCGTTTAGTCGAAATTCGTAATACATTTGCTCATCATTACACTGTACCTACGGAGGGGAATAAAATAAATAAATAAGTAATAAAATACGGCATGTAATGAAAAGGTAGGGCTGCTAGGGATGACGCCTCATTTCTATCAAAGGGAAAATACTTCTCAATCATTGGGGAAACCGACAGGAGCTCTAATCAAATCGGGGCGAGGTAAAAATAAGTAGATTTTGATAGAGTTAATAAAGGATGAGCGGAGGAGGGAAGTGGGGAATTTTTTTCCCCCGCCTGCCGGCTCACCGATACAACTAATACTCGACCACTACTAGGCTTTTCCCAATATTCCCACTTACCCCCTCTCCTATACGACCGCGTTCAACTTCGTTTATTTCACTTTTTTCTTGCTGTACTTTTCTCTTTTCTTTTCTTTTTTAATCCTGAGCCTAACCGCTTTATCTGTTAGCTGAGGATTTTTGTCGAGGTTTAAAAGTGTTTTGAGGTCATGAAAATCCCGGTTTTTTATTATCATTTCGTTTTTACGGTACGACTGTGGTAGGAAGGAGGCGTGTAGGTGAGGAATTTCTAACATTCTGAAAGAAAATGTTACAGCCATTTTAGTAGTTGCCATATTAGTGATAATTATTTTATCTTTTTATGGACCCAAACTTTCTTAATTTGTTATTTTTAGAGAAAGAATTTCATCTACATGTGCTCATTTCATATGGTTTGTGCCTCTAAACTTAAACAGAATTAATGCTTAAAACTATAATAACCAATTATTTATAAGCAGGAAAACTGAAAAAATAAAATTACCTAAAATTAAAAGTGGTACTTAAGGATAAAATGAATGCCTTTATGTACCTTCAACCCAGTTGAAACATTAAGGACACTTTTAACTAAATTATTGTTGCGACTCAATTTTCAAGAAAACTTTGAGCGCTTTCTTTTACTGCGTTATAAATAAAGTCAAGTGGTATAATGCAGTCAGGAGATGGTAGTACTAGTTGTATTTATTATTCTTAGGAATTTATTCTGTATTCTCTGCAGTTTAAGGAAGTTTCTAGTACAGGTCATACTCCAGCATGGCGATGCATAGTTTAACAGTAATCTGACAAGCATTAGCTGAGAACAATTTAAACCTTATATCTAAATTAGGGTCAAATACTACTGTGCTAGATGAAATGTACTTAAAGTAATGAATAAATGTATACGAATTAATTTATCCATATACATAAGTTTTATTTATTAAAGTTTAGAATGAGAATTTAGATAAAAGTTTTTGTCAGTCTTTGGAACGTAATTTGTTTTTTAAATCGGTTATTCAAGAAAAATTACAATCTGCTCTACATAATATGGCTATGGGTAATTATGATAAGTATACATACTTACAATATTTCATTCATTCTCGTATACATACGGTATTTACAATATATATATACTATTTTATACATTACTATGAAAGTGGCTGGAGGATGTAATAAGAAAAAATGAGTGATTACTGACACAACTTCGGATTGGATATTTTTCAGTATATTATCAATTTAAACTAATTTATATGTGTTAATTATTTTTATTATTCTTCCTATGTGCGATTGATAGGGCATCTTGTATTAGAATTCTATGTACCGCAATTATTTGTGAATGCAAGAGTACTTTTTGTTAAGGTTCAACCAAATATTTATTTACAAGGACTTTAAAGTGTTATATTTTTTTTAACTGAACTTATCCCCACTCAACTCTGATGTGAAAGTTCTAAAAAAAAAAAAAAATTGTATTTCTCATTTGTAAGGGTGAAGATTCATTCCGAAATAAAAGTTAAAAATTATTATTTGGTAATTGTATTTTTTTTTTTTTTTTTGAGATTTGCCAGAATATATATCTCTATTTGATAATTTTTACAATTCAAATATACACGGGTTAAAGTAACTAACACTCAAATCCGCGTTACAGTGTTAGAGGAGTCGTTACTTCTCTATTAGAAGTTCCATGTAGGAACGAATGAGTTTCCCCTCTCCCACACAGAGTGCTCTGGAGTGCCACAATTCACAGCTTACATTCAGAAAACATTTTATTTTTATATTGAACTTTTAGTCTAAAACGATAATTATCGAATAAAAATGAGAGTTTAATGTCAATATACCGTTAATTAAATTGTAGATACATAATAAATAATACATGTAAATAGGTAAAGTTCGAAGGATTCGTAGGAAACAATATGGCATTGAAATATATGGAAAATTAATAATAATGAAGCTTCAAAAACTGCTCACAAATTGAAGTGGCCCATTTATTTATTCAACTAATTACTTATTGGGTCACCCAATTAGGGGTTTAACCAATAAAAAAAGACACCAGAACGAATATTCATTGATAATTAAGACAGAATCAAATTTAAATTTTTTATATTATGGTATAAAAAACTTTATTATGATAAAATTACAATCTGCCTCATTGGTCAATAAATAATTGTGATAAATGTTCTCATTCAAACCATATTTACAATTTTCGTTCACTTGCTCATACATACACCATTTACAAACAGCCCAGAGACCTCCCAAGTCCACATGGTTGTCACCTCCCTCGCATGCGAAAGAGGAAGCGGAGTCTTAAGAAGTCCCCCACGCTCCTCCATCAGCCGTGTAACTGGATAAGAGCCCGTGGGGCTTACCAAGAGCGCGAGAGTCACAGACGTTCAGGACATGATTGAAGAAATTGGCCATTGCCAGGACTCCCACTGTTACGTATTTATAGCAGGTTACGAGGCCACTTCCGCTTTAGTCTCCGAGGTGAAAAATAGGGACGAGGAGCAGTTTAATGACTGTGCTAGGAAATTAAGGTGATTGGACTATGGAATTTTATGAACTTGGAAGGGATGAGTTCAAGAATGTAGGGTATATTAAGATCATTATGAAGGCTTTTGTTGCTGACGTAATAAGGGGTATTTACTATTGTTCTCAGGACTTTTAATTGAAAGGATACGCTTAGTGTTCGACTTTTTTGCTGTCCCCCATAGCTCTATTCTGTAAGTCTAGATTGGCTTAAATATAACTATGTAGATTAGTAATTTATTTTCTATTGAGAGATGGGATGTCCTTCGAAGTAGTGCAGTTGCCCAAATCGTCTGTTTAGTTCTTGTCTGTTTAGACATCGTACTGTCTCGGATAAAGGAAGAGGAATGGAATTAAAAAAAACTAGTGGACAGGACTTGTGGTGGAGGGTAAGGTTATGTGGGATTATTTTGCTTCATTCACTTTGATTCGCCATTGGTTGAACCAATACTCGATCTCATCAAGGTGTTTTTGAAGGTTATGGGATGATATTGGTGCCTGGATGGGAGGACAGGACTGGATTGTCATCTGCAAATGTTGCCAAGAAGGTATTGGTGGTAGAGGGGACATTAGCGGTGTATAGATTATAGAGGATGGGACCCAGGACGCTGCCTTATGGAACTCCTGCTTTTATGGGATAGTTGTTGGAATATTCTAAACCACAATTGACTTGGAAGAACCGGTTTGAAAGGTAGGACTATGGGATTAGGAAAAGGGTCTTTGATTAATATCTTTTTAGCTTGTAAAGCAAACCTGCGTGCCAAACCCTGTCAAAAGCTTGACCTATGTCCAGAAATGCAGCAGTGAAATACTGTTTGGCTTCAAGGGCTGAGGATATGTGATCAACAACGCGAAGGCCTTGTTGAGCAGTGGAATGTCGTAGGCGGAAACGAAACTGGTGAGTAGGAAAAAGGTCTTTGGATTCAACAATTCGAAGTAGACGTTTTAATAGGAGTTTTTCAAATATTTTTGAAAGGATAGGGTGTAGGCTAATTGGGCGGTAAGATGAGGCGTCATTTTGTGGTTTACTGGGTTTAGGAATAGGACAATAATAGAATGTTTCCAGAGGAGAGGAAAGTTCAAAAACATACCCACAGGGAGTTAGACCCTGTTAGACAGAGAGGGGAGGTGGGAATTAAAAGAATCGGATCGGAAGGATGCTAAATGCCGCTTTACCAATCTGTAGTAATGTTTGTACGAGTTGCTGAGGTAAAGGATTTTGTTTGTGAAATTTTGTATGACGATGCCTCCCAAGCCGACCTCTAGATCACAGTAGTGAAAGAATGCACTGCATCGTCTAGGTCTTGGAATGTTTTCAGGGACAGTTTGAGGTCTACGGAATCTGTAAGAAGCTGGCGGAAGTGGTCCTACTCAACTGGGCCCCTAATAAATGAAGGAGGTGGCAGTTTGTGGATTGGTCTTAGGGAAACGGTTAATATTAAAGGGCTATGATCGGAGGAGAGGTCATCGAGGCGAGTAAGTGAATATTTTAGTGTTCCTTAGCTATTGTAGAAAAATAAGTAGAGTAGATCAGGATTTCGGTTGGGATCAGACGAACAATAGGTGGCTGTGCCAGGAGAGATAGTGGAGCAATGTTTCCGTGCGAGTGCAGACCGCAAAGCACGTCCATGAGTACAGTACCTGTTCCATGATATCGTGGCCAGGCTCGTCCAAAACTGCTTGAGAGCAACCAAGTCTACGCAGCCATGAAACTGAGAATGACCTAACTCTAAAACAGGCAACGCCCTCCCGTGTTCTTTAACAATAAGTTGAATAGAAATATTTCTTTAGGTGATTAAATTGAGATTAAATCCCGATTGCGTAAACAAAATGAATTTGTTTATTTTTTATTATCCTAATAGAGATTAAGATTAAGATAAAGATTGTGGGTAAGTTATAAAAATTGTTTATTATAAACTGGTAAAAGAAATTAAATATCCACATTTCTGTAAGTGGTCCACTTTAATTGGTTAGCAGTTCCAATTAACTATTGATAATTGTATAAAAGGGGAATTGTTTTTTTTTTAACCCCTACTTTCAATATATAAAAACAAAACTGTAGAATATTATAAACTAAACAATATGAAATATCTGTGGGTGGCTCCTTTTACTGCATTAGATACATTTTAAATGGCTTCTTATCCTAAAACAAAGATGATCTTTTTATGGTTAATATTTAATACAAAAACAGGACTAGGTGATGGGGCTAACCTTTGGATTACAATGTGGACTTACAGACTATATTAAAACTAATCTTACATACTAACTTAAAACTAGAGTGTTCCTGCCTCGATTTCCTTCTGCCATCGATGTGGAAACGGAGCGGGGGTAATTGTGTTAAACATGGGGTTTGTCATAAATTGCAGAGAATCGAATAATTTGAAATGTCAGAGTTCATCCACCGTAGGCACCTCAAAATCTTCGTGGAGCTCACTATTTCTCCACTTCGGAATGTAATAAGTCGTACAACTATCATGAGTATCCCGTTTTGAGACTGAATGGATTATTTTCCAAAAAGGTGACCTTTTTAAGGCTTTCCCTGCAAGGCCATTCCGGTTACACAATAGTTTAGGAACACTAAACTATTCACTCACGCGCCTCGATGACCTCTTCTCCGACCATAGCCCCTTATTATTAACCATTTCCCTAAATCCAATTTACAAACTGCCTCCTCCTTCATTTATTAGGAGCCCAGTTGACTGGGACCACTTCCGCCAGATTCTTACAGACTCTGTAGACCTCAAAGTACCTCTGAAAACATCCAAAGACCTAGATGATACAGTGCATTCTTTTACTACTCTGGTCCAGAGGTCGGCTTGGGAGGCATCGTCGCCCCACCGTCATCCGAAAACTCACAATCAAAATGGTTTACCTCAGCATCTCAAAGACCTAATCCAATCCAATCGCCGCTCCAGAACAGTATGGCAAAGATCCCGACATCCTACTGATCGCCGCTCATACAATCAGCTCTGCAGACTCCCATGTAAAATGTAACCAAAAAAATCCTAAAGTATCATCTTGTATCACACCCACTCCGTCGTGATGATGGGTCCTGGGTGGCTTCGGATGGCGAGAGGGCGGAGGAATTTGCACTGCATCTTACCCATACTTTCACACCTCACCTTTCTCATCAAAACCATACTCATAGTACAACTGTTGAAGATATTTTCACTTCACCTATCCCTCTCCCACTACCACCAAAAGCCGTTAACCCCTCTGAGGTCAAATACCTTCTGAAATACTTACTTTACCGAAAATCCGCTGGATATGATCTTCTTACTCCTCGAATCCTCCAACAACTTCCTCCTAAAGCCATAATCTTCCTAACCTATATATATAATTGCATTATCCGAACGACGCACTTTCCTCTCCTCTGGAAACTTTCCATTGTTGTCCTATTCGCCGAACCCGGAAAACCACCCAATGACGCCTCATCTTACCGTCCAATGAGCCTACTCCCTATCCTCTCAAAAATATTTAAGAAACTCCTCTTAAAACGTCTACTTCCAATTATCAAATCCAAAAACCTTTTCTGGACATAGCTCAAGCTTTTGACAGATTCTGGCTGCTTTACAAGTTAAAAACATATTTACCACAGACCCTTTTCCTAATCCTAAAGTCCTACCTTTCAAACCGCGTCCGCTGTGGTTTAGAATATTCTAATTACTATCCCATAAAAGCAGGAGTTCCACAGGGCAGCGTCCTGGGTCCCATCCTCTATAATCTATACACCGCTGACGTCCCCTCTACCCCTAATACATTCTTGGCAACATTTGCAGATGACACTGCAGTCCTGTCAGCCCATTCAGAACCTATATATAGCATATAGAATGTAGCATCCCAAAACCTTCAAAAACACCTCGATGAGATCTAGTACTGGTGCTAACAATGGCGAATCAAGGTCAATGAAGCAAAATGTTTCCACCTAACCTATACCCTCTGCCACTAGTCCAGTTTGCTAGTCTTTTTAAATTCGATTCCTCTCTCTGCGTCTGAGACAGTAAGGTATTTAGGCTTCCATCTCGACAAAAGACTGACATAGAACCCACACACGAGGCTAAAAAGACCAGAACTAAACAGACGCTTTGGACAACTGTACCGACTACTTCAAAGGACATCCCATCTCTCAATAGAAAATAAACTACTAATTTACAAAGTTATACTCAAGCCAATTTGGACATACGGAATACAATCCTTTCAATCAAAAGTCCTAAGAACAATAGTAAATGCCCCTTATTACATCAGCAACGAAACCCTTCACAGTGATCTGAATATACCCTATATTCTTGAACTTATCCCTTCCAAGTTCATAAAATTCCATAGTAACCTATCCAACCATCCTAATTCCCTAGCACAGTCATTGCACTGCACCACTTACCCCTATAATCTTCTTTGGAGATTAAAGCGGCAGTGGCCTCGTGACCTGCTATAACTAATTGATAGTGGGAGTTCTTGCAATGGCCAGTTTCTCTAATCATGTCCTGAGCGTCTGTGGCTCTCGCGCTCTTGGTCAGCCTCCGCTGGCTCTTATCCAGTGACGCGGCTGACGTAGGAGCGTGTGGGACTCCCCAAGACTCCGCTTCCTCCTTCGCATGCGAGGGAGGTGATAACCTTGTGGACTTGGGGGGCCTCTGGGCTGTTTGTAAATATTGTATGAATGTGTGAATGAATGATGAATTTTAAATATGGTATGAATGAGAACATATTTATTGCCTATTAAGCATTAAGGCAGATTGTAATTTCATCTTAATAAAGTTGTTTAAAAAAAAAAAATATTAAATAATTTGACTATATACAGATGTATGGCTTAGAGTATATTATTTAACCTGGCAACACTCCAGGTACTTATAACGTATTAATAACTATTAAAAATTAGATTTTGTGTAAGCAAGCAACCTCAAAAAGACTTTTAGATCAGGAACCTTCTTTATTTCTTGTTCTTAATTCTTTTTGAAACAGGAATACTGTAATACTTAAAAGAATAATTACGAAAGCACAATAAAACAACACTTAACTTAATAAATAATAACATTGGAAAACAACAAAAATAGTATAAAAATACACCTGGGAATGATATTTTTTTATTATTGAATTATTACCCATCAATTATTCATTTAAGTTTTTATATACTTCATATTTGTAAAATGGTTTTGTTTTAATCTACTTATACAATATTGGTTTAGTATTTTAAAATTTTTTTTGCAGTAAATGTGACCTTACTATTGGACATATTTCAATCTTGGTTAATTAATTTTCAAAATAAATATTGGTACGTATGGAAAACGCGGGATCAATGCAATTGTGTACATACTAGAAGACTGAAACTAGCGCTTGATGTAACACAACATTTAGATTTGGTAGTTAATTATATAAGATTGATTTTGGGAAATTAATCATTTTCTATGCTCAAATAAAAAAATAAATTGAAAGTTTTTGCTTGATCTCTGGTAAATAAGGTTTGATTGTATGGTAAAAATGTGTTTTTATTGCTTTTGATAAAAAAATATTTAAAGAAAAATAGTTTTCTAATTTTAATTAGATAAGGGTTAGTATTTCTTTCTAGGTTATATAACCTTTCCAATAATGGCTTTTTTGCTTCTAATGTATGCAAATTAGGGTTTCCCTTTCGAAATATTCAAGTAATTTTCTATAAACCTCATGTTTCTAAAATGATTTTGTTTTAGCAGAGTTACATACATATACAATATTTATTTACTATCATCAAATTTAATTTATTTTTTCAGTAAGATTACCACCAATTCAGTTCATACAAACATTGAAAAGTAGGTGTTTTACTCTTTTTATTGTTTTCCAATCTTATTATTTATTAAATTAATTGTTATTGTACTATGTATTTGTGTGCTGGAGTACTGACGGAGTTGGCGTAGGCAAAACGTAGGCTTAGGATATATTAATGAAAAGAGATTGGGAGGGACTCAAAGATTTTGTTTTTCTAACATTTACAAAATACTTACTTATAACTACTAAGGTTCATAGTAAAACCTAAAATATGAGTATAATTGTTATATTATTGAGGTAGACTGCATGTGGGGTAGGATTCGACGTGGCGTGTATGAGTGGCGTGATGAATGGGCTTGTAGCCATGGATCAGTCCTAAGAACACCTCACTTTCCTCGCCAAATTTAATTCTGTTGACGATGCGATTAAAGAGTCGTGTTGAATCCGCGGTTATGACGGCTCAATCATCAAGGACAGCCCTAATTCCAGCAGGTCGGCTTACGGAAGCCCCCCCCCATTATATTTTTTTAATTGCCACGACGTCGGGCAGAGAGGAGGAGGCGATGCCGAGATGAAGGATCCCCTAACAAGCAATTACAGGTGGCCGGCACGTCACCTGCTTACTCCTGGGGATACATCATCAGGATTGATGAGCACTCTCCCCCTAAGCCCTCACAATTAGTAATTGTCTTGCTTGCAAAAAGCAGCAGCCTCCAAACGACACATCAATCTTCCTTTCAGGGGCAAACATCAGCCACGGCCGGCCATCTTCTTTTTGTTTTGCTCCGACCTACAGCCTGCCCCCACCTCCTGCCTGCCCCGGCAACTTCCTCCCACCTCGTCCTGAACAGTTTTTAAAGCGGAGTTTTTTTGTTTTTTTTTAGCCAACGCTTGGTCCGCTTTATACCTCCAAGGATGGCTTACTTCACACTTTACTTAACCGACCGCCCACCTTCATGGTATTCTCACTTTATGAAATATAATACTTTTCTCGGATGATCACCCAAAAACGTACTCACTGTTAGAATAAAATAAAAATCTGTCTACTAGGACTAAGTCCTCTAACAATAATTATAACTAAGACAATGTGTAGTCTTAATATTCTGGCATGTAAAATAATAAAACTAATTGTTGTATATGAAGAACATATATCCAGGGCGTCCCTAAAAAATGTATAGACTACTTAACGGGTCATAAATTACCGATTTTTCTTTCTTGTCAGGGTGTAATTAATTGGAAATAATGAATATTTTATTGTCACGACTTTTTTGTCTTAGTACAGTACTCTTGAACTCTTGTGTTGCAGTACTCTTTGTTTGCTGGTGAAGCTCGTTGATGTCGTTGATATTCCGAAACATCCTGAACAGTTCCATTGTTTCAAACTTATTTTTTATCCGATTAATCGTAATTCGAGTAAGTGGATCTGCCAGAAATTTTAAAACAAATTTTCTTGGTCTAATCATTATGTCAAAAATATTTATACCCTGAAAAGAAAGAAAAAAACAGAAAGTTATGACCCTTTAAACAGTCTACGTGTTTTTTTGAGACAACCTATAAGACATGTCTACTTAATGACGTAGTAGTAAAGATGTGATGAAAGAGACTGGCTTTGAAAGTAGGAAGTGTATTACGGGAAGGACCAGGGCTTTGTTGTTCTCTGTTTGTATGTAGGATTTGAATTTTAGGAAGTTGGAGATTTAGGATGCATTTTTGGATTATTATAGAAAAATTACCAAAGATATATTACTTGATACAGCCAATTAAGTCTTGTGTGTAGCTTGGTGACGCGGGAATCATTGCGAGAACCCAACACACATCTAGCTGAGAAAAACTTTACTTGAAAACTAATTTTATAAATGACCCTCGATGCTCTTAAGGAAGGAGTTGCTTGCAAACAGAAGTTGCTGTTGACCCAGCGATTTTACAAGGGCATCAGATAGACAGATATAAACAACAATCTAGGACCGTGTCCACTATGAATAATATCAATGCACATATGAATAAATACAGCTCTGACCAATAAAAATGAAACAATCCGTCACACGCAGGGAGAAAATGTAATAATAAAACGAAAAGGTGCACTTCAAATTAAAAAAACATCAAAGAGTTTGTAAAAATTTTAAATACAAAAAAAAAATGTATAATACACAACTACATCAAACGAAAAAAAATAAAAGTAATTAGGTTAAATACATAAACATTAGTGGTTTGTTAATACAACAGTTAAATAGTGACAATCGTATATTGTTAAAGAAATAAACATAAAATAGGTAATTGTAATGGTCTAGATTAATACGTTTCTAGCAGGCTTCTACCTGGTTGATAAGAATGGTTTGGAATAAGAGGGTTTTAAAAGTACTTAAGGATGAAGTGCGATATTAAGAGGGAGGGAATTCCAGTGAGTGGTGGTGCGAGCAAGAAAGGAAGTGTATGGACTGATGATCTGTAGGAAGGGGTGTAAAGATCAGAATCTTGTGTCCCGTCAGTAGAGTGAGGATTTGAACTGTAAGATATTATATATATATATAAGGGGATGTTACAAGAGTTCTTGTGAAACTCATTATTTTTTTAATGCTGTGAATTCATTGTTAGTCGTGACTATATAAATTATTTGATGAGATCGGTTTGGGTGGATGTAGTGATTTATTAATAATTAACAACAAAAGACAAAGTACTGACAACATCTGGACTATAACCCACAACCACTCCGCTATCCAGTCGGAGGATCCACCAGCTGAGCTCCACTGCCTCGAGTGACAACCAGACCAATAAGAATTCTATTCGCCCGAACCCTCACAATTTTACTGCAATTTGGATTTTTATTTGTTATATTATATTGATTTGATTTATATGTTTTCCAAGTTATGTATATATTGTTTATTACTTGTATGGTGTAATAAGCGTTAGTTGTTGGGCTCGGTCGTAGCTGCACTAATATGCGTGAAAAACGTACGGTCATCCCTTCGTGAATGCTCAAGGAAGTCCTTTCCACGTATGGTTCTTGCTGCAAGTCAACTTATCGACCCTAGGGTAGTCTCAAAGTAGTGGTGGGTCTTCAGGCTTTCATACCTTGCTCTAACTACCCTTTAGAGTTGTTTGGTGCTTCAATGCAACCAAACGCCTGTTCTGTTAAAATAATCCCACAACCGGCGTTTTAAGCGTTATAAACTTGGGTTCATGCCTGTTCAGTTTGAATCTCTACCTTTAAGTACTTTTAAAAAGTGTTGAGATAAAAGAAAACGTGTCAGAATTTCGGCTATGTTAGCAATAGATATGACCACATACTGTTCATCCATGAAGTAACCACCCAGACTAACCGGGGTTAAGAAAATTGCCTGTTCTGGAATCTTTTGCATAGTAACGAGCTCTCTGGTGGATCATCATTGTAAAACTTCAGAAGAGATTGGTGTGAAATTCGATGGGGGGAAATAAAGGGGTAATGGGCTGGGGAGGAAGGTGAAGAGTTGTAGGGATTAAAAGTTGGTCGCCACCCCCCTCCCCCCCCCTCATGCAGGGCCCTCGGCCTCCCATCATATATATTTTGCATATTAATCAATTCTGAAGGCTATAGGAACTTGAAAATTTGGCCCTTCTCGTTTTTATGCAAATTGCGGGAATGAAGGGGCCCGAAGCCGGAGGGATTGTGGTGGAGGGAGAGAAGAAAAAGGTTCTAGGGTTAGTTGGAGGGGGGTTGTCATGGGGTGGAGGGGAGGTTGTGTAAAACAAAAAGTGAAGGAAAAAGGAAAAAAAAAAAGTGGATAGAGAAAAGAAAAAAAAAGCGACCTAAAGAGCTTGCGAGGCCCTTCAAATTAGTGGCCCGATAACCGCAAAGAGTTAATCACAGAGCTTGGGCAGCACTCTTGCAATTTGGGGGCGGCATTGTCTACGAGGTAGTGGGGGGGCAGGATGAAAAACATTCTTTAGCTGGGAATATTTCGGGAACGGGACGCCATATTCCTGCTTCCCGGCCCTCATTACCTCCGGCAAAAGGGCTCTACCTCCGACCCTCATTTGAATAGACAAAAATGCCTCACAAAAAGGAAAGAAGAAAGGGTTCTATACAGGCCCCTAATGACGGGGTAATTTTGGCAGTGTGCCTAGAGTCAAAACCTCGGAATGAAAAAAGAAAAAAAAGCTGAAATATTCTAAATAAAGTATTAACCATTTATTAAATAGAGAGACGTCGTATACATAGACATATGGCTTGGTCATAAAAAGGCAAATCACAGCTTAGTGTTTTTAATGACCGGAAATACGCTAGCTATCAATCAAACGCAAATCAATAAAAATACACTGATTAGAAACTGTTTATAACTACAATAATCCCTTAACACTCACAAGGGTTATGTTCCAGGAATGCTGAGTCCATCTGCCTGTGCAAATATGGTGGGGGGGACACGTTTTATGATGGGCGACAAAGACAAAAACACATTTGTTTTAACGTGTGTTTCGTTTTCTATTATATTGAATCCCAGTAGGTATATAATTTACACATGTATCCAGTTGTAATATTAAATGTTTCCTTGCAGATGTTAAAAAAAGAAAAGAATTATTTGAGATTGTCATTTGCTGATTGAGTTTGTGCCTTTGGAAGTTCAGCGTATTGGGTAGTCGCGGTCTACATTTCAATAAACTTCAAGCAACAAATTATTTATACTCACTTTAGAAAATCTCACTAATGTTCTTATAATTCTCATTAAATCGATTTAGTTCTGACTGACAGAAAATGAAACACATAAAAAAAAGTCAATTTTTTCAATGGGTTTTGTTGCATCTATTGGGTGAGTAAAAAAATAAAAGTATTCGTGTTCAATCTTTCTGCTGTACATACCTTCTTTTTTTTTTTTAATCCACGATTAGTCGAATACCCAATTCACGAATATGGAACCCTCCCACATTTTTATATTAACGCATAATCAAACCTTGTGGATTTTAAACCCGCGAAATTTTAGAGGTTAGTGTACTCAACAGATAAATATGGTACTTCAGGTGGTAGTAGTCCCATTAATAAGCATTCTGTATTATTCTTAGAACATATTGAGTAGAGGCTTACATGTAGAGCATGTTGATCATTTTTAAAAACCACTTTTCCATTATCATTGATATTCGTTTTCGCTTCGAACAAACTACTTTACTTTAATGATGTACATCACGGTAAAAGGGGCTCATTGTGTACGATATATCGAAAGGTGCAAAAGGTGTGCGTAATATCCTTCCTCCTAATTGTATTAATTAATAAATTTGTTACAATGATACAGACTGATATGATACAGATTATTAATTAATAAAATTTGAAAGGATATTATGCACATAGGACATAGTAACATTTAATCATAGGGCTCATTGTGTAATGGTAAGAGTTAAGCCTCATTCCCACGGCGTGTGGTATGGCAAACCTTGAGTGCTCGAGGTTCGCACTAGCAGACTTTTGGTCGGTTGAATTCTACGTTACAACTCTCAATGAATTTTTCAGGATTGAACAGTGGCGATGAAGTAGCGCATGCCACAGCGTCTTATGCATTGTTAAGTGGTGAGTTTTTGAAGAGGAAAAAGTCTAAAGGCGTTGGTTTATGGCGTCATTGAACAAACATTGAAGAAAGTTTTTTTTAACCTAAATACTATACCGAAACTAATTAAATAAATTAGGCCGATTAAACAAATCCAATAACTCTATAATAACTTTATTATCCCACTCCATTATGATGTACTTGAAAATCGCTTCTACAAAATCAAGCAGGGTGTGTGAACAGGTGATGAGTTTTACTGGGTTGTCATCTGTCGATCCACAAGTCTATGGTGTCCAAAGCATCTATCGACATTTCATGGTAAAGGACGAGCCGCCCCGAATCACCTCGAGCAATAACGAGTCATTACTTTCCCACGGCGCGAGGTATGACTCAGTACAGAAAGGCGCCTACCCTCAGATTGCGTCACAGTAAACCTAATCCAAATTCAAAGCACTAGACTATCCTATAATAAAATTGAAGTATCTAAGTGCATCACAATAAATCTCAACATACGTATTGAAGAATAGTGATGAGTTCACTTTAATTTTTGAACAAATATTTGTTAAAAGAAATTCATTGAGAAGCTGATTGTGCTGAGATATAACTTTTGTCCACTCGATCGAGGCAGTCAGTAATGAAGAGACGTCGGTCATCAAAGGGATTATTCGGGATATTGGTGGGAGGGATTGCTAATCGGGAGGGACCGCCTTGTCAATCCCAAATCCAGTTATCGAGTAATTTCTCCCTTCGAAGCTGATCAACTTCGCCTCCATTCACCTTAGAACGCCAATATTCTCCATGAAAATCGCCAGAACCTTTCTGAGATTCAGTATTTTTGAACATCTGGTCATTTCCTTTGGGCTTCGATAGTTCAGAACTAATCCAATCAGAAGTAGTTGAATTGTTAAAAATAGTCCATTTGAGGATCGGCTGCCTCTTGACCAATATATTATGACATTATGAAATAAATTGTATTTTTTTGTAACTATCTATAAACAAAGCTCAGGGCGTTGAAAGAGAATGATACCGAGGTATTGGTTTCGCTTATGGAAATATAACTCTTGTGCACAACCCCTATCCTGTTTTATGCATCTCCGATATAGTCAAATAGTTATTAGACTTTCCCAAATCGCCCCACCCTTACCCGGACAGACAGTACGGACAGACCCAGTAAAAAAAAGAAATATAAAAATACGTTCAACTAATTGTCAACTTCGAATTTCAACCCTTCAGAAATGTTGGAACGAACTGTTCAATGAAATCCCAGAGACAACAGATAACACCGATAGCAAACCAACTGCTATTGTTAAAGGGAAAACATTAGTGACACTGAAGCTGCTGAGTGACATGTGATGTCGGGCAAGAGTAAGCAGATGACGAAATTATAGACCTTGATAAAGGACAGGAAGCGGAGCCAGACAGTGACGATTTAAAAACCATCGGCGAAACACGCATTTCTTCCCGAATTACGTAAGTTTATCAATCGTTCCATTAATATTTATTTTGATTATAAGGAATATAAATCCAGTTCTATCGTGAATTATTATTTTTAAGGTTGCATTAACATTTGTGGAACAGTACGATCATTCCACCCCCTGCTGACGTCATGCTCATATGACACTGGCGAGACATCGTGGCTCGGGAAAGGTTGGTAAAAAAACAAAAACAAACAGCTTTAAACAAATATTTTAAAGTTTATTCTTAATACATATATCAAATAAATGTATAATTACTTACATTTTTCTTTATTTCGTATATATCCTAGTCACTCTCCCATATCCGCATTATTTTGGCGTGAGTAATCCGGATATGGGACAGTCTACGCTGCAGATTGTACGAAATAAACGCATGAAATTTTCCAAAAAAATAAAATCTATAATGCACACACCTGAAATTTAAGATGTTCCAAAAATCAAAGACTATGAATTAAAACCTAGCATTAAAACCATATTACGAAGTTAGGAATATACTATATATTTTAAGATAGATTAAGTCATTTGCTTGAAAGTAGCACTTCCATTTTCGGGCTCAAAATTACTTCAGTGAGCTACAGTATCATTCGAAATGGCAAAAAGTCCCTATGAACTTTCAGTTTGATCTATTTTATAATACGGTATTTAATTATACATCCTGATGACAAATTGAATCGCATACCAGCCTGCGAATGTCATTACCAAATCATACGAAATTATCGTTCGACCAATTTTAGAATCTGCCCTTTATATTAGGGCAACAAGCCTCGGCGACATATTTTATAAAATATCGTGTAACTCGTCCCGACTCCGGTTGCACGTCAACTTGCTTTTAGGGAATTAGAAGAGCATGGTAAACCAAATCCGGTGAATAAGGTAAACATAATGGACACAGCCAGTGCATCAGTGAGTGAAATCATATTTGCCTCTCCCTTCGCTTAATCACTCTGGAGTCAGACCGGCCCCTTTCCTCTCCTCGTTCCGCCATAGTTAATCCATAAAAATTTCTTTTGGTGTTTATGTCCGTTGAAATTGCTATTATCCTGTTTAGTATGAGATAAAATTTAGTCTCGGTCATTGTAGCCTAGCAATAATGATAAGGTCAGGTAAGTCTATGTATATATACGACCACTTCAATTAACAAACGTTCGACACAACCAAATATCCCTAAAAAAAATACCTGGGGATAGTAGGGAATTGAAACGTGACCTTCATGAATGCTGAGGGATAACCACCCATAGAGAATATTCGAAGCAATGACAAATCGACGAAAGAGACTTTTTGCTCTGATGAACTTGCCAATACAATCGGCAGTTCCAATCCGAAGACCAGCAAGGCATGCAATACTTCTAACTTTGTCCACGATGAACAAAACATAAATGCACAGAGGCGAATGGTAACACTTGTAACTGGGAACATAAGCAAAATATAGGAATTTTTACCGGGGTTTTTCCCCTCGTGAAAGGTTGCTGGGATCTATTATAAGAGGGAATGAATAAAATTAATGAAAAGTATCGTCCAATCTTGATAATCCGGCTATTATGGGAACGGCAAGTTGTCGGATTATCAAATATTCCGGTCCCATTGTTAAGGTCACCGATGTGTATCTCACCTCCCCAGGATGTCCCCACGAAGCAGAGATATCAGAGAGATCTCGCACGCAACACCTGTTGCAACATGCCAGATAGCAGCAGTACAAACTTAGAGAGCCACAGACTCTCCACACGTAAGAGGAGAATACTGGCACTCAGTAACGCGTTGATTACAAGGGGATTGCTGCTTAAATCTCGAAGGAGGATTGCAGGTATGTGTCGATTGAAATAGCGATCTCACCGTAGGATTAGGTAGTGCTGTACATGTGTACGGAATTCAAGAACTTTAGAGGTAATGTTCAAGAGTATTATAGGGTATATTAAAGTGACGTGTAATTGGGCATTTACCATTGGTCTAAAGATTTTGGATTGAAAAAATTGGATGCCTTTGATGTTTGACTGCTTTGTTTGTCACTCACAAATTCGTTTACACCCTATATATTATAAAACATCTCACAATATCCTGATTGTGCGATAGTCTAACAGGAGTTATGGGAAATTCCAATAAAAAAAAAAATGACGGCACTAAATTGTTATTCTCTTAAGCCGCTGCTCAAAACCCAGACGCAGAAACAAAAAAAAAAATGTTCCGGTGAAAAATTTGTAAAGCCAAAAATATAAATCGTATTTAATATCGTTCGAGCCTATCGCAATAGGGGTAAATATATCATGGAGTAGGAATCAGGGGCCAAAGATAATCGTGGCGCCCTGGGAATGGCGCTTAACATTGGAGAAGTCAATATAGATAGGTGAGCTTTCCGGTTGAAATGGTGACTAAAGAAAAGGATATGTGAAGTAATAATGAAGGTGAGATGGGAACAATCACCCCCAAGGTCAAGCGGAAGCTTTGGGCAGAGGTAGACTAGTCGATAGGTAGTCATTACCGCCCCATTAGTCTGCTGACTCAACTCTCGAAGCTGTTCGAGACAATCATCCACACACATCTCTCCGAGCACTGCGAGTCAGAAGAAATCATCCCACCAGAGCAGACTGGTTTCAGCACAGGCTTAAGCACGAATAACAACCTGGTGAGGTTGCAACACCACGTCGCATCGAACGTCCGAAGCAACAGAGCTACCACTATGATTTCTCTGGACTGTTCGAAAGCTTTTGACTCTGTGGATCACTACATCCTACTCCAACGTCTGAGGGAATACGAATTATCGGAGTAGCTGCAGAACCTGATGAGATCCTACCTTACAGGCAGAACTTTTTCGGTTCGTATAGGCACTACGACCACGACCCGAAGAAACTACTCTGCCGGTGTCCCCCAAGAATCGGTGCTAGGCCCCTTGCTGTTCAACATTTACACCGCCCACATCGTAGGAGCCTCATACTCCAACTGCGAGGTATCCGCGTATGCAGACGATATAGGTGTTTACAGCAATAGCATCAATCCCTCAAGAGCCCTGAAATTCGCTGAGAGCGCTAGTCAACAGATCGCCGAGAAACTCGATGCCGTCCACATACAAGTCAACCCGGCCAAGACGCAAGGAATAATATTCAGTTTCAAATCTGGGAAAAAGAAGCTCCCGAAATCCTTCGTCTTAGACGGCGTAGAGTGCCCTATAAGCAACAAGCTGTGCTACCTCGGGATTACCCTCGGTAGGCACTTGTCGTTTACAACGCATCTCGGCAAGAAATTAAAGAGTGTTAGGAAGAAATTCTTCAGCCTCGGACACCTACTTCACAGCCCGGCTTTATCAGTACGCCTCAAGCTGCTGATATACCAGAGCGTCCTAAGACCTGCTCTGATGTATGGGACCCCTCTCTACAAGTATTTGACTTCTAACACTCTCCAAACGCTCCAGCAATTTCAGAACAGAGTTCTCCGCACCTCCCTCAAACATACCCCGTTCGACCGAATGAAGGCAGACGAAATCCACAAAAAATTTGAAGTGCTCACTATTCAAGACTTTATCAAGAGAAGGCACATCAAATTTTTTGACTCACTCCGTCACAGCCACAACCCACTGTTCTCCGACCTTCAGCCACCACCAATGCCCGTCAGATGGAAGCACTGCTGGACCGAACTTGGTATGTGCACTACGTGCAATGCTCAGAACAAAAAAAAAAAAATGCTCAGAGCAGTTCCCAGGCGCCTAAAGCAGCCCATTACCGCTGCGTAGTACTGAGTAGCATACTGGCATGCCAGAAACCTACTAGGCTAACTCGAAGCTACAACGCCTTCTCAGTCATGTCGGCCGACAAAAAAGGGGGTGGCCGACACCGAGGCGCAGGTGGAGCATCGTGTAACCTCCGGCCCCGCCGTCTGTGAACAGGCAACCTCCGAAGAGGATCCTGCCACCAAGCCCACGGACGCAGCGGCTAACCTGCTCCTCTCCCGGCGTCCCCTTGGGGGAGGAACCCATTCCACCTCCCCCGTTTTGAGGTATCCCATCCGGCGCCACCGGCCCTCAGCTCCTGGGTAGTCGGAGTTATTTCGAGGGGAGTAGACGTACCGAAGAGCGGCCTATATTCTACTCCCCTTAGTGATGTCCGCCTGCCCTACAAGAGAACGACCATCGAAAGACGGCCTCCCTTGGGGCATTTGGATGTTCTGGTAATCACTCACCCAGCGGTTTTGCAACCCTAAGGTTGGGCGATGAGGTTTCCATTCCACCACGCCATTCACCCCCACCGTTAGCCGTTTCCGGACTAGCAGGAGAGCCCAGCCCGAACCGAGACAAGTCAAGGATGCGGGTGGAAGCGCTGGCACACTGGGGCTCACCTCCTGTACTTAAAAAAAGTATTTAAACAGTCGGCTCCCCAATACCTTTGCAATCCAAACCGCACCCAGAGACAGGCCCAGGTCGGGGTGTGCGGCAGGCTAGTGAAAGCCTACCACCGTTGAGCACTCCAACCAGCCGGAACGCCCAGCCCGCACGTGGAGACTCGCCTCTGGTCGTAGCTATAAAGCGCCGGCGCACTGGGGCTCACCGCCTGTACTTAAAAAGTATTTAAACAGTCGGCTTCCCAATACCATTGCGGTACAGCTCGTACACAGAAACGTCCCCGGACGTGGTGGTGGGCTATGGGGTGGGGAGCACCCGTCCCGCAGGACGGGCGTTGCCCCAGCCCCACAAGGCGGGCCAGCCGAAGCCTGGAGAATGAAAGACATCATAGAACCAGAGGACTAAAGGACCTACCACCCAGCCAAAAGATCGAGGCCGATCTCCCGGCCGACTCAACCGACGCCACATTACCCCATCTACCTGTGTAAGCAGGGTCAACTTTCCACCGAGAGGTGACTTATTTCAGGCCCCTGCCGGGGCGGGCGCCAGGCTTCGTCTGGCCTTCAACAAACCATCGCCTAGGCTCAATCCTTGGTAGACTCTCACTACCTTCCTGACTCCATCCGCCTTTCTAGGCATTCCACACCCTATATCCTTCTCATACATCCTTAAAATAGGGGTCTCCCCTTAGTGAAAGGCACTTTTCAGCCAAAAATAATTTTCCTTATTTTTCCCACATTCCTATTTTTTATAAGTTTGAGAGCTTTGAAAAAAAAAAAAAAAAAAAAAAAAAAAAATTCAAGGGCCAACATCCATGGAATTCCAGTCGAAGGGGGAGATGTTAATGCAAACAGTTCAACTGTTCGTGGTAAGAATATAGTAAGATGGAAGGGAGAAACTGATGTGGTGACATCAGCAACAATAAATAAAATGAATCGCTCGATATTGCAGACATTTACTTTCAAAGTTCCCAGTTACCATAAATAAGTTGATATGTTCAAGGGTTTCATCAGTTCAGTTACCATAAGTTAAAGGTTTCCATTTATTTTCAAAGTTACTTCTGTAATATAGAAAAAGATAAGTCACCCTTAGGATCCCAAAGTTGACATCGAACTTGAATGCTTGCTATACATTACTGCTCCCACCAATAACTGACTAGTAGGAGAGCTCAGTAGGAAATCTCGTTTTGACTAGTGATTATACTCTGCTGCCTGAGATGCTTAAGTCTAGAACCACTTGGTAAGACGTGATTTTTTCACGATTGAAATACTGTGATCAATATTTGATTTCATGTGAGAGCGTACGCTGTATTTATTAAGAAAACTGTGGTCAAAACGAGGATGGGATTTTGAGTAAGGAAAGATTTATTCAAATGGTCAGTTCACATTCAGGCTCGCATTTAGGATCAGTAATAGACTTTGAAGAACCGCGACGCACGCCAGTTGACTATGACGTCGATCAATTGAACACTGTAGGAGCCGAAGGAATTAATCTCCGCCCTAACGATTAGTTCTGCCCTAGACTACTTTAAGAGAGGAGGGAAATTTTTTTTTAAGGACGCGTGGGGCATGAAAAGGTTGGGTGACCAGTGCAAACTCTTAATCAGTGTCCCACCCCTCAACAGCCTCACCCTCCTTCCAATACATTTTCCTTTCGGTCGTAGTTGGAATACTAATACGGAGGGGGGGTTGGCACCCCTTCAATTCATGCCGGCGAAAATTGGCGAAGGGTTTAAGTCCGAGTAATGGTCTTAGAGAGGGCGGAATATATTTTGCTGTATTTAGCTCCAAGTCCTCGCATCCGTTTTGCCTTTCGGCGCCCACTGCTGATAAGTGGCCACCGGGTATTTTTTATGAGCCATTTCATTCTTCGCTGTTATGTAAATTACCCGAGGAGGAGGAAACGGGAAAGATAATGTCAATGTTCATGAATTGATGAGTTGACTGATATAGAACATTCTGCCGGATAAGCTGACGTTTTTTTGTTGTAATTATTGGCTGGGAAATGCAACTCAATATTAATCAGTAGAAGAAGAACATTTGAAAAAGTAATCGGATGCTGCACAGAAAAATTTCGATATCAATATCCACCAGGATTAAGAACGGTTCATCACAATTCCTAATCAATTGGACTTAATAGATTTTTTCTACCTTAACGTCTTTGACCAATTATTACCTTATTTCCTTGGACATATCACCATGATTTAACACTTGTGGCAGTGGTTTCTTCACCAGGGCCGGATCTACAAATTTTGGGCCCCCCAGCAAAGATTCACACCCTCGAACCACCAGGAGTTCTGCCCATTTCTGAGACTTCTCCATGGTTTATGGCTTTTATCGAAGCACTTACTTCCCAGTGATTTTTTGAGTCAAATGCTCGTGCACCATATTCGTGCCTAATTTGTTTTCGCGTCGAAACTGTATAATTATTGATTATTCTTACTGTATTAGAATTTTCTGGTACAATGTTCTACACTGTCTTCTGTTTCAATACTCCTGTCGTAAATATTTAGGGACAATACAATGTTTCGAAAGTACTACATAAAACATTGGTGCATTTTCGGAATGGGCGTGGTTGGTTTTTAGCAGGGACCTTTTAGATTTAGTTTTTAAAGGACACCTTTTAGTAGGGCCCCCCCTCACCACTGGGTTTTGTGGCGCCTAGATCCAGCCGTTCTTCACTGTAAAGCGTAGCCCCTATGGAAGGGATCTTTTATTTGTGTTTAATTAAAAATTAAGTATGGTAGTAAAACAATAAAACTATAGTAAAGGCTAGAATAGCGTTCAAAGTCGGTACCCACAATATAATGTAACCGTTAATTTTTCTACCAGATTTCTTCCGTTCTCGGTTTTCCTCGTTTCTTCCCTAATTTTGGGACGAACTTGTGTACTTTTTCGGGGCAGGATTGTTGACCTATTCTCATTAAGAGGTCAAACCAGTTTTACAAGGTACTTTCTATAGCAGGAAGAAACTCATTCCTGATTAATTATATTATGTTCTGTCTGTCTGTACGTATGTGCATATCTTTCGGAGGATACCCCTTGGATTTGATATAAATAGAAACTATTTTTATATTATGAAGATTACATAAGTCCTGAATTCCGAATATATATATATGTTACGCTCCGGGCAGCATCAGTATTCAACCTTAATCCCCGAATGTCGGGATGTAAACATAGAGGGTTATAGACTTGAAATAAACAGTCTAGTTCTAACTTTCATGCGTGTTGCTTCTTTGAACCTTTTTTCCTTTTTTTTTTAATTCGAAAGCCGATAAACATTAACTGGTGCCGAAACCCGTAATTCGTGGATTGGGAAGAAAACTAAGCGACGGCTGTTCGATTTTTTTTTTGTCTTTTCCTTTTTGACGTGTTCAATAAAAAGGTGAAGGAGAGACGCCATCCACAGGCACTCCGCCAACATAACCGGCAAGAAATCGGCAGCTTAAGACGACAGGGTATAATCATGGATACCACATCACTGTAAAATAGTCCTCTGTGGGTACGAAAGAAGAGTAAATCGGTAGAGGAGGAGGAGAAATATAGAATCGTCGTTGATTTTAGAAAATTAAATGAGAACACAATGGATGAGAAGTATCCAATTCCCCGGTTTGAGGACAGAATGAATGGATCCACAATATTCAGCACCTTGGATTTGAAAGCAGGGTACCATCATATCAAAATGAGCGCTACCGATCAACACAAAACAGCGTTTACTTTCGCAAGGGGGCACTCGGATGGCATTCTGTTTGAAGAATGCTCCGATGACTTTGCAGCGATTGATGGACCAATCCTGAGGGGGATTGACGAGACAGTATGCCAGATTTATATGGACGATCTGCTGATCTTCAGCTGAACGGAATCTGAACACATTGAACACTCCGGAGGTTATTCCGACGATTGCGTGAATTCGGGTTAAAATTGTCGATAGAAAAATCATCGCTGGGAGGATCGGATCAACTTTTTAGGGCATACCATCTCGAGGGAGGGAGTCCAGCCGGATTCCGCGAAAGTTGACGCAATTCGGAAGATGACTGTGCCGAAAGACGTCAAGGGCATTTGGCGACTTTGAGGTACGCTTAATTACTATCGGCGTTTTGTGCCAGACATGGCTGAGTATCTCGTGCCCATCAGTGACCTGCTGCGGAAGGCGGCGTGGGTAGTGATCACACCTATTATGGGGCAAAACGTTAGAAAATGCATGACTCGACTGCAAGAAGAACCAATCCTGGCGTTTCGCGATTTTGAGAAGCTATTTACTATCACGACCGACGCAAGTGAGTATGCAGTGGGAGCGGTGCTGTCGCAGGAGGGAGATGGCGGGGAGCGACCGGTGGCGTACCCGAGTCAAAGAATGACCGACATGGAGGCGCGGTACAGTGCCCTCGAGCGCGAACTTCTTGGCATCATATGGGCTATTGATCATTTTCGTCCATACGTCTTCGGGTGGAGATTCAGAGTACATACGGACCACAGGCCTCTTCAATGGGCGGGGAAGCTGAAGAAATCATCCGCCAGGGTGACACGCAGGAAGGAGTTTTTGTCACAATACAACCTGGAAATTGTATACAAACCAGGGAAGGACAATGTAGTGGCGTACTGGCTATCCCGAGCGATTACCGTAAATGCAGACGAGGAGGGTGAAATATCCGGGGATCTCAGACAATTCATCCAGGAATGGCCGCCCGGGAAAGATGGAAGTCGCGGTGCGCGGGACGATAGCGATGGGAGTGAACACCAAGAAGCGGAAGAATCTGCCGAAGAGTGACCGGTGGAAATGGAGACGATCGAGGGTATCATTAACGATAAACGGCGGCAAATTATTTGGAAGACGCAAATTGCGGACTACGCATGAAAACTATGGCAAGAATGGTATTACGACAATCTGGTCCCAACCGGGTGTTAAGGGCGACCAAATTTGCCGGGCGTTGAAAGATGCATCCAGACCAGGGAAGACCTACCACCTATTTGTCGGCAACGCGACAGTTTAGGAAACAGATCAAGAAATTATGGAGAACAGAACAACTGAGAATTGATCGATCGTTTGTTTGTTGTCTGTCTATGGTGCAGACACTGCGTGATGAGGAACGGCAGCGGGAAGTAACGCTTGTCTACCATCAAGGGAAGAGGAACCACCGCGGTGTGTAGGAGGCTTTGCAAGCATTACAGCGGCGGTACTTCTGGTGGGGTATGAAGAAGACGATCCAGGAGATTATAGGAACTTGCGATATATGTCTTAAGACTAAGTACGATCGACACCCACCAAAGGGAAACAGGAGGAAACACCCACAGCAGAGACGCTACTGAGTGAACTACAGGTTGACACATTCACTTGGAAGGGATATAAGTGGGTACGACAATAGATACCTTCAGCAAGGTAGCTATGGGGAACGATGAGAGAGAGAGAGTGAGTGAGAGAGAGTGAGTGGGAGAGAGTGAGTGAGAGAGAGAGAGAGAGAGAGAGAGAGAGAGAGAGAGAGAGAGAGAGAGAGAGAGAGAGAGAGAGAGAGAGAGAGAGAGAGAGAGAGAGAGAGAGAGAGAGAGAGAGAGAGAGAGAGAGAGAGAGAGAGAGAGAGGCTGTTCCTCAGTCCTTCAGCTGGCGGTAGCGGAGGTATACCGTTAAGGTTAAGTCGATCTCACTTAATCTACTTCAGAGTTTAGTGAGCGTTGTACTTAAGCAAACTTGCAATCGCTCCAGGTCAAAGTGTTGATATTTGCAACGTTATAATTATACAATGTAGCTTACTGTTATGCAGTGGTACATATCTAATTAGGGTATTTTTATTTTTTTAATGTGTAAATCTAGAAATATATGTATTTAGATATTTATGTGTATGGATATTGTATACGTATATGTGTAGATATTTTTTTTGGTTTTTGTTTACATTCTATTGAATTTATATTATTAATTCTTGAAGAATGTGTTTTATTTGTATTAATACATTTTTTTTTAAATTATGCAATGAGTATTTAAGAAAATGCCGAACTATATGTCGATGGTTCCATTCATTACTTTCTTCCTTTATTTCGTTAACATATTTACACTTTTGCCGCAACCAGATTAAATTTCCCTTTCCCAAACGGACGCCTGTCTTGAGCTAGCAGTTGAATGCTTCATCAATACGAAATGAAGTGCTGAGCGTAAGGCCCGTTCCGTGTATTTGCCTGCAGAGTATTGAAGTGAGAACAGGGGCTTTCGGCTTTTGAATAATTTATTGTATTCTAGCCTCAGTCGGGTGACCCTCACCTTGGCCAGAGATCCATGAAGGGATCCCAGAATACAAATAGTCGTTGATTAATTCAGTATATTCGTTTGGAAGGGGACAAAGCTCCCAGTCTTATAGCGAGGCCGAACGGAGCGTGACTCACCCAAGGACTTTCCTCCATCATTAATGATCCCGCTCCTTTGTATCGGACTTGAGAGGAGCGGAACTGAAACAACCCCTAGGGACCCGCTAAGGGTTCAAGGGTGGGGGTAGTCCACCATGCCTACCCCCACCCTCAGCCGGCCTCTAGCCTGAGGAATGTTTAGCCCTCAGCTGCTCCTTTAATACGACTTAAATTAAAGAATTCCCAGCGAAACCCCCTGCACTAAAGCAAATTAAACTTTGAATAAGGGTTCCCTCCTCCGGCTCTAAAAAAAAAAAAAGTGGTTTAAAAGGGTTCAGAGCCGTAGATCCTTAGAGCACTTAGCAAATTGATCGCCCTTGTAGGAGTATTGTCATTTCCTGATTTCAACATTCATCGGAAGCCTTTAGTCCAAATAAGAATGTTTGATTTGACTTACAGGACAATTGCGATTGAGCTGAGGTTTGCTAGTCCGGAACATCTAATAATCCGACACCCCTTACTTCGATAAAGAAACGACCACTGTAACCAATTTTTTTTGTAAAACATTTCAACATTTCCATCTAACTATTAAAGTAAAATTACGTGCCAAGGAGGATTGTTTGAAAAAGCTTCAACAGAAAACATTTTAAAGGGCAATAGCGAAACTATTTTTATTTAAATGTTTACATGCAATCAATACAGCAGAATGCGATGGGAGTACAGAACATCAGCGTACAGATTAGGATGGCCAGGGAAGCGAGAATAGAAGCTCTCTGGTACGATAATATGGAGTAAAATATGCCATAAAAAATATATTACGCGTTGTACAGCCAGTAGCTAAAATATTTAGCCATAAATAGGTGCGCAAAAAGCATAAATAAATATTATAACACGACAAAATTAGTATTTTGTTTATAATAATTTACGTTTTTCATTCAAAAAAATGCTAAAAAAAATCACGAAATTTTAAACATAAAATACTAATGACTCGTAGTAAGGAAGACATATTGAAACTTGTTTTGATAAATTAATACAACTGGAATTTTCTTTCACAGGAAATTAACACAACTGAAAACAGCTTTCCCGCCTGTTGAAAAAAAATTTTTATAGCATTTAATCGTGTTAATGCTAAACAACGCAACCCGATCGTTCAATTTTAAACAAAAATAATACTTGGATTTTGTCATGGTTTTGTATTCCTTATATAAACCGGTTAAACTAAACGGAAAAATGATTGTGGGAAGGTGGGACCCCCCCCCCCTTTATTGTGAATTTGCCACGAATTACTTCCAATGTAAACAAAAACATTGTACCTAATATTACTTTTACATTATTTAAACTAAAAAATAATTTTTAATTAAAATGAACATCCATTAAAAAAAAAAACAGTTTTTTTACGTGTTGTGAACAAAAATTAAATCAAATTATATATAAAATATGCTTAACATTTGCATTTTAAGACCACATATGCGCAAAACATTTGCGACAAATCTGCTAAAAGAATAAGAATGAGTTGATTCCTAAAGATACCTACTCATGTCATTGAAAAATAAACCTTGCTTACAAGATAAACCAACCACCAGTATACTAAAATAAATAATTTAATTATTTATTATCTTTAAAACAAGATAAATCCCAGTTCAAGAAATCCATGGATATATAATGATATTATTAGTAATTAACAGAGAAAGAAAAAAATGACTGGAAAATCCGGGGACATGCGCCTGGGACATTTAGTAATTATTAATAATTGTAAATAATATTTGAAACCGCAATAAAAATTTCGCATAAATTTATATAACAAACAAATATAACATTTTGTAATAACTAAACAACATTTACTATCGATTATAGATTTCCACATTCAAAATTGGAGTTTTGAAGTTCGAGAATATCAAAAAAAAAAAAAAGAGTATACTTTTCTTTTGAGTGCAAAATCGAGTAGGAACTTTTTCTTAAAAATAAAGTTTGATAATATTTGTAAATATTTATGCTGCTGGTCATCATCGTTGGGAGAAACTGAAACTTTCAAAAACCGTAAAAATAAAATTGATATCCTTTGATCTATTGGTAGTTTCAAAATTGACATATAATTGAAAATTAAATGAGAGGGATGTTTCGCTCCTACCGACATGTCCAACACATTAGTAACGGGTGTGTACGGGAGAGAAAATAACCGCAATAAACACGAGTGTATGTGTTAAGGACTACATATAACAAATATCACAAGAGTGAAAACACTGGCGTATGCTTGTAAGCGGGTTACTGCTAATTGCTAAGCTCCAAGGGTTGTATTTTCAGGCACGGAAAAATCTTTTTGTCTGTCTGCTCGATGCTGAAATTCGTGTATATAATTCAATCGATCTGAGATTTTAATTTATTTTTCAAAACACGTCTCAAATTATGCTTTAAAAAATAGTCATCTCAAGACGGAAAATTTAAACGAAAATAAGTGAGTCCCGGTTCACTGAATTTAAATAAAATAAAGCTTAAAACGAATTTTTTTTTTTAATTTTATTTTCATGGTAATGCTTTCGCAAAAAATACAGCAACACAAAAAAAAATAGCCAGCGTCATAAGTTTGTTAACGCAACTATCTATTTATTCTTTATTGGAAATGATTTACAACGGTCCGGGAGTACCAAAAATAAATTAATAAGATTCAAAATTCACTTTGAAGTCAACGATAAAATTCTCGTTGACAGTTTGGTTATTTTTTTGTTTTCAAAAGGTTATTTTTAGTCCCTTTCTTCAACAAATAAAAATATGATCTTTCGTCATTTCGGAATACTTGCTAAGACCTTTTTATTTCATTACACATATTAAAAAAAAGTCAGTTTTACAGTTAATTCATGTAAACGATAAATGCGAATCGTTGAACCGGAGTTACCTAACTTAAAAACACGTACTATGTAAAAAGAGGATGATTCTTTGGTCGTTCAGTCTGTATGTACTGCAATAGTTGTGAAAATGATCAAATCAAGCTGAAATTTGTAAGTAATATTCAACACCTCAATATATGCTGGTACTGTTTAACATAAGTAATAAAAAAAAACCGAGTTGAACCGCCTGAATGTGGTAGGATGTATTATTTTACTTGTGCTTATGAGAAAAATTATAATTTATGTAAATAACAAACTCAAAAAAAAAATTGATAAAACACGAAAAATGCTTAATTTAGTCACAGCTCAGTTGTTAGCAGTCAGAAGCTAATATTGTCAGAATTTTGTATAATATATTGTTTTGTTCAGCTGATCCATGGATCTACTTATTCTGTGGTAGGGAACTGGAAGTTTTAACTTTAACGCATGACTTTGCTCGGAGTTAATGGCGCTGTACGGCTTAAGTTATTGTCGAGGGACCAACCATTACACATGGGAGATATACCGGGCCTTTTTTTCTTTCCATTTTTTCTTTTTTTGTTATCTTCCAAATCGTCCCTTATATTAATAACTTCTTCTGAGAAGGCCTTGGAGTACATTTTCTGAAAATGAAACTCCCCCCAGCACAGGGGGTGCATATGGCTCAGGAGGTGGGAGGGGAGGGTCGGACCGGGGTGGGGGGAGGGTTCTCCATCTACACTTAATGGCACCCCTAGGGATATAATGAAATTTTTTTTTTTTTAAAGGCCGCCCCTTGGCTGAATAGTAGACGCTACATCTAACCCCGCTCCTATGGCCAGAAAGACTACTTTAGTCGCTTGTTAAATTCATTTGGCACGGAAAATAGAGTAAAAGGCCTGGAAAATGTGAATTATGCTCTTTTCTAGGAGGGAAAATTCTGCACAGCTCAGCGAGAAAATAAAAAAACAAGGCGCGATGAAAAAAACAAAAAAAGTGCACAAACAAATTTCACTCTTAGTGTCAAATAATGAACAGTGCAAGACAAAAATGTCTATTAAAAGTATATCACTTAAACTGAGAGTTCATTAATATATGAGTTCATTGTTTACTGGGCTAACGGCTTAGGTTTATAACAGAAAATAGTTTCATCAAATTTAAGAATGTAGAACGTTTCTAAATAGTACTCACATTCCCTAAAAAATGGAATTAATATCGAACACCAAGTTTTAAACTTATCTTCCATAAGTCGGTTGAATGATAACGGGCGAGCGATACCCGACAACATTCGATTGCTTTTATTTTGTTCACTATTAGCGATATTTGAACGAAATTTTATGTTTATATTGCGCGCATACGTCACCAAATTTACTGAAAATTGTATTTTTCAAGGATCGCAAGCAGTTTTAAAGTTATCGTCTTACGAATCATCTGAATAAGTCTGTCCAATCTGAGGGTGTTGCAGTATCCGACAATATTCGATTCCTTTTCGTTCGTTAATTACAGGCGATTTTATGTTTATTATTAATATAAATATCTTGCGATCTTGCTCAAAAGTACAAATTAGAATTATTACAAAAACCTACATAATAAAAAAAATCTACTAATAATACTAAATAAAATAAGTTACGTATATATGAATTTAGTTAAATATTATTCCAACAGGATATGTTTTGTGAATTTTGGATGCATTTTTTGAGGGAATTCTTACTTTAATTGTCTATTTCTCTCGTTAAAGGGTTTTCGGATATGGAAGTTAGAAAAAAGAAATTCTCTGTCTGGGTGTGTACAAACTGCTTGATTGTGGGCAATTGTAGGTACGTTAGCATGGTGGTTACCTTGGTGTTTCCGAGGGCAATTGTTAATTATACAAGTGCCAATTACCTGTAATTCGAAGAACAAGTGTAACTCCAAACCGGTGCACCATATGTCATTGTGGGGTTTTATGCAGTATTAATCTGTTTTCAGGGGTCAGTAACTATAGGCGGTATTTAAAAGAGTTTTCATTAGGGCATAATGACAATAAAATAAATTGAGATGTCAAATATACTGTGTGAATATAACTGCATAAGCCTGCTACTTGATGCAGACGTACATGGTACGTTGAAACGTCGTGCGTTAATGGATTTGCCGATCTATGTTTCACCGATCTCCAAACAAACTAATCTACTCATTTATGTATTATGGTTAGCATTGAACCCACACAGCAACAATTATTTTTATCTTTAAAAATGTATGCCCGTATGTTTTACGATAGCTAATTAATCCAAACAAAATATGCCTAAATTAAATAAATCGTTTTTGTCGAAAACTAGGAGGCTGACAATTTTTCTTTTTTCACCATTCAATATATTTTATAAAATTATACTCAATTTTCATTAAAAACCGCCTTTTCAACAAACAAAAAAAAAATTAGCTGTCTAAGAAATATCTCCAGAAAAAAAAATGAGATCGGTTGGAATGACAATAAATATACAATCTGAATTGTTGCCTCCCTAAAATTCATGTTCCTTGAAATTCATTTTTCGTTATTACTCCTAATGTGCCCTTAACCCGTAGTGGGGGGGGAGGGGTGTAGAAATTTAAATAGTTAAAAATAAATAGATTTTTAAACTAAAACTAAAATCTCCTTATACTTGAAAATAAAATATCTCCTTATTTAATTAAATGTATGAAAACCGACGACTAATTATTTTCTCCATACTTCCCGCAATTATATTTTAAACAGAATATTTCGATGTTTTGTCTGATATAGGTATAGAATCGAAAATCAATTAAATTTGTACCCAGATAGAACTAAATACAATTGCGTACTCGTTTGACGGTAGAACCTCTCCTTTAGGGGTCGGAAAAAAAATGTTTTAACACGTGACCTATGGTTTTGAGGCTTAATACGTTCTAATTACTAGTGAACCGTTGTTTTCTAAGTAAGGGCGTTTGCATAAATATTTGTTGCTGTTACTTACTACATACACCGTGTGTGTGGGCAACTCCGACGAGGAACAGACTACTACTGACTAGATTCGGACCTGCAATACTAGATACCTGTGTCAGGATCATCCCACGCTCAAGGGTCGCGGAGGGGGCGGCCACCTTTGACCCCGGGTCGCATCTTCGAGGGTGGGTCCGGTTCTTGTCAGTAACGGCAGTCAAGTTTTAGATATCTATCAGAGAACCCTCCCCTCAATTACCAAACACCCCACAAGGAAAGAACCACTGCTTCAAAATCGGAACAGTACCTACGTACCTAGGCAAAAGTCGAGAGTTAAGGAAATTTCCAATAATAATTTTAAAACTAAAAGGATAATTTCCAAGTGTGATCCATCCCTTAATTAAGGAACGATAACAATTTTAATGATTTAAATTGCACAGCTCTAAGTCAATCAGGGGACCGAAAATACTAGAAGAGACAGATTTTGAGATGACATCCGGATACCCATTGCAACCTTAACTAGAAATTTCGACTTCTTATGAAGGACTGACAAATCGGTCGATATCGATGATTTTTTTAAACGAACAATAGCATTTTAAAATAGCTATAGTTTACCGTAAGTGTACCTTCCTACAATAAAATTATATTTTCGTTTATTGCTGCTAATATACCGATTTAGCCCTGCAGGTTATTGCATTATACAAAATAATTTCGATTTTGATGAAGCCAAGTGTTTATTGATAATTTATTCTAAAATCTTATCTGGACGCCTCGAGGGCGGTTATGTCCGTCAAAGGTTGGCTGGCTAGGACGGTTATCCCTCAACTTTAAATTATCTTGACTGGATTCACAAGTTATTTTTTGAATTAGCAACTCATTTATCATCACAAGGCTGAGTTGACCCGGCCCAGACAACCTCGAAGAAAAAATCCTTGGGTGAGCCTGGAATCTAATTCGTGACTCCGGCCGTTAGAAGTCACCTTGGTAAACTAGCCTTGACGGTCATGCTTTGTTTATAAGCATTTATATGTTTTTATTGTTGACAGGTTTTGATAATATTAAGTACCTTCAAGTACCTGAATTGTTAAAAGTTTGGTTACACAATCCTTTTGTAAAAAAAGCCGTAGATGGTCTCTTAAAAAAAAAATGTATACGCACTTTGAAGGTCTATAATTTCAGTTCACCAATACCCAAATTGCAAAAGACTAGATAAAATATACAACTTTTCAATTGTCGATGTTCAAAATTATTACCGTTCTGGCAATGCACTGCTGATTCAGAAACTTCAATAAACACTTGGTGTTGTGGCGTATTAATGCTCAATAGTGGCTTTTAATTCTAACTAAGTAATTTAATTCTTCTGGAGTATACGTTATCTTTAAGGTACCCGCACTAGAAAAAATCCAGTGGTGTCAGGTCTGGGGAAACGGGCAGGGTGCTTTATAGAACCTCTTCGAACAGACTATCTGTTTGGAGGATTCTTATCAAGATATGCTCTTACATCACGATGACAGTTTGGAGCTGCTTCTCCTCTTGTTTGAAATATAAAAGAAAACAAATAAGGATGTCATGAGTCGTTAAACAGTGTAGTGTATCCATTTTTTTTTTTGGGACAATCTGTATTTGAAAAAATATTCTCAACTACCTGTATAAACGAACCTGTCTTATTTGAGCCTTAATCTCAAAATACGAATTAAAAAAACCTCAGAGATGGTATTTCGGAAGCAATTGATTATTTTTTTATTAAGCTAAATTCGTTCTTTAACAACCGCTGTTGGTGGATTCATATTTGTATTTTTTTTGGATTGGTCTTAATCTTTTCCCGTTTAAAAAAACATTATCGGCCCATCATGTAAAGCGGTGATAAAAAAAAGTCGTTTAAATAAGTATAAGCCCCTGGTTCCTAAGAACTAATTTATCAGGAAAAACTGAACGGGAATTTTCCTTCTTCCCCACACTTTTTTTTTTTTCATCCCTATATGAATAAATCTTCCTAAGGATTATCCTAACTTAAATTTTCTAAAGTTCTAAAAAAAATAAAATAAAATAAAACTCCGACGTCCTTCATCCGGGGGGTGGCATGTATATTAATGGGGTTAAAAATTATGAAAAGTAATTAAAAATAAATTGGATGCAGAGATAATATGGAATTACAGGGGTTTGTGGCTTAGCAGTGCAAAGACTCTGGTGGCCGGAGTCTAATTTGAAAGTAAAGTTTAGGAATTACCGCGGGAATAATTCATGATATAGCCCAGATCCCACCCAGTAATCCTTTTCATTATTATCCCTTCGCCCTGGAAAAGATAATTAAAACTTTAAATTTTCACTGATTCACGCTGTTAACTTTAAGCGTTGTTTATTTTGGCAACCCTCTCCCATTAAATTTATTCTTTCACTATCCAGTTCCTCTCCCTCTCTCTCTCTGGAACAAAAACTTCCCCGAAAAGAGTCCAACTTGGATGAATACAACAGCGACGATAAAAAGGCGTGTTCAAAAGCTGTGTAAAGTTTTCAAGCGTTTCGCCCTGTTTTGTACTTCGTCTCGGCTCCGTGACCCAGAATTAAGCACTTTGCATGACGGTTATATGAATGTTTTAAGGGGCTTAAATAAGCGGCACTTTGGAAAATTTTCTGTTTATATTGTTTAAATAAAACTCGGCAACGGCACCTCTACTACGCAATAAGGAGTTTCATTTCTAACTAATGTATTTCCAAGTCATACACAATTGAAATCTACAACTCATTAATTACAAAATGGCCAATAATTTTATTCTATACAGATAATATTATTCTATTAAAATAAGATTATTTTATTTATGTACAGATCATAATTAAACCGTTTGCATGAATTCAGCACATAGTATTTCAAGCAGTGTATTTCTTGTAGAACATGTCTTGTTACTTTTTGGAGAAAAGGGGATCATTAGCCAGAACCGTTTAATTACTTACTTACTATAAACAAAATGTTAGTTCGTTTTGAAGAGGTCGCAAGGCCATCTCCAACTTAAGGGTCTCTGTAGTTCGCCGGGGAAGAGATGGGACTGTAGAGCATATTAGGATGGCCATCTTGTGGAGGATTCTGGATTGCAGGGACTGGATGTGAACAATATTGAAGGGCTTGGCACTCCCCAAGACTTGCGAAAAAGATGTGAACAGGACAACATTGACAGTTTTGACTACTTTTTGAAATTACGTCTCAATAAAGTCACATCAAATGTTATCGACCTTTCAAGAAAGGGTTACTGGTGTCCTTCCTTCCATCTACTACCAGTCAGACCATTGAGTAATTCGAGTCTCAAGACCATATATGGAACTTTCTGTACATAGAAAACATTGAGAAGCAAAGGTTTGAAAAAAAAAAAACTAAAACCAATAGAAACCTTTTTGTACTACCTAAAAATTTACCCTCTACACGTGGCTAAGTTTGACAACTACATGTTGATAACGCTCCGTTTATACCTCGATCAACCATTTATTGATTCAACCATTGGTTTCGTTTTTGTTTTTTTATCAAAACCATTTATTTAATAATATACACGGAGTGAGTTACAGATCGCACAATATGGAATCTTTACATGAATGCACATCGTGCTGATTATATTTACTGCAACGTAGCTACAATTTATAGAAAGTTGGAGGTTTAAAGAATTTTGCTATGGTAGGCTGATGTACAGAATACAAGCCGTATGAACGTATAAGTGATAGGTCTCACCTTAAGAATAAGTGACGCTAATACTTACCTTAATCTAACTAACTTACAACATAGTTTTCCCGGACAGCCCGTTGCCATCAATACGGGAATTGGTTTTTCAAAACCATATATCCCAGTGTCTGTCCATTTGGAATCACTTGTTACACCTAAAGATATGAAATTTCATTCATAGATCTCATTTGATTTCGCAGTGGCATGAAAAATACTGGCAATCTATAAAACTTTAAATTACTTATAAAAAAAAAATGTTTTCAATAATATCGAGTAGGATAGATATGGAATTTTGAGATTCCGACTTCCTGATTTTGATTTTGTCTTTTTAAATATAATTTAAAAAAATGTTAGAGCTATAACAGTCTCCATGGTAGCTGCTGGATTATTTTTTAGAACCAACAACTGTTTTTACCTATTAGATCAAATGAAATATTATAAATTTGTTTATTATTTGCTTTTAATATTATCGTGTATGTATTGCCAAATGTAATTTAGGCCGATAAACACCAATTATTATAATTAGGCCCGGTTCGGAATACAACATTCTGAGCCCTTTCTTGATCTAATGTAAATTATATCAGTAGATATAATTATTACAGTAGATCCGCTACCGAGATTAGAACTTATCCGGCTTGACTTTACAGTCAAGGTCTGCTCAGTCAAATTTTGTCCAGACATTGACCAAAAATCACCCACAAACTTAACTAAACATTCAAACCATGAAGCATGGCCTCATGGATTGTTTTTGTAGTAAGTAAGTTTAATATTAACCTTTGGAGTAGTGTACTCAAACAGAGACACATGTATGTTGGTATTTATTGTATGCCAGAAAAAAAGGTTTGAAGTCTCTCCCAATATATTTTTTTTTATTGTTACAATCCTCAGTCAACGATTCGTCTATTGAAGCTTCATCGGGTATAAAGCAAGAAACATAAATTTACATATTTAAAAGAACAAATAGATACAAAACACTCAATTTAATAAATAATAAGATTGGAAACAATAGCAAAAGTATAAGAGCATAATTGTGAATGATATGACCAAATTTATATACATTAAAATATTATTATAGTATACATTATATAATATTACGTTATGTACATTTTTTGAATACTCCGTATACCGGAATTAGTAATCTTACTGCAAAATAAATTACAATTTTAAAATAGTAATCAATAAATAAATAATAGTAAATGTAAACAATGATACAAACATAAGAGTCAAACAAGAATGTAATCTTATTTAAACGTCAACACTGGCTAAACAGGTCATGACTACCTCTAACCCAAAAATTAAAGACAAAGTTACCAACTAAGGTGAATTAGGACATACGAAGCACTGTCATACAGAAATACTTGGTCACTGGTACACCTAAGTATGTCATAAATACGACCCAACACACAGAACTACAAGCTCCACACGTACATATTAAGTTGTTGTTTTTTAAGGTCTTTTGTTGTATATTTAATCTATTCGGCTGTGAATATATATATATTCAAATAGGCCTTACTTGAATAATTTAATATATTTTGCTTTCACAACAAAGGTCTGATGCACAGTATATTCCTAAGGTTGCTTAAAAGATGATAACTGCGAAAATGGACCCATTTGGGTACATTTCCCATAAATATATGGCACCACCAAAAAAAATCAAACCTAGCGATAGTAAAAAGATTTCAGTCAAAACTGCTTCGACTTAAATCACCAGTGCAGCTCGTTATGTGAGAAATTCGACCATACACACGGACGTACGAATTCCACACGTACATTAACAACTATTCCATAAAAACTACACACCCTTACCCTCGCATACTTGGACTAGCAACACAAGACTTACCTGACGCATGCCATCCACAAAATCCTTCATATGGGGAGGCATCACTGGATGTTCATCTCATTCATTCGTGTCATTATTTTCTGAATAAATTAAATATGACAGAAAAAAGATAGCATTTAGTCCGATTGTTCATAGGTGTGGGCAGAGGTAGGATGTACTCCATGATGAGGAGATGTAAGGGTCAAAGTTGTCTCGACCCCCGGTTTGCTTTGACCCATTGGCGTGGGAAGTACACACACCTCATCTAGTCTGTTGGCGCTCAGTAGGTCACCTCCCGTCATCTCATCGCCTCACACTGTTCTAAAACTGTAAGTAAAAACGGTTAATCCACGGGACAGTTTGTTTATATTTCATCTGAAAACCTATTTCGTTCAAACGAAAACTACAATATTGTCCAGTTCTAATATTTTAGTTATTTTCTTTTTTATTTTATTGAAAAGGCAATACAGTCACCAAAACGTTTGGAAAATTAAAAATAAAATAATTTGGGGGTATCTTTTAAAAATCAAATGATTTTAAAAAACTCATTCATTTTGTCATCATACAAACTTTATGACGCAATATTAACAAATGTTGGTCTGTAAAAAAAAAAAAACTTATGTTTTTATAATCAACAATAAGAAGTGCATATCCGATCTAAATAGGTATTTTATATCAGTATTTTAACTATTTATAATTTATTTTATTTATTTAAAAAGGAAGATATGCTATATAAACCTATATGGAAAAAAATGACTTTAAGTTGAAAATCCTGATTTTTATTTTTACTATCATTTAATAGGTTTTCAAGATACAGCCACAGAGTATGGGAAGTACATCTGAGTGTCATTTTAGTTTTACGTACTTTGTTTCGTTATTAACGTTTAAAAAAATCTTTAATTGGTTTAATAAAAAATAGAATTTTGTTTACCTATATCTATTTGCAGAAAATAATAATCAGCCCTAAAAAGGCAATAATAGATAATTGTGATATCGCATTCATACGATATTTAGAAATTTACTCTATCATGAATACCGTATGTAAAATATTTTAAAAATATTATAATTAATCTTTAATTACTCACCCATTCATATTTACATAGCCCAGAGAACCCCGGCAAATCGTTCTATTCTAGTAGCAACTCATATTCCCTCACGATGTCGATTAAACCCAATGATCTGTCGCCATAAATACCCTTTGTATTTTTTCATAAACTCACCACTGCATCACTATGATTTTGCCGATCCCTCATAATGCTCGCAGACAACAAGGTGTGTGGGCTCAGGTGTCACTAATGAAAAAATTAATTCAACCACCTTTGTAGCAGGCGTTACTCAATTAAACTGGGAATAATTAATCTCTTTTCTAGCTTTTAGCTATCAAAGAGGATAATCGATTGCTATTACTCGTGGAGATGCGAAGCGGCTCATTTTCTAACCCTGTTATATTGGAGTGGGGGTATTGGAGGTAGATGGGGGGGGGGGGGCAGCACAGGTCTCATAAGCGTAACTCAAAATATTCACTAGAAATTAAAATAAATTTTATAGATGCTCCGAAAAACGATTCACCGAACTCACTCACATCACTGAAAGACAAACAGTAATGATTCATATGAATTACTTGTATTTTAATACCCTCAACTTGTACACGTTTTCTTTTCTGATTTAAAACTTATGTTTTCTATACTCAAATTTTTTTCAAGTGATTTGTTCATATGCACAATCAGCTTTATTATAGATCGCACTTCTGATGATCTGAGAGATCAGTTTGCCATGAATTAGATACGGGTTGATCATTTATTAACTTATTGGTGGTTTTGGTTGATTATCATCTCATTTATTTATGGATTCAATTTTGACATATTGTGTATGTTTCATGTCCTGATCTGAAATGGTCAGAGGATAATGGTCAATTATATCAATAGAGGAATTTTTCAAAAATTAAGCTTTATCAAGATCCTATTTACTCTTCGTTTTCCATTTTGGTAGTTTTAACGTTTTGGGGATTTAAAAGACGAGAATTAAAATACAGTAGCAATTAATGAATAGAATCGTTACAAAACTATAATTATTAGATCATTCACCAACCTTTGGAGTAAATTTAACAAACAATAGTTAAAAACTATATTTGTCACAACTAACATTGTCATGCCTAATTTATTTTATAATTTTTAATTATATAAACAACTTTATTAAGATGAAATTACAATCTGCCTCAATACTTAATAGGCAATAAATAATTGAGATAAATGTTTTCATTCATACCATATTTACAATTTATCATTCACTCGCACATTCATACAATATTTACAAACAGCCCCGGGGCCCCCCAAGTCCACATAGTTGTTGCCTCCCTCGCATGCGAAAGAGGAAGCGGAGTCTTGGGAAGTCCCCCAATCTTCCCCACCAGCCGAGCGAGGCCGACGAAGAGCGCGAGAGCCACATACGCTCAGGACATGATTGGAGAAACTGGCCATTGCCAGGACTCCCACTGTTGCGCATTTATAGGAGGTCTCGAGGCCACTGCCGTTTCAGTCTCCGAGGAGGATTATAGGGATGAATGGAGCAGCGCAATGACTGTGCTACGGGATTAGGGTGGTTGGATAGATTACTATGGAATTTCATGAATTTGGAAGGGATGAGTTGAAGTATGTAGGGTATATTAAGATCATTATGAAGGGTTTTGTTGCTGACGTAATAGGGGGCATTTACTATTGTTCTCAGGACTTTTGATTGAAAGGACTGGATGCAATTTATTTTATAATTTAAATTTTAACTGCTGTGTGAAAAACGGGAAAACGATTTGGAGCTTTTGAATTTAGCTTTCTCAGGTGACGATCGAGTTCACACACACTCCCTTTTATCGATCAATAATCTAGAATCCTTAAAAAACAAATATGAAAACTGAAACTTCTTCCTTTCAATTTTTATATTTTCAATTTTCAAAATAAAAATCTTAAAGCTAATACTCATATTTTTTTGTGAATGTAATGTGATATTAAATTGAGGTCTGGGCTTTACAGTTGTAAAAGTAAGGGTTAAATTAATTAAACACTAACTACTTAGACACTGTAGACCGCTTTGTGTAGCCACCAACTACAGAACACATTCAGCCCTTTTAATAGTTGTATTACCGTGGAAATGAATAATGAAAAAATTTCAATCAGGACTGATAATTATGTCCACCCTTCTTTTACCAAAGGTGGCAGGTAAATACAAAAAAAACATTAATTTAATACCCTATATTCATATTTAAAAACTCATATGATAAAATTAGGTCCATTCACTGACATGATAGAACATTAATATGAAATGTTGTTCTTCAGAAATAATAAGAATAAAGAAACACAATATGTGAATAACCATGAACAAGATTTTATTAAATAAAATAAAACATTATGTGTTTAGAAAAATTAGCCACCAACACTTGGAAATATGCATGATAGATTTAATTATCAGAATATCAGAATGAAAATATTCGGTTCTGAATCAAGGCATTGTATTCACATAAGTTGGTAATGGTGTATTACTAATTAATAACTCACTGTGGTTTTGAATGATCAACTTCAACAAGCTAGGAGAGCAATCCTAAAAAGGCTCGAGGTTAGCTTTTATCATCAATAGTCCAACCTACAATCTTGAGATCAAGCTTGGGATGAAGCCGCGAAAATGGGGGAAACAAAGTTCTTACTTTTTGCCATATACCAGCCTTAATTATATTTATAAAAAACTACATGAAGGAACTTCCGTGTTTATAATCTAATTTTCCATGTCAGAAAAGTAATTAAGATAAACTAAAATTAATATTTTCTTGGATTTTAATTTTATTTTATTATAATTCTCAATAGACATCATCAATTACTTCCATTTTAATGATAAGGGCAGCTTGAATATATCACGTATTTTCTTATTAGAACCTTTTAATCTATAATTTTAGTGGAGTAGTTTACGTTTCTTGGAGGACTTAATCAGCGGGAATTATTTACTCAGTGAGCTTATATGTTGCCCTTACTCAAATATTTCGAATTAGCTCCCCAGAGTCTATGTCCACATGGGGATCATGACGGAAGTGGGATAGCGTACTCCTTATATCTCGAATACATACAAAGAAGGCGGACCAGACTATACACTGTGCAAACAGCGCTTTTCTCCCAGGGCCCTTCGCCTCATGGGAACGAAAATCAATTATGTAAGCACTTAGAGTTTTATTCAATTCTCTGTCCCCAAAAGCAGTATTTTAATCAATTTAACAATGGGCCCCTCCCCCTTAAAAGCTTTCGCGTTACTTTGGAAAATTAAGCCTAAATGAAACAGGCTATTGTGAGCTGAAAGACGAGTATTGAGTGCGCTCGAAGACTTCTGAAAAGCATTTTCCCCTTGAACGCTAGGAGCTCTCCCCCAATGGATGCGCGTTGTAGTACTTATCTGTTGTGTGTAAGTTGAGTTATATTAATTACTTTTGTACTTGTGACGACTTTATGAAACCTACTTTTATGATTTGAATCTCTCAAACTACGGCTCTTAGTAGTAGAACAGCTTAAGAAAAATCAAAAAAAGCATTTTCTTATTCATCAAAATCACTTGTGGGGGGGCACGCATGAATGGGTCGTTTCAATCAGAACCCTTTAGTCATTGACGTGTGCCAGGCCATAAGTACGCAATAAGAACCAGTTTCGTCTGGAATTGTAAAAAATTACCCGGCCTATTATGTAAATTGCACCAACTTACGACGGTATAAGATTTTTTTTATTAAATAGCATGTCAAATATTGGTGAAAATCTATAGTACCAATTAGAAAAACTAAGCATCTGGTGTGTAGGCCTATGAAACTTGTCGAATAAACGTTTTGATAGAACAGACGGTATAAATAACCAAATTAATTTTAAGGGATCGAAATGACTCCACTCCAGATCCCATAAACTACTTTTAAAACAAGTCCACCTAATTTCACAATATCAGATATAAGAATAGCGTTATAGGTTTAGGACGTACATCAATGCAAATCATTTTCAGTTCATCTGAAACGTATTCAGTCCATATTTCGAATCATCCCACAATACACTTGTTAGATAACCGAAAATAGATAAAGTTTACTG
The DNA here is from genome assembly GCA_930367205.1 of Acanthosoma haemorrhoidale. Taxonomy (NCBI): domain Eukaryota; kingdom Metazoa; phylum Arthropoda; class Insecta; order Hemiptera; family Acanthosomatidae; genus Acanthosoma; species Acanthosoma haemorrhoidale. The sequence continues at coordinate 47,675,435 of OV884009.1, forward strand.
GTAGGCTCGCATGTACAGAGCAAATGAATTAAAATAATGAAGGTTACCTTGATGTATCTCGTAATAAGCGTACAATTACGACCCAATGAGCGTACAACCGCTTGCACTGTTGACCCAATGATTGATACTGTGACCAAAAACAGGCGCTTCCATACTCATTTGCGGGAACGTGTTCATATACAAAATAAAAATACGGGGAAGCTGAGAGTAGATCAGACACCAGTAGATTCGATTCTTCCACAATTTGTTCATTACTAAAGTACTCTGGCACCTCGCCTGCCGGTCCGAAACAAAATTATGTCGTAATCTATGTTACTTGACAACACTGATAAGTATTTTTTTAGTTACAAAGCAGTTTTTTATTATATGTAGAACTTACCACTTATAAATTTTTCATAATAACGCAGAAATTAAGGTATATATAAGTTTAGGGCTGCTTACAGTTTTTCTATAAATATATTAATATGAGTATTAGTGTATGTATAATCTCGATATTTCCCAATATAGAGGTAACAAGGAGTGCAACACCTAGCTTTGTGTCAGGGAACAAGGCTATTAGGCTTAATAAGGCCAGTGAATACCGACCGAATTACAGGATTTGTAGGTGCGAAGTTTTGGCAAGGCAGGATATGGCACGAAAACCCTTCTGGTAGCAGACAGCCACATGAGTGAAGAGGCTGCAACCCTTTTTTCTTCGTTGGAGGTTTATGACACCCACGAGATGAACTGTGGAATAAAGCTAGGTAAATGCTGACCAGTTTTTGGAACGAGAGAGATACAGAGATGAAGATACAGTACAAAGCTCCCAGTCGGTTCTGGAGATGGGACTCGACAGTCCTTCTCAATCGGTGTGGGAGGAGACGAGACATAACTCAAGGGTCTTAACTCAACAATCAGCAATAGGGAGACATCCTTGTACGTTTTTTGTTATTAAAACTGTTTTATTATGATAAAGTTACAATCTACCTTATTGGGCAATAAATCAATGTTCTCATTCATACCATATTAACAATTTTCATTCACTCGCTCACTCATACAATATTCACAAACAGCCCAGATACCTTCCAAATCCACATGGTTGTAACCTCCCTCACATGTGAAAGAGGAAGTGGAGTCTTGGGTAGCCATCCATACTCCTCGTCACGTCACCGGATACAAGCCAGTGGAGGCTAGCCACAGACGCTCAGGACATGATTGGCGAACTGGTCATTGCTAGGAATCCCACTGTCACGTATTTATAGCAGGTCACGAGTGCCGTTTTAGTCTCCAAGGAGGATTATAGGGATGAGTGGCGTAGTGCAATGAGTGTGCTAGGGGATTAGGGCGATTGGATAGGTTACTATGGAATTTCATGAACTTGGAAGAGATGAGTTTGAGAATGTAAGGTTTATTAAGATCGTTATCATAACGTATTATCAAGGCTTTTTGTTGCTGACGTAATAAATGGAATTTACTATTGTTCTCAGGACTTTTGATTGAAAGGATTGGATACGCTTGATGTTCGACTTTTTTCCTGTCCCCCGTAGCTCTATTCCGTATGTCCAAATTGGCTTAAGTATAACTTTGTAAATAAGTAGTTTATTTTCTATCGAGAGATGAAAGTCCTTTGAAGTAGTCTGTACAGTTGTCCAAAGCGTCAGTTTAGTTCTTGTTTTTTAGTCCCGTATGTGGGTTCCAGGTCAGTCGTTTGTCGAGATGGAAGCCTAAGTACTGTAGTAACTTGGATACAAATAGAGGAATGGAATTAAAAAAACTAGTGGACAAGACTTGAGCTACATGGTGAAGGTAATGTGGGAACATTTTGCTTCGTTGACTTTGATTCGCCATTCGTTGCACTAATTCTTGATCTCATAAAGTTGTTTTTGAAGGTTATGGGATGCTATATCCGGGTATGAGTGGGATTACAAGACTGCAGTGTCATCTACAAATGTGGCCAAGAAGGTATTGGGGGTAAAGGGGACATCGGCGGTGTATAGATTATAGAGGGTGGGACCCAGGACACTGCCCTGTGGAACTCCGGCTTTTATGGGATAGTAATTAGAATATTCTAAACCACAGCGGACTTGGAAGTAGCTGTTTGAAAGGTAGGACTGTTGGATTAGGAACAGAGTCTGTGGTAAATATCCTTTAAGCTTGTAAATCAAACCTGAGTGCCAGGCTCTGTCAAAAGCTTCAGCTTTGTCCAGAAAGGCAGCAGTGCAATACTGTTTGCTTTCAAGGGCTGAGGATATGTGATCAACAACGCGAAGGCCTAGTTGAGCAGTGGAATGTTGTAGACGGAAAACAAACAGGTGTGTAGGATAGAGATTTTTGGATTTAACAATTGCAAGGAGACGTTTTAATTAGAGTTTTTCAAATATTTTTGACAGGATAGGGAGTAAGTAGGCTAATTGGAAGGTAAGATGAGGCGTCATTGGGTGGTTTACCGGGTTCGGCGAATTGGGCAATAATGGAATGTTTCCAGAGAAGAGGTAAGTGCGTCGTTCGGATAATGCAATTATAAATGTAGGTTAGCAAGATTATGGCTTAAGTAGGGAGTTGTTTGAGAATTTGAGGAGTAAGGAGATCATATCCCGGGGATTTTCGGTAATGTAAGTTTTTCAGAAGGTATTTGACCTCAGAGGAGTTAACGGCTTTCAAAGAGTTAATTAGGGACAAAAATCAGGTTGGATCAATTTCAATTTTTTTTTTGTAACTCCAATGCATTACGCTGAGTTCAATATAAATCATTTCAATTCAATATCTTATTTTAATAATTCAACTTGAGCGTCGAGGTGTGGTTCACTGGATAAAGTGAGTCGATACACTATATAATATAATATATGATATTTATTTATATTTTAGATTACATAATGGAAGAATATAGCCAAATAGTCACTTTTCCCAGCAGTGAGACACTACGCGGTAGAAGGAGTTTCTCTAAAAATAAGTAGTAAGGGTGGCTCTGGCATATTATTAGTATAAAGGGGATGAAATGGCGAAGACCACTGTATAAATAGGTAGAATATATTTATCCGAGGGAAATGGGTTGGCTTGTATTTGTCGAAGGAGCACAATGAAAATTCTTCCATATTTATGGAAATGGAGGATGCGGAAGGCCCATTTGTGGAGCCGGTGCCCTAGGAGCATTGTACGGCCTGGAATACTTGAGGGAATGGACCCGACATTACTTCCCTTGCTATTTACATTTCATTCGCATTTGAATGTTCCTCGACGCATACTTGCTACTCAATGTGCATTTTAAGCGGCTTTACAGCATTAGGTTACCAAATTACTGTATTCACCAGTCTACTAAACCTCCCTCCTCCAACCCTTGGCCAATTTGTACGCTGAGCCGACCCTACCACACCCCCGCCGACCCCCCCCCTCTTCAGCCCGCTATTACCTTGCACGGGCTTATCTTCTCAAACCGACCTCTCCTCCGCTTCCTCAATTTGGATTTAAATCCCCCGAAATTAAACGAAAGCCATAAATTAACGTACCCATGAATTGCTGAATGTTGAACAAAAACCCCAAAAGTGCTGAAGGCTGGAGCGATAAATCATTAACTGACGACCTGTCACAGTGACGTAAAATCTGTTGATACATATTCCTCTTTGGTTGCAAGCTTATAAGCTTATTCATCAGTACTTCCGAAAATTTTCAATTACAATAATGTTTCATTCAACTTCTTTATTGTGATAAAAAAAATAAAAAATTGTCCATGGGTCTCGGGGCTGTTTGTGTATATAATTTTCATTCACTCTCTCATTCATACAGTATTATTAATTAAGTAACTACTTCATAACGGTACGAAAATCTTTTCTCATTGTTTGCGTAGTATATTTTAAATTATTGTCCGTTTAAATCTGTACTATATATTAAACCCTTAAACATCAACGACATAAAAAAGTGCACTAATAAAATATTATAGTATATTTTTTATTATTATAGATAATTCTTTATTGTGATTAAATTACAATCTGCTTTATTGGGCAATAAGGTTCTCATTCATACCATATTTACAATTTTCATTCACTCGCTCATTCATACAGTATTAATAAACTGCCCAGAGACCTCCCGAATTCACATGGTCGCCTCCCTCGCATGCGAAAGAGGAAGCGGAGTCTTGGGAAGTCCACCACGCTCCACAATAATATTAACGGACTTTAAATAATTTGTAAAGACGTCTTGAAGAAGGTCTCAGCTGTCTGCACCCATGCAAAACTGTGTTCACCAATGAGTGAGAATTGCAGAACTGTGAGCTCATAGTTACCTGTGAATTTAGATTTGAGTGGGGGAGGGAGAGAGGGAGAGAGAGAGAGAGAGAGAGAGAGAGAGAGAGAGAGAGAGAGAGAGAGAGAGAGAGAGAGAGAGAGAGAGGAGAGAGAGAGGGAGAGAGGGGTGAGAGAGAGGGGGGGGGAGAGAGAGAGAGAGAGAGAGAGAGAGAGAGAGAGAGAGAGAGAGAGAGAGAGAGAGAGAGAGAGAGAGAGAGAGAGAGAGAGAGAGAGAGAGAGAGAGAGAGAGAGAGAGAGAGAGAGAGAGAGAGAGAGTGAGAGAGAATTTTCAAGAAACATATGAGTGCTTTCTTTTACTACGTTTTACATAAAGCTTATGCCAGTTGTATCATGTAGTCGGGAGACGGTAGTACGCCTAGGTAAATTTGTTATCATTCTTAGGAATTTATTCTGTATTCTCTGAGGTTTTACAGGAGAATTTATAAGTACAGGTAATACTCCAGAATGGCGAAGTGTACTTTAATAAATTTCTAATTTTATAAACTACTGCTTTATATTTTATCGGCAGTTCAGAAGTTTAAAGGCATAGAAACTTCAATGATATGCCAGCCTTTTACTATAATAGAATTGATTTAACGTTAAGCCTTCATTGAAATTACGCCTAAGTACTTAACAGTATGCCACCATTTAAGCTCAATATTTCCTAAATTAATTTTGGTCTGCGTTTTGTGAATAGAATTGCTTCTGTTTTTTCAATATTTATTTTCAATTTCCATCGGTGGAAGAAATTAGTGTCATTGATTAAGGAATTTTTGTCTCGCGTGATGATGTAACCATAGCCATATCTTATTTTTTTAGAGTATTTTTACCTACTCGTCAGTCAGAGACCATTTAAGTTAACCATTTTCTAAATTAATTCGGTCCACGGCTTAGTGAATAGAATTGCTTCCGTTATTGCAATATTTATATTTTTCAATTTATTATCATGCGCTGAATTTTCTTCATCAAATTGACTTAAATTGATCTTTGCAATATTCAAATTAAAACTTTAATTTTCGGTAATCGCTACCATTTAATAAAACACTTCACAGGAAAACGGCCGAATCTGTTGTTTAGCATAGTCAATAAGACGTTAACACGGCACCCCTGCAAACAAGGTCACCTGCAAACATGGTACACATTCCTTTATTACACGTAAGGTCGATATACGAGCTTATTCGTCACCACCTGCTACCTAGCGCATAGTGTGCACAAAATTGTACAGACTGTGAAGACATTGCATTGACGATCTGTGCCCGCTAACAGATCATAGCAACAAAAATTGTAATAATTTATTATTTACCTTAATTAATAATTTTTAACCTCAATTATGGAGGTACCATTTCCCCCACCTTTGACCTCATAGACAACAAATTAACAACATAAAATATTTTAAAAAATCTCTATTCAAACATAATTACAATTTGCTTATCTAGCCTTAATAATTGTGATTTAAGACCTCAAACATAACTTATGCACAATTCCTCTCACCTAATATGCACAGTTCACACTCATACCAACATTCATATAAAATGTGCATACAAAATCTGGTCAGAAGCCGCCATGCCTTCAAGTATTCCCCCACGTGGGGAAATCGGGGCAACGAAGCTCCCCATGCCTCACTTTCTGGACCGATTTGTTACCTGTCAAAGACCAGATAGAGGGCAAGAGAGCCATAGACGCTCACGACATGAGTGGGGATGACAGCTAGTGCTAGGACACCACGACATAATGTTTTATAACAATAGTGCTGACTAGATAACATAATTTAATTTCAACTAACGATTTCTTGGCCAGAAAATATTTTGAAAAACATTATTTGAATTCTATTTTAATTTATATACATTATTTTCAACGACACAGCATCTGATAAATAAGGAGATTTTTTACATTTTGAAATATCGTTAAACATTTTTTATTTTAGCTTGATGTTAATCTATTTACATTTTTTTTTTGGTCATGATAATGTTGTCTGACGATGGACTGATACTAGTCTTTACAATTATATATTATATTATTAATAATAATAACACTATATAGCGATATATTTAACATTAAAATTACAACTTGGAAACGATACACCAAACACACTGCAACCAGAACTCTCTCCCCTCTAAACACTGCCATGTGTGAAGACACGAGACTATTTTCAGAACCAGTTCTGAGTTAGCAAAAAAATCAACCCTTATTTGAATTAGGCCACACTGACGGCCTATTTTTTTTCCCTAAATTTTATTGTTATTGCCATTATACATTGTATTATCTGAGATGGGTAGCTCCAATATACAAGTATAAGTAACTATTTATTTACTAATTTTAATGGGTAACTTTTCTTTTAACATCATCATGAAATTTAGTAGGACATTCTTGAAAAAGTTAATTTTTCTAAGACAACAGGGGATGTATTATTTAGTTCATTAGCACAGTTCATTATGCCAGTTTTATTTTATAACACAGTTTTTATCAACGCTTATATAAATGAAGACTACGTAGATTTTTTATAGTATATTTATCCAATCCTTTCAATCATAAGTCCTGAGAACAATACTAAATGCCCCTTAATACGTCAGCAACAAAACTATTCATACCGATCGAAATATATCCTACATTCTCTAACTCATCCCTTCCAAGTTCATGAAATTTCATAGTAACCTATCCAACCACCGTAATCCCTTAGCAAAGGGCAAATCCCCCACTTCAGAACAACGCTCCCGAAGGTCCTTAAGTTCTTCTCGTTGTCTACCAGCAACTGCTATACTGGCTGATCAAGAGGATCATCCGCGCTCTTGCTTGTTCCAAAGCTCAACAAGTGAGCACGACAAGCATGTCGCTCTGTGGTACCTCTATCCCCGGAATGAGGTCAGTCGGAGGCCAAAGCTCTTTATTTTCGTAGAGATGGGATCGAACTCCGCTATACCCCGATAGCACCTGGGAACTCCAGTAGTCAGGGGGAGTCCCACTTCGCCCTCAGCCCCTCCTTGACTTAGAGGAAGTGATTCCTTAGGGTATTTCCCTTCGATGTATTGATCCACGTGAAATTCCTCACCTCGTTGGCGCAGTCACTAATATGCTCCTTCCATTTCCTAGGTTCATCTTCGATTGTCCTGCGAAGGGAAGATGGAAGCTCTTCCAGATATCCTCTCTTCCCTTAGCTCGGAGATGTTGTTCCGGGGTGACCAAGTCTGCTGGGACTGTCACCGCTAGGATCTGGGCCACTTCAAAATAAATGGTCCCCATGACTCGCGACAGCGCCGCTGTCTGCACCTGGATTAGTCTGTGCGTCTGTCACTTATTGAGTAACGTCAACCACGACTGGGAAGCATATCTTATGATTCGCCCATAATTATGATTTTCCTGCCCAGTCTCACACCTAGGTCCTCCCTCTGATGACCAAGCGAATAGGGTGGCCACGGTCTGGTATTTTCCTGTAGGCTTCTTTCTTGGCTTCCGTTAGGTCAGTCATTCACCATGGATTACTTCCACCATGAGTTGGCCTTCCAACGCGTTTGTCATGGCAACCATAAGGGACGCCACCTTAGTGATAATGTTCTCCTCGTCCTGGGGTTTTCTCAGAGAGCCCACGCACCCTGTCTACACCTTGTTTCTAGCGCAGCCCAGGCACGACTTCAATCGAGATGGTCACTGGTGTTCTACGCGGGAATTCTCCATCTCTATGGAACCGAAGAGGGGGATCGAAGGCATGTTGATCTAGCAACTGCCTTGGGACCTTGAGTACGTTGGGACACTACTATTGATATTTCGTGAAACTAGCTAGCTGGCCCCAATTAAGCTCGTCACCGCGGTCCTCCTGCACGTAGTGTTAGTGGAACATCCAACTATATGCCAGGCATTGGTATAGGCTCTAATTTGTAGCTCCAACTCTACTGGAACTCTGTCCCGTGGAAGGTAGAGGGAGGAGACCACTACCACACCCCTATCCCACCAAATATGATAGGCCCTCGCAACAAAACAGCTCGAGAGACATCGCTCCCAGCTTGGGACTGAAAATTGCTAACACTGCTTCTTTGCTTCACTGTCCACATCAACTAGCCTTGCTCTAGCACCAAGACCAGCAACCTAAATAGTAGTGTGACCTATACCATCACAAAAATTACCAACTTAAAAAATCTTATTTCTTAATATTTTCGCATCGGTAAGAAATATAATATCACTTACTTAATGATTTATTTGACAGTTGTTCTCCTATGTCAATTGTAACTGGAGCTAATGAGATGGACATGACTTTTTGGGATGTAGGGAGAAAGATAAGGTATTTTGCATTTGGAAGGGGGGGGGGGTGAGCAAATGAAACCTCATCTCTCCGCCCTGTATGAATAAATGATAGGTTGCCTTCAACACGGAGTGCCAATACTGACGAGCCCCTGAAATGCTCAAATTGTAACGAATAAATCTTCAACTCCACGTGGGTTTAAGCGTAATTAAATATGAATTGCTGGATAAGCAAATTGTAATTTTACATACACAGAACTATCTAAAAAAAATATAAATACACAATATTATAAGTAAGTTCAAGCAAATTGGTTTATAGAAAGAGGTGGACAAAGCGTTTGGGAAAATGTTAGAAAACTTCAGGTCCTAAAATTAGGTCTAAACGATGCGAAAAAAAACACATCAGGCTAATAATAGACTTTGATCCAAATCTGCCAGATTGATTTTTATTCAATCATCTGTAGTTGTGAAATTTGGATGAATTTTCAAAACGCGTAGACTGATACCCTTTTCCCATGAACGAGTTGAAAAAGCCGAATATGAATGCGTTAGGATCAAAAAGCTCATCTATTTGCGGAAATGCCTTTCACAAAAAAAATTAAAAAAGAACATAATTGAAACTTTATGCTCAATTCATGACAACAATTTCCTAAATGCATCACTTTCCGTTTACGTCGACTTCAAAATCCTTATGGTAAAAGAAAGCACTCAAACGTTTCTTCAAAATTGTAAGAGTAGCAACAATAATTTAGTAACAAGTGTTAATTTTTCAACTATTTAGAAGATACATAAAGACATTGATTTTATCCTTAAGGACAATTAGAATTTAGTATTTATATGAAGGGGTTATGTTAAGGTTTTTTTACATATAAATAAGTGATATATCGTGCAGCTATATGTAATATGCCCATGTACACAAAATGAAATAAAGAAAAATTTCTCTCTCAAAAAAAAATTTGTGGGTATTTTATTTTGAATATATATTTATTAAAAAATTCAGTTGATGGAGTAGCTTCTGATCCGTGGATCAACTACTATTAAATATAAAGCAGTGGTGGAATTTGATTTACACGGTGATTTTCTGAAGCTAGTAGGAGTTGGTTTTTTGGTGGGAATGTCCGTGTTTATTCGCAGAAGGAAGCGACGTACGGGCGGGTATGTTATTATAAGAAAACCGTGGAGCGGCAGATAGGTGAAGGAACAACTGCTAGGTCGAGTGGGAACTTGTGTTGATCTTTTGCCAAGCCTTCCAGCCCCCCACCTACCATGGACCGGACCTCTCCGTTATAAAGTTGATTTCAATCTTTACGTTCCGTAGCTGTAACAGAATATTTTATCCATAAAGTTCATATCTGAAGCTTAGACGTGTGCAGTACATTATAATAATACAATAGCAAATTATACGTTTGTGGTTGACTGAATTCCCAGATTTATTCTGCCGAGATTGACTTGTTTGTCACTCAGCCTCGTGAGGGGAAATGAGGAGCAACTTGAATAAAACCGTAGCGAACTCGTTTAAAAATAACCGAAATAAAGGTCGAGAAGAAACGGCCTTGTACCAACCCTATTAGCAGGTCCCTTTTTGGTTTATAGACGAATAAAACTGGAAGTTATTGTTTATTAATCATAGGTTATATTATTATAGTTTTAAAATTAACACGAGACCTTCCGAATTACATTTTTTTTTTTTTTTTTTCAGACAGAGAATTACTTTATTTCATGTTCTCATTACATGTAGTTGCAAGACGCCAGAGTATCTCAAAACTAAAATTCAATAAATACACTAGGTTATTTCTAACACAGAAGGCCATGTCCCAATACATTCTCTTATGCAATAAATAATACATTAATGATTATTCATATGAATATAACATAAGTAAATTAGTACGCATAATACTTTTAAAAGGAATCGTATAGAATTAAACCCTCAAAATATCTAAGCGAAAGGCTCTAGTGATGGAACGAGATTTATTTTCTGGATTCAAAGCAACTATAATATTGTACCCTACAAATGTGTCACTATTCGGTTACAGGAAATCGTTGGGACTGAAAAGGGCCCGTCAGTTTCATGGAAGTAATACAAAGTCACTCATGAACCCAGAACCTTCATTTCATGAACACATAGTACGAGTTATCAGTGCTTGCCAAAAAAATGCCACATGGAATTCTGCTTTATTCCCTGTATCTTCTCAACTTTTTCCAAGTTAAGCCTATGCATGCTGTTATTAGTTGTCTTCCCCATTAATGGATAAATAATTGTGGGGAGTGTTTGGAGAAGATATGGGATATTGTGATGCTTGGGTGGGGGGGGGGATGGGAACTGCAGATACTTCCAGTGCAACAGTGGACGATTCATTTAATTGCTTGGAATTCTTGAGGTGGCCGTTTACGAGAAGCAATTGCCCGATGTTTCCTAGTCAGGCAAGTTTTAATTAATAGGTCTCCATTTTCTACTGGGCAGTGTAGTGGACGGATGTTTTTACGGAGGGTAGTTTCGTGGGAGAGGGTTGGGGGGTCAAGAGGGGGTGGTGGGGGGTCTAAGCCGTTTTTTTTCCGGAGAACGGCCGGCCCTCTGCAGTCCCATATATCAAGGGATCCCGCAGCAGCACACCCTCAGCCGGAGATCTAATGCTTAATTCTCCTCCTCCAGCCCTAGCCACTATCGCTACACATTACTCAAAGACTGAACTTTTTTTTCTTTTTTCCAGCTCCACCTCGACCCACACCACCGCCGGCCAAGGGATTAGCCATTGAAGGATACGTCCGGTTCCGGCCCACCTACCCCCTGCCGACCGTAAATCGAGATCAAAACTTTTACCCCATTAATTCCCTGTAATTTAAAGGGACGTTTCCTATTTTATGGCCGCTTCTTCGGCTTTTAATTCAACAGCTTAGTCCTGCTAATTGCTATCATTAAACGTTCGGCTCAAAATACATTCACGTTGAAGCACGTTACTTAACCATTGTCTAAAAGCTTTCAGGAACAGGCATAAATTTGATGGGAGGGTCGGTTTATTGGCAATTAATACTTTCAGCGATAAAACCTCAGTGCTTGCATGCTTCGGCCTCTGTATATATTTGTTATAGCTTCAGTGAAAAATTTCAGGCAATAATTAGGTGCATGTTTAAATTAAATATTGGCCAGAGACAGAGCAAACCTAATCCGGCCAGGAGGACCAATTCATTTGTCCTATAGAACTGAGTTTTTATATATAATTTATTGCAACACCCGTGTCCTAAAAATTTCTTCATAACACCTCCTATCTTTGATGTGACAATTTTAAGTCTGAAGGCCTTATTTTGTCTTGGCCTTTATCACATTTGGAAATACGTAACTGAATAAATTCAAATGAACAAATCGATCTGTCACAGTTTATAATGTATCGTTCCCGGAATACAGTTTTCTTGGAAATTTTCAAACTTTACAATATCTATCTCGTCAGTTATTTATTTACTCTCCTTCCGACTAAACTTCTTCTACTCCACTAAGAGTAGCTACTATTCATGTGCAATATTAAGGGTCAAAGTATCCGCGCAATATATATAATACATATATATTATATATTTTATATAAATAAATGAAGTATATCTTTTCTACAGTATATATTTTCTTATTATTAACTCCAAAACATATAGACAGCTTTATGCTCAGAAAAATGGATTAGCATTATGATCAACTTCCTCGAATTCACTGTTAATTTCATATTCCTGAAATAAATTACTCTTCTTTTTTTTCGAGAGTTGGACCGTCGGTACCTATTCCACGGCCTTCGCCACCAACAGGTTAGCATTAAATCCCAGCGTACCGGTATTTACACCTTCCACTACACCCAGTTGAACAGAGACCAAAATGGATTTTAGGATTGTGTCAGGAGCAAGTGGGTCTTTTGTTGTAAGTGTGTACAATGATTTATCATCTCCTCGCGCCCCCCACCCACTCTCCATCACCACTCTGGTGATAAGTGATTATTAAGACACACTTTTGTTGGAGGTAGTGATGCAAAATTTTACTTCAGCTTGGTCGATCATTGAAGAAATACAAAATACCGGTGGTTGTTGAAATCAGGTTCATTGGCAAGGGTTCCCTTTCGACAATCTTCAGCCATTATTGAATGAAAAAAACTTTACAGCACTTTTTTTAGTATTAGCTCATTCACAGACAAGATGCATGGAACCCTTCCATTCTGGAATACCTTTTGATGTTCAGCGGTGAAACCCATTTACCACGCATCCATAATACATCTGGTAGGCTTGATGTAAATATATAAGAAGTGTTCAGTTTGTTACATCTTCAACAACTATTTAATCCTCTCTTGCCAGTGTACATATATAGCAGCAGTTCAACAACTCCTAGTTTCCCGATTTCTTCAACAGAGAGAACTTATGTCAACTTTTTTAAATCTTGTCGTCTGGAGATCGTACTTGAGAAATTCATTGTGTGCCTCCCATACTATAGAAGATATTAAATCCATCAAGAGGGGAGACGTTAAAATCTGCGTCACACATATAGGCAAAATGTTCCTGAAGCTGTAGGTTGCTTAGGGTGGAGCACAGTTGATACCTCAAGCTGCTGAGCATCATAAGAAGTACTAAACCTCAAATCTGCCATTAGTTTCTGTGAATAAATAGAGCAAGTCTATGCAGAATAGGGGATGTAAAAGATCGAGGACGAATTGCAGTGAGCATTTGCAATAGATACAAGTTGCCTATTGAATTTATCCTCTTCCCTTCTTTCAGCAGGTAAAAGAGAATTCAAAAACACACCAAGGGTCTCTGGAACCATCTTTTCAGTATTGTGAAAAATACTGTCAGTCGGTTTGTAAATGTTAGTTTCGTATGTGTGATTGAGCGTCGTCTCCTATTATAGCAGTAGCGGTTCGTAAAATTCTAAACCGCCCTTCTCTTTCATCCTGACATCTTGATGAATATAAGTTTCAATATTTTTTGGCCAACTTCACAAAACGACACCACTGTTTTTCGTCAGACTGCTGAAAATTACACTCACAACACTTGTTCACTAACCTCGCTCTGACAGTAGTCTATGAACCGAGCTTTTCCTCAGATGAAATTAGAAAGGAAGGTGAACCGTCAAAGATCAAAATAGTGCGGTAGGGTACTGGTGTGCAAATAAAAAACTTTATCTATTCATATTGTTGTTACTGATGTATGCGTCTATGTTATATGTAAATAACGTTTTTCACTTTACTAGTTTTGATGTATTTATCAAAAATCTTTTCCTTTGTTCAATATTAATTCTTTTTTCTCGTAAATAAACCACTTTTCAAAAAACTCCTATTTTTTTTAATGCTCACTATCTCCTAAACTCACGGAAAAATTATTAAATACATTTTTGGAAGTAATTTTGTGTTCTTTGATTTTTTTCTATTGTTGATAAATTCACTAGTTTGCGAGAGGTTTATAAAAACCGAAAAAATTTACTTTTAAACCTTTTAGACTTATAAATCCTTCATGGATCACATACTAAATTTCAGAACTACACAATTTTTTTTTCTAATTGTCATATTTTAGCCTTCGTGGCCTGGACTAATGCAAGTCTTATTCTATCTATAGTAGAGTTGGTCTTGCCGTCATTTATATATATATATATATATATCATTTATTTTTTAACCTTCAACGTTTAATCTATAATTTGTAGTTTGAAATATCTCATGCACTTATGTTATAAACAAGTTTTCATGATTTTAATAAGCGATTGCCTAAAATATATTTGAAGGTAAAATTGTGATTGTTAGTGGCGAATCCTAAAGGTCTTCTAATTTTACGGGCCTGTTTTCGTTTTATAATCAATCCACTTAGCACAAATCAAGGTGCACTTTTTCTCTGTCATAACTCAAGTGATAGATTGATGATAACATGTAATAATTACAGAACTGTGTAATTATTGTTGATTTTAATTACATATGAAGTAAAAATTTAACCTAACGGGGAGGTAGTTAAAACAGTGTTGGCAATACCATAACATCTCCATTTTTAATAATAGATTAACCGCGCTCTGAAAACGAATTTTGAATGATCAGCAGCATTTTCTCCAAACCAATGTCATATAAATAATTAAAACCGGAACGAAAGCAATTTATATTCTACATGTATATTTGTAATAGAATTCACCACTGAAATCTTATTATTTTTATGTTCAGGAAATAAACTAGTTCGTTGCGACTCAGGTGAGAAAATAATGGCGACGTATTGTAATATATGAAAATGCCTCATAAATGATGCATCGTAAGATTTATACTTTATTAATTGAAACAATTTACTTTATTTTGTTTCTTTGGTTTAACCAAAATGTTTTATCACGCAGTTTTTTTTATTTTTTACTAAAAAATAACAAGTTATTTATATATTGTACCAAGACTCCGCTTCCTCTTTTGCATGCGAGGGAGGTGACAACCATGTGGATTTGGGAAGTATCTGGGCTATTTGTAAATAATGTATGAATGAGCGAGTGAATGAAAATTGTAAATATGGTATGAATGAAAACATTTATCACAATTACTTATTGCCCAACGAGGCAGATTGTAATTTTATCATAATGAAGTTGTTTTATCAATTAAAATTATACATTGGAAACTCTCGCGGAGTCTCCCCGGGAGATCTCACGATCCCTGGAATTCAGTCTTATTTCTTTCACTCTAACTTTAAGAATTTATATAATATTATAAGACAAGATGCAAGGTTTGAACGGTTGAATAAACAGGATGGTGCAAAAGTGACATCATACCACCAAACAACTCCTCTTTTCCACCCCAACAAAGATATGGTACCAACGACTGGATATGCAATATGTTGGTATTCATTTAGATCCAAAACTAACCAAAAAAACATGGATTCATCACACGAGTCTTGTATAAACACTCACAAGTTGGTTTATAAAACCAGTTTCCGCTGTGCAACTCAAGCCTGCCTTGACCTATGTTGTGGAAATGTTTCAGAGAAAGAAAATGAGATTTCAGTCAAACGTTCACAGGTAGACTGTGAATCCTCCTTCGTATGCGTCAAACGAAAAACTGCATACTCCTAATGAAACATTTAATAAATTTATGCCTGGAAAGTCTGGATTCAAGCACTAACCCTCTGTCTCTTGGACTTAACGTCTAGGTCCTACAAACTCTCAAAATAGGTCTTAGAGATAAACTGGCTTCTTAGAAACAAAAAAACATATCCAACTAATTATTTATTAGTTAGACTAATTAATTATAAATCTGATGGTATTCTAGTAGATTACCTTAATGCAATTATTGCAGATTACAAATTCTTATGTGACGACAGATTGACATATTATTTAGTTTGTTAAGTAACTGTAAGGTTTGATACTTAAGCTATAGTGAAAACTATAGTTTTGGGTATAAAAATGGACAAGCCATTTCTCTACCCATTTCAGTAATAAAATAGAAAAAGTACGACGCAGGTTTTACCGGTTTGGCATTTGCTAACTTCACCCAACTTGTCGCTTCGTCCAAAACTGATATATAAATGTGTCCTCCGGCCAGCACTGCTGTACGGTGCCCCGCTATATGCTCACTTGACTGACAATAATGCTAAAAATCTCCAGCTACTTCAGAATGGTATCATGAGAAAAGTGGTCAGACCTCTCCCGAGAGGTTAAAGAACGCCGACCTGCACCAGTTGCTTGGTGTGCCGTCGGTGGGCGAGTTCATCCACCGGAGACCCGTCAAATTCATTGACTCGTTGCAGCACCTAACAAACCTAGTGTTTAAGACTATAACCCCACTACCCTTCCCACAATGATGACAACAGACAGAAAATTAGGTTAAGATTTTGTTGCTAGATGTAAGTTAGTTTTAAGCCTATGATTCAGAAGGTGAGCCCCATTACTTATAAACATGTATAGGCAATGAATCTATAATGTGCATTATACTTTTGTGACAATCACAAATCGCAAATTTATAAATGTTGCCAAGCTACAGGACATATAATGACCTACTGTAGATAGATTCATTTATGTAGAACCTATACTGATTTCCATAATTTATAATAACAGGGGAACATGAAAGGAATAAAATATTTATATGTACACGTATATGTATATGTATACGCGTGCGTTCGTACGGGCCTAGTTACATCTTGGTTGAACCTCTGGGCCCTCTCCTCGAAGCTCGTCCTAATTATGGTGTCTATATTTTTTATTGTATAATGTTCACACATTTATGATCCGGTAAAAGGTGTTATTGATCAGATATTTTCTTTAAGATCGAAATATATATTAATTTCATCAATACATTTTTTTGTCGTTCCTAATTGTTTTATGCTAACTTACACCATGTACTTCTTCAGGACATTTATAAAACGTCGTAATGATGAAACAGTTTATTAAATAAATAAATTGTTTACCCATCTACAATTTTTGTCCCTTTATTACTCCATGAACTCTGGACTCAGGTTTTTGCCGAGTTTAACTTTTGTGAATAATACGTTAGGACGAGGAGCCCTGATGAAGACATAACTAGGGCCGAAACCTTGCCTCCGGCCATTTGGCCGGTGATCGTTAGCGAGAAGGACGTTATTAACAGTATGGAAATGAGGGCCGAGGAGATAGGAGGTGAGAAGGGCCAGGGCTGAACACATTAAGGACGGGGGGGTATTCTCACCCCCTGAAGAAGCGGTAACGATGACAACGCCCCTGCCTCCCACAACCCCATATTGACCGTTGCCCTTTGTTCGGCCCCTCCTCCTCTTAGAAGCTCCTCTAAGGTCTGGTCTTCTTCTGGGAACGGGTTGACGGTAACCTGTCGAGGTGCCGATACCTCCACCCTCCTTTTAACCACCCTTCTCGATTCACCTTCGGAGATCGTCAGTTGGGGTGAAACATGAAAAAAAAATCCTCCACGCATTTTGATATGAATGAGATAGTCATTCGAAACATTCATATGAATCATTTCATGTGCGTGTATATGCCACTAGTTATTTTGTTCAGTGAAATCAAAAAAATTTAAAAGGAATGTAAGAAAATTGAATGTGAATCAGACCTGTGCTCGAGAACGGATCAAGTCAACGGATCCAAAACTATTTGGAGGATGTGGGGCTAAACGATGTTGGGTATCAATATAATCCCACACAACACCATATTCCACGGATCTTTACACAATTGCTATATTATAGAAGCCAAAACCCTCTAAGTATCTTGGAGCCAAATTTCTGAGTGCGCCATATGATTTCCCTAACTCTCTGAGAAAAGTCCTGAAAGGACGTGAAGTGATAAATTTAAGGACGCTAATCTGGAAATATATGCATGAAAATTGGTTCGCTAATTCATGCAGAGCATTGTTTATTTGTTTGATCTCCATCGAAAAACATAAAAAAGATTTATTTCCTTAGGACGTCAACGACTTCTCTATCCGTGCTTATACATATATACTATATTAATTATCGTTCTCAAACTTGTGAAAACAACCCAAAATAAAGATTTATAATCAACCACAATCAATCGGAATCCATATCTGGAATAGCTTCGATGATAGACCAAATATACCCACGAACGAACCAAGCTAAGATCTTAAGAGGAAAAGCATAATTCAAGAACCAAAATAGAATACAGTGAAAAGACCTGATGAAAAAGACTTGAAGATCCAGGAACTCTGATTGCCACCATGCAATAAACCATCCAGAAGTGATCCAACCACTTCCAAATTATCCTCCTTTCAAACATCATTGTAAATCGCACTTCCCTCTTATCCTGTGGATTAAAAAAAAAATATGATTTAGGTCAAATGATAGCGCCAAAATAGAATACAGTGAAAAGACCTGATGAATAAGAATTGCAAATCCAGGAACTCTGATTGCCACCACTCAATGAAACATCCAGAAGTGATCCAACCACTTCCAAACCATCCTCCTTTCAAACATCAATGTAAATCCCACTTCCCTCTTATCCTGTGGATTAAAAAAAAAATATGATTTAGGTCAAATGATAGCGCCAAAATAGAATACAGTGAAAAGACCTGATGAATAAGAATTGCAGATCCAGGAACTCTGATTGCCACCACTCAATGAAACATCCAGAAGTGATCCAACCACTTCCAAACCATCCTCCTTTCAAACATCATTGTAAATCCCACTTCCCTCTTATCCTGTGGATTAAAAAAAAAATATGATTTAGGTCAAATGATAGCGCCAAAATAGAATACAGTGAAAAGACCTGATGAATAAGAATTGCAAATCCAGGAACTCTGATTGCCACCACTCAATGAAACATCCAGAAGTGATCCAACCACTTCCAAACCATCCTCCTTTCAAACATCAATGTAAATCCCACTTCCCTCTTATCCTGTGGATTAAAAAAAAAAATATGATTTAGGTCAAATGATAGCGCCAAAATAGAATACAGTGAAAAGACCTGATGAATAAGAATTGCAGATCCAGGAACTCTGATTGCCACCACTCAATGAAACATCCAGAAGTGATCCAACCACTTCCAAACCATCCTCCTTTCAAACATCATTGTAAATCCCACTTCCCTCTTATCCTGTGGATTAAAAAAAAAATATGATTTAGGTCAAATGATAGCGCCAAACTAGAAAATTAGCTCAAAATATTCTAGCTGTTTGCTGACAAATCTATAGTTCAGCCACTGAAGTTGTAGGAAGAAAACGGAGATAAATCCATAATAATTGCTTGGTGGAGGCAACCAAGAAAAATCTATCCTAGCGGGCTGTATTATGCCAACATGGCAATTCGTGTAGCAACCAACATACTTAAAAATTGTATAAATTATTTATTGGGATTTAGCCTTCGACCTAAACCGAGATCTCAACAAACAATCCATTCGTATCTAAATCCACGACTAACTATAAAATCCTACAGTAAAATAATAATAAAAATAAATATAATCATTAAGGTATGATTTTGTACAAAGGTGGGATGCAGTAGAGTTGAGTTGGTTGGACCAATGGGCCAGCTGACAAAAAAGGTTACCTACATTTTCACTAGGAAAAGTTGCGCAAACTATTCATGAATGAAATTTCGATTAATAAAAGGTGGGAATAATCCCGCACCTTGGCCCCTAATACCATCAAACACTTTCAACTAAGGCAGTATGAAATGCTGCACTTCTTCACAATGCATCTCATCTAAAACTGTTGAAGTACAGAACATACTTCCTAGCACATACTGCAGTCGCGCACAACCTTTAATGCCGAAATCTATTTAGCCCGTCCCGACTTATTTATTGAGTACAACTCCTTGCCATGGATAAGTTCAAGAGAAATGTAGAGTTTGTACTCTGGCTCCATGGCATCACAAAGAAAACGTTAATAACTTGAGAAAGAGGGCTGAAAAGTTATATAAGAGGAGCTGTATTGTTATAGACAAAACAACCAAAGTCAAACGCATTAATATTATATGACGTTCCACAGTTCAAGAACACTTAATATTATTTAATAGACAAATTTCTTTGGGTTATACATGACAATATTATTAATAATCATTAGGAAAGAAAAAATGTACTCACAAGATCGGGAATCGATCCCGGGAAATCTGCAATTTCCAGTCAAGGACTCAACTTATTTTACTCAAGCTTAAGATTTACTCAATATGAATCTTCTTGGCTTGAACTCTTTAGCCACCGTAATATTCTTAATAGTGATAGTAATATTCATATTATATATTTATATTATCTTAATATTCGTAACATTTTTTTTTTTTTTTTTTTCTAAGCTCTCAAACTTGTAAAAATAGGAATGTGGGAAAAATAAGGAAAATTATTTTTGGCTGGAAAGTGCCTTTCACTAAGGGGAGACCCCTATTTGAAGGATGTATGAGAAGGATATGGGGTGTGGAATGCCTAGAAAGGCGGATGGAGTCAGGAAGGTAGTGAGAGTCTACCAAGGATTGAGCCTAGGGGTGCCTATGCGACGGTTTGTTGTAGGCCAGGCGAAGCCTGGCCGGCCGCCCCGCCAGGGGCATTCGTAACATTAACACCCTTGACATGCACATTGTTACATTGATTACAGTATTTGCGAGAGTTTGGCCCAAAAGAATTCATATTAAGAAGGCTATTATTAATATTATTATCACTAAAAGTCTTGAGTTGATTATAAATGGATAGTACCTAAAATTAAGAATTAATTTTAAGCAATAAAATATTAATTGCTGTGTAAAACCACATTGCCAATAAATGTTGAGAAGTATTATTTGAAAATATTTTTAATGATACTAGTAAACTTGTTCTTTCGCCCGTTTTATTCTGACCAAACCCTCCATTTCTTTTTAAATGAGTCAATGACCTTTTTAGTTAACAGTATCACTGAAATCACCAGGACTATCATTTACACATTTTTGGAGTTTATACCACTTATATGTAACCCAGCCCAATTTTTATGTTTTTATAGGAGTATCAAATATATGCAAATAATACGAACACTTTTAAATATCCAATCTTCAAATGAAATCCTTAGCTCTATCACACTTGAGTATTACTGACGGCACCTCAAATAGGATTGGAAAAATATTCCGAAAACAAATCTGGGTCGCTATTTTAGCTATTTCAATTGTTTTTTTTAAAGTGAGCTTATGTTACCTTGATGGCGTAGCTTAGTCAATATATGAACTTATGCTTATTCAAAATAAAGCATTTTCAAGACTCTCCACTCTTATGTTGTATCAGCCTTGGGTGACCTGATATTAGCGAATTAGGGATGCACGTGTGCTTATTTTCTTTCTATCGTATTTACTTTATATTCTCTCTATTTTAGTATATATATATATATATATATATATATATATATATTATAAAATATCTTTATTTTTGTGCCTTAAATTTTAAGCATAGTTTTAATTGGTGTCAATAGATTCATCATATCTCATTGCCTACTGTATATGTTTATTGTATATTTAGTTTGTAGGTTACTTTTTGTATTAATTTAATGTTCTATTGTATTGTACTGAATTCTTCATATTCTTTTATTTTTTATTGTATGTGAATACATCTGTGACTTTATTGACTAAATGCAGTTTTTCTTAAAGAGTTTAGAAAAACTTCTTACTTTATCTTATTTTTTTTTATTATTTAATAGTTCTTTTTATTTTCCAGATATGAATTTGTCACCTGAAAATTATTCTTACTCATACTTCGTCGGGAATAAAATTGTTTTTCTTACTTATTTTTATTTATCTCCCTGAGTAGCATGGAGCTTATATTATCTGTATTTTATAGCTTAAGTATATGTTTTAATTGTTTAATGTGATCATTATTATTTAAAATTAAGGGAAAGATAGCCAGGCGGTCATAAACCAGACAATCGTAAAAAAATGATATTCCCAGCCAATACGTAAGGTTTTCATATTAATATTCTGTTTTGGTCAAATAAAATTCTGATGTTAATGATGAGATTTAAGATATGATAACCAAAAGTCATCGGGAAGATCTCAAAGCTGCCACTTCAAAGGAAACGTACCTGAAGGAAACGGTGGTAAGAAAAAGAAAAAAAAGAAATGAAAAAAGGTATATCGGTGGAACTGGAACGAATCCATCATGACCCGCAGAGCTTTTTAAATGTTGGCCGGTAGTGAAACAGTGACACCGAGAGAAGTGAATTTATTGGCCATCTGTTAATAGGTTAGTTGAACCACACCCTCCCCCACCAGGCGAGAGTACCTTTATTTTTCCACCGGCCCCGTGTACGCATTCCATTCACCCCCACATGACGGACTACCTCTGGGTTAGTGGGGGAATCGGTCGGGGTTACCAACGAGGGGGTATATACGACGATGCCCTATCGTCGGTGGAAATTCTTGGAATACTATTCTATATTTCGGCGTTTGAAATGTGTTGTACCACTTTTGGAAGGTTTCAAAATCCACCCTAGAACCCCGCTCTTTAATACGCAATATTTCGTTTTTGATTTTTGAGAGAGTTCACATCGCTACTAATCATGAAATAAGTTAGTACATGATAAAACAATTAAACAACATTTGCAAATGAACATTACATTTTTTGTGTTAACTTTCACACATATAAATAAGATATTTTACTTCTTCTTACATATTAACTGTATTTAAATTTTTAGTTTATTACACTCTGGCGTCTGGCCATTATATTAACTCAAGTACTTTACATAAATGAAATAAAGAAATTCTCTCTTTCTTTCAAAAAAACAAATTCGAATGAACTTATTTCTTAAATATATATAAATAAATACAGTTCAGAGACCACTCAACCTAGTCATAGACGATTAAAAAATGATCGGCCGGTCACCTACTCATACACATGAGGTCACCACCACCCTAATCATTGAACGGGATTATAGGGATGGGTAGAGTTGGAGATTTGACAAATTTTGGAATTTCAACGAGGTTTCGTCTATTATATCAGGATTATATGATAAGCATACTCCATTGAATAGAATAGACAAATAGCTTTTATTTCGGGACTGTGAATTTAGCCCCCTGTCATTAACTGTAATGTTCAGATGACGAATTCATATCTGGCAAATAAAAATCACTGTCACGTAATAAAAAAAACAATGTAAAATAAATCGTAATCTTCTTTAATAAACCGTAACAGGTTGAATTAACTCACGGCTTGATAGGATTGGGTTCATTTGATGTTTTGCCGTGACCCATAAATTTAGTCGGTATGTCGAGGCTGGCTCGTATGTGTCTTCTTAAACGAATAATTTATTCTCTACTAAAATAATTGACGTCATTTACAGTTAAAAATAACCATGAAGGACGAAAATTCCACTATGTTCGACGTTGCAAAAAAAAAAAAAAAGGCATTTAATAATAAAAAAAACATCGGAGTCCTTTATTTAGATTTTATTAGAAAATTGTAAATTTTTTTTTTGTGTGGAAAAGTTATTTTTAAAGAGTAGGAGTATTTGTTTGGTTCGCTGATGATTTTTACAGGCGTAAAACCAAGTGGTCATCGACACCTTGTGTACATGATTTACGTAGATTAAAGCCTTCCCCCCGAAACCGACAGAGATCCACATGCCAGTTAGATTTTTTATACTTAGGTCATGGAGGCTGGGTGGAGGATGCAGATAAAAAAACTAAATTTCTAAAGAGGACCAATATATCTATCAGTAATCAGTAAGGATATCTATTTATTCTTCCTTTTTTTAAGAACTATTAGAAAGAAAAATGGTTTTAAGGAGGTCCTGGGTCGGGTGATCTACCCCCGAGCTATTTCTGTACGAACACCACCCCAGACTATATCAAAACTATTAGGTTTAAAGAAATAAAATACCGGTCTCTACTCAGATTTATCGATTCTCAAGCGTTCGAGCTTGTGGTATCCATATCATTTGCCCCAGGTTGACTATCAAATGACGTCGTTTGGAAGGGCTATAGTTACTATCGTCAATAACCTATCATAATGATGGCATAGTCCGCCGAAAACTTTCGTGTAGAAATCAATAAAGCTGTTGATATACAGGAGGTGTTTTATTACTTAATATAGATTGACGGAACACCAGTAGGGCAGATATGGCAAAACCAGGTCAATTGCTTTTATTTTTATTGTTTTCCAATGTGTCTTAATAGCAGCCAATGATATGTGATATCGTTTTATTGTGCCGGCTGTGTAAAGGAATACGAGACAGTGTTTGCTCTGAGAACGTGAGCCGGCATATCTCTTGTGGCATGACGGTGAATTGATCTCAGGTGCTCCCGCCGCCTGGAATACATAAAAAGGATATAAGCACACCTCTCTCTTTCCTCCGAGTGTGTTTTTTTTTTTTTATCGGCAATTATTTGAACAGCTTGCTTCTACTCCGCACGTGTCATTAATTTATTTCGCCCTCTGTCCCAACTTCCAGTCATGTCTCCTCAAAGGGCCTTCATAGTCGATAATCCATTGTTCACATGGTAAGTTCGTTCCGTGCCGAAGACCTGATTTCGGTTATCATTGGGCAAGATACTCAACGTACATACAAATCAAATCTTTATTGCGATAAAATTACAATCTGCCTTATTGGGCAATAAGTAATCGCGATCAATGTTCTCATTCATATATTACAATACTTCATTCACTCGCTCATTTATACAGTATTTAAAAACAGCCCAGAGACCTCCCAAATCCACATCGTTGTCACCTCCCTCTCATGTGAGAGAGGAAGCGGAGTCTTGGGAAGTCCCCCACGCTCCTCCGTCAGCCACATCACCGGATACGAACCAGCGGAGGCTGACTAAGAGCGCGAGAGCCACAGACGCTCAGGACATGATTGGAGAAACTGGCCATTGCCATGACTCCCACTGTTACGCATTTATAGCAGTTCACGAGTCCACTGCCGTTTTAGTCTCCAAGGAGTATTATAGGGATGCAGTACAATGGCTGTGCTAGGGGATTAGGGTGAGTGGATAGGTTGCTATGGAATTCATGAACTTGGAAGGGATGAGTTCGAGAATATAAGGTATATTAAGATCGTCATGAAGGGTTTTGTTGCTGAGTATGCATTTTGGGAGGGAGGGTCCGATGCAAAAGAGAAAGTGGAATCTTGGAAAGAAGTCCCCCACGCTCCTCCATCAGCCGTGTCACCAGATGCGAGCCAGTGGAAACTGGTCAACAGCGAGAGCCACAGACGCTCAGGATGTTATTGAAACTGGCCATTGCCAAGACGGAGTCAAGAATTTATAGTCACGAGACCACTGGCGCTTTTAGTCTCCAAGGAGGCTTATAGGGATGTGTGGTGCAGTGTAATGCCTGAGCTAGGGGATAAGGCTGGTTGGATAGATTTCGATGTAATTTCATGAACTTGGAAGTAATGTACATAAAAAACGCAATATATACGTATTTTTTTTTAATATGAGCCGTACAAATACAATGTACCCAAATAGAGCAATGAGTAATTGTGATAAATTATCTCAGTCATACCATATATACAATATCACATTCAGTTAGAATCACCAGCAAAACAGAAAGAATCAGGGATCAGGAGATCCCCATATTACTGCTACACCACGGACACAATTACAGAGCAAGACAAACAGTACTCTCATATAAGGCTTTACCCCGATATAGCATCCCATAATCTTCAAAAACACCTTGATGAGATCGAGTATTGATGAAACAAATGGCGGATCAAAGCGAATGAAGCAAAATGTGCCCACATTACCTTTACCCTATTCCTCAAGTCCTGTCCACTAGTTTTTTTTTTATTCCATACCTCTTCCTGTTCTAGACAGTACGGTATTTAGGCATTCATCTAGACAAAAGGCTGGCACGGAACCTATACACGAGGCTAAAAAGACAAGAATCAATCAGGACATACGGAATAGAACTAGGGGGCAAAAAAGTCAAACATCAAGCGCATCCAATCCATTCATTCAAAAGTCCTGAGAACAATTGTCAATGCCCCTTATTACGTAAGCAACAAAACCCTTCATAACGATCTTAATATACCCTACACTCTTGAACTCATACGAAACCTATCAAACCACTCTAATCACCTAGCACTGCCCTTACACTGCTCCACACATCCCTATAATCCTCCTCCAAGACTAAAGCGGCAATGGCATCGTGACCTGCTAGACTCCATTTCCTCTTTCGCATGCAAGGAAGGTGACAACCATGTGGATTTGGGAGGTCTCTGGGCTGTTTGTAAATACTGCCTGAATGAGCGAGTGAATGAATAATTGTAAATATGGCATGAATAAGAACATTCATCGCAATTACCTATACCCCAATAAGGTAGAGTCTATTTTTATAATAATAATGATTTTTGAATCTCAAATATATGGCAATCGTGGACCACACCCCAGTCCTTCCGATAGCGAGGATAATGACCGGAGGATCTGGGCAACAACCATGTTGACTTCCTGCGGTAATATTTACCGTAACTCCGCCAATTCTTCTAACTTTTATATTAAGGGTTTTGTCAAAATCACACCCTTACATCGGAACCGATCGCTGTCTTTGAGATTAGAGGTAGCGCTTGAAAACACGGGTAACGACGTCCGAAAAGCAGACTTACAGCGGTTTTCTGGGTTCGTAAACTGGATTGATGGGCTCGCATGAGCTGATGAACTAGATGATAATTATGTTGTAGAAAATACATAGAACATTTTATGCTGTTACATTTCTGTACATACCGAATTATTTTTACTTTTGAACACATAATTTTGTTTATAACTTGTTCTTAATTGTAGTCCTCACGATGCCTGAATAGGCGAAAAGGTTACTGAAGAAGGTTTTATGCCATTAAAAATGACTAATTGGAGAGATTTGAAACTCTCTACCTAGATTATAAAAACGCCTTCGAACAATTATTATTAACACTTTGAAAAATAACAAGAGATGTTATCTTTTTCGGTAAGTAGCCATTTAGTCAATTTTTTTTTCGACTAACAACAACAATCTTTATTGTGCAATAATTACAATCTGCCTTTTATAAGGCAATAATAATACAGATAAATGATCTCATTCATACCATATTTACAGTCATCATTCACTCGCAATAGGACATGATTGGAGAAACTGGCCATTGCCAGGACTCCCACTGTCACGCGATTATAGCAGGTCACGAGGCCACTGCCGTTTCAGTCTCCGAGGAGGATTATAGGGATGAGTGGCGCAGGGCAGAGACTGTGCTACAGGATTAGGGTGGTTGGAAAGGCTATGGAATTTCATAAACTTGGAAGGGAGTTCTAGAATGTAGGGTATATTTAGTCAATTTACTGATTAAATTTGTGGATAGGTGGAAGATAGTATTTTACAATCTATTATGACAGGGAAACAGACGAAATACGAAAAGGTACTCCAGGAACGTACATGCTTTAACTTTGTGCGTCTATTGGTGGGCCTTCTCCTTGTCTCGTACTATTTAATATGGAGCCAAAGAATCGTTTGGTGGTCTAGGTAGAGTCAAAACTTCCTAGTAACTCGAGGGTTAGTAAGCGGTCAAGAAAAGCACAATAAAGATTGTGAAGTAGATACTAACATAGGCATCGTATCAAATCCTTTCTTTAGTAGAAGACATTGTGTGCGTTGATAACATTGACTTCAATTCTAAAGTTCAGATTGTGAAAGAGTTGAAAGTGAAATTTCATTCACCCTTTTTCTCCAATGAAAAGGAGGAGTTATGCATATCATAATAATGTTATACCATCTACAAGAAAAAGGTAAAGAAATTAACAAAAAAAAAAAAAATAAATAAAGGCGATTTTCTTCTTTAGCACCATATAAATAAAAAAATCTGTTCGAATAACAAATTAAAGTATGTATACACAACGTACATCATTATGCATGTTTGAATCCTATTCGAATTTTAAGTTGTTGAGTGTATAAGCAGTTTTTTTGAGTTGAAGAAGCCGTCAGGAGTACATGAGTTCCTCGACGTTCCCATTGTAACGGGATCGGACCAGTCTATCGCTGTCAAATTTCGACAGCATTTTTTTTTTTCTTTCTTTTTTTTTTTTTTTTTTTTTACTGAATCGTATTGAAATGAACCTGGAGAAAGTGAATGAGTTGCAAATTGGAAGAGTTGTAGATTAGGAAGTTTTTGAAATTGGTAGAACCTTCCCCGGGTAGTCCTGGGAGGAGAATTAGATTATCCCTTCTCGTGCGAGGCCTCAGGACAGGGCACAGGATATTTGAAAACGAAATTGGGTTCGGCCCTAACTTCCTCTTAGCCTTATCCCTTTACCTGCCTCTTTTTTTTTTATTTTATTGTAATGGGTTTGAATGCTTAAACGCAAATGCCCTAAACAGCTCGATACAAAATTTTTATTTATTTTATTACTTCCAAGATGTTCAAGGTGGACTTGACATCGTTAGTTCGAATGTCAAACCATTACAATTAATAGAGGGAATATACAATTTAAATCAACCATTTGTCGCTGACAAATTTTATTTTAAGTTATTGATAGAATATACTTTATATATAAGAAACGAAAAAAAACAATTTCTAATAAATCATTGTTAAATGTTATCTGTCATATACTCATCAATAATAAATTCTGTATATAATTTTAATCAATAGTACAAGACTGCCACTTACCGTCAAATATAAGCTCTCTTATTATTTTTCAAAGTATTACAATGCAAAAAGAGACATTTCTGGTGGATTTTTTTTTAAATTTAGGTAGTAGGTTTCAAGTCTCTTAAATTAATCTTTTTATTGACATAAACCTTCATAAGTACACGTATCGCCATTTAGGGCATCATTAGGACTACAATTCAGAACATAATTCGGTATCTACAAAAATGTAACATAAATTGAAATAGACAATATCTTTCACGGTTTTGTCGTTGCACTTACGTTAAAGATAGCCAATGAATTAAATAAAAAGGAACTTTTTTTTTATTGCTTTTAACTACATATATTTTTTTCTCAATTGTTGTCCTAATGATACCTGAATAGATAAAACGTTTTCTGCAGAACATTTATTAGAGCTATATGAAGCTAACTAGCTAAATATAAAACAAAGCTATCCTGTTTTTATATTTCTACAATCCACTTTTAAGTTTAAGTTTTAAGTTCGGATGGTGAATTGACTGCCTACAGCTTCGCCGAAGCTTGACACGCGAAGGCTAATTGTAATAAATTCTATTCGGTAGCCTGCTGGAGACGTTTGATTTTTGAAAATGGTTAAGTTTTCACAAGCACGAGAATTATTTATTACTCTTGATTTATTATCATTATTAGGATTCATCATATATTTATTTATATTGTTATAGTTTTATTTTTATTGGTATTATTCATTGTACATTATTTATTTATATTTAAAAATCATTATTTGAATAATTTTTATTTCCTTGTAGAGTATTATTAATCGTGATGTAAGAATTCATTCATTTTTAGGCATTTATATCATTATTATTAATGATTATTAATAATACAATAAGTTTGAATTTTGCATGTAAGTATTTTTTTTTCCAAATTCCTTCAGTGTTCTCCTCGAAACATTTTGAGATATCCAAACATTTAGGAGTTACTTAGTCTCAATACAGGTAAAATAATTTTAATTAAGGATTTCTACGAACGCTCAGTGTTCAGACTCACACTACCTCGGAAACATCCAATTAGTGTTTTCAAGTTCTCGAATTGAAATAGATGGTCCTAATACGACGTTTAGGATAGTTTATTGACTGCCTACAGCTTCACCGAAGCTTGACATACGAAGACGAACGAAATGTGTATTAATTGAGCTGAAGGTGATTAATTGGCCTAACCCCCTCCTGTCGGCAACAACTGTCGTACTTTGAGTTTTTTTTTTGAGAGGTCCACTCACGCGTCAGATTTTTCATTTACATTTCAGGAGTAATAAAGGTGATTTTTTAATAAATTCCTTGAATCACGGAGCATTTCCCCTGTATACAAATTTCGGTGTTACAATTCTCGCTTTTCTTAGCTCATCAGCTGATTTTCTCAAACGAAATCACATACAATTACACGAACATTTTTTTTTGTTGAATATTAAAAACTGTTTAAAGGTGAATATTGAGTGTTAGTACTGGTTGTGGAGAAATAAAACGTCCTGCCTCTCCGCATTAGTATAAATAATAGGCATAGGCAGCACGTGGAATTAATAACCCTTCTCTGTTTATTTCATTTACAGTTTTCATTAATGCTTACATTTAATCAACTATTAAAGCACCATGAGTTACTAACAGTCGAAGGCGCTTTGAAAAGTATAGTAACTTTGTGGAGAGAAAAGACGTTTTATTTATTTTATTTTTTTAAATAGAATATTGTATCGTTATTTTTAAAATGAAATTATCTCCTCCACCCAATAAAATTATTTAACCAGCAAAACATTTTTCAATTGAATTCCTTTACTGCCGAATTTCAATAAAATATAAGTCCTAGCTTAAAAGTACAATACATCAAGTACATTTATGTTTCATTTGTTGGTGCGAAAAAAGTTATACCTCATGTCCCCCCCCCCCCGCACTAAGCTGAGTTCCCGTACAGTTGTAAATATTTTAAAACAAATAAATCGTCAAAAACATCTTTCCTGATACCAATGTCAAGAAAACTGAGATACGGTTGAAATTTAGTCTTACATGATGAAACCGTCAGGTGTATTGATCAAGATAAAACCTATCCGTGAACGCCTTGAAGCCACAAAAATGATGATTTTGTGAGCTTCCTCCTTCCCACTCAATATGTTTTCCTATTAGTCCATACAACCATGTGGATTTGGGAGGTCTCTAGGCTGTTTGTAAATACTGTATGAATGAGCGAGTGAATGATGAATTGTAAATATGGCACGAATGAGAACATTTATCACAATAATAAGGCAGATTGTAATTTCAGCACAATAAAGAAGTTTAAATATTAGTACATTAAAATACCACTAATTACATTTTTTCCTTCGAATATTCTAATTGCATTAGCCAATAGTGAACGAAACTCAAATACGGTTGGTACAAATGATTGAATAAATGGTTAGTAACAACTGTATAAAAAAAATACTCAAATAAGATCATCATTCAATCATTTCAAAGTCAACAATTTTCTCGTGCATCAGTTCTTAAGCAACTGCCTAATCAAATCTCTTGAGTTGAACAATATGTTCCCATGCGCTATCCTGTAATACTTGCTTAAAATATCACGGCTGTTAAACGGCTAGGAAAAGTTTACTCTAAAATGTCAACCATTTTCAAAGCAAGTTAGTTTTTCAACCCTTGTGACTGGGACAAAACCAAGTGAGCTACACTTAATGTCACGTTTCAGAGAATAACAGACTAAATTAAATATTTTAATTATTAATCCATTGACCTAATAGCCACTTTATTAAGTAGGGAAACTCATGGCAATAAAAAACATGAAAACAATTTTGATTATACTAATGTACAGGTACAAGAGCGCAGTAAATGGTTATACAAAAATACAAACCACCATCAACCCCTTGTTGAGATCTTAAGATAAATAGTTTGGAACACGTCGTTGAAATGTGTAACCATAGGAAGAATGTAAATTATGTTAATGTGTTGCAGAACCAACATGATGTGATATTTAGTTATAGGTTTTTATGTTTCGGTTTTCCTATATGTATATATATATATGAGTGAATATTTTAATTTTATTCTAGAGACCCTCTGGCGCCTGGCTACGATATCTAATGAGACCATGTACCTAAAATAAATAAATCAAATTCTCGCACTCTTTAAAAAAAAAAAAAAAGGTGTTGGATGTTTTTTCCGATTACACGAAATATGGATATTTCGAACTGACCGCAAATATAAAGTGAAGATAGTTTTCACAACTAAAACAAAATCATGACTAAACCACGTGAGTTTAATACATTATTATGCTTATATTTTGTTTGCTAATTTTAATTAATTCTATACGTACAACACAAGTACGAGTGTGTTATCTATAGTGCTTTTGTGGTTAAATGCGGAGGCATGGCAGGAGGCTCCAACTTTTGTTTCGTGAGATTAATTCTGGTCCTCTCAATCATCATTTTCATGAGGGAAAATGAGTATGAAATGAGAGAAAATGCTAGAACCTCAGTCCTATCTAGCAACAAAGCTGGAAGGGGCTACGATGAGCTGTTTTTCGTTGAGATGTCGTTCCATGCATCTTTTTATAAATGAAAATGCTCAATATAATATAAAGAAAAAATGGTGTCGTCAATGAGCTTTCCGGTGTAGAAGAATGGAATGGAACTTGAAAAAGAGAAGGCTAAGAGTGAAATGGAAAACTACTCCAATACAACTCCGTGCATCTTCTTTTTATTACGAAGTAGTTTATTTTTATTTGTTAAAGTTTTTAAGGTGCTCGAGAAATAATAGTACACTGTTTTATTTAACTGGGGTTGTGAAATGCCAGATATAGCACTGCCGAGAGAACAAAAGAAAAAAGGTGATTTGCTGCGGTGGTGAGGAGGGACATGCGAGGTACACGTGATTAAAACTGCTTGAGACTCATTTGCTCACTAATGAGAGCTCGTTTCTTCAATTGGGGAATTTTTCAATTCCATTGAAATGGCCCTGGGTAGGGCTGCAAGAGAGGACTAGCCACCACTAAGGGTGGTTCAGCACAAATTGAAAGGTGGGGGTGGCTTTGGAGGCACCGGATTGGCTCCTGGGGCCCGAATGAGGGCTCGCCTTTTCCGATACAATCCGTTGCCATGACGATCAGCCTCCCCGCTCTCCTTCCTACCGCCTAATTTTTCAAACTGTACGCTTTGGATTTTTACCGCAACTTCCTAAGGGGGCAGCACCAGTCACGAAATCCTTGGAACGCAGCGCTATGCAAGACTTAAAAATCTGTCAACAGATGGCGGAAATTGCCATGCCCAGTCTTAGTTTTAAAAAAATCATCAAGAAAAGTACTTGAAAGCATGAGTTGAAGTTGCATTGAAAAAAAAAGGCTTTAAGCATACACAGCATGAAAATTTTCCGACCTCATCATGAAGATGATAATAAAATAAATAAAAGCTAGTGAAATAAAAGCTTTGATAGGTCGGAAACTTTTCAGACCAGCTAAATTTACCTGTGCGGGTAATGAGTTGCATAGGTGATTTTCCCCACCATGAGTCCAGCGTCTTTCCTTAGCTTATTCATGGTGATTGGGGGTCCCATCATAGAAGGCATGTTTGAACAATGCAAAGTTTATTAGAAACAAAATGTCACTACTACCCTCTATCACTTTATAGACGTCTTATAAATAAATTAGAACAACAATTGGGTCTAAGCAGACCAATACGGCAAAATGTAATAATCAAATCTTTTGTTTTTCATTTCAACAAAAACACTTTTATGGTTTCCTTTCGGGTTTTTTTAAACCTTACAGCCATTTGTTGCTGTTAAACATTTGTGATGAGTTAGAATCTTGCTTTTTCTAGAGACAAGAAATTTTAGAAGACGGTTCCATTTCATGCTACGACAAAATACTGCAAATTCTATAAAATATACTTATATAACCACGCTTAAATTGAGTGCGCCGAATTTGACCCATTCGTCTGAGCGATATCACTTGATCTTCACCGTGACAAGGGCACGATTTTGTCAAATTTAAGCATTGTTTACACAAACGTGGAGTCACGCCATGTCATCCATTTCCCCGAACTTCGAAACGTTCATTTACTACATTCAGCACGGCGGTGCACGCTATCAACGACTCCTCGTACGAAGAATGAATTAGTCAAATTTATTCAAAATCAAGTATCATTCGCGCTGGCCAAATTGCAGACTTGTGCAGGTTTTTCTTGGGTGCGTTATATGTAATCAAATGTTACTAATGAGAGTCACAATTGTCCTTGGTTGGCCGATAGACATACATTGTTTGAGTGTGCAAAGATGGATTGATATTATAATAATTATCTTCATTATTATTAGAGCTTAGACCTAATCGTCGTCATAGGAAAACCTCATAACTCCAAAATTGAAAATACTTTTTGACAAGGTTTTCTGTGCCCTAAATTTAGATTAGAGTTACAATTTTAAAAAAAAAACTTAATTTTAACAGTCTGGTACCAAATTGGGAGATAGCAGTTTTTATGGTAGGCTAACTATGATACTTTTCCAATCAGGCATCGATATGCTAATTTCAACGAAATATGGAGTTACAAGGTTTGGTTATGGCGATGACGGTATGTGAGTATATATATTTATATATTCCAACAGGATTTCTGTTTTTCACTTGTTTTACTGAATTATTTTATAATTTAATTCCGTGTATGCGAAATGTAACGACCAACTAAAAATAACTGTATATGTTTAATGACAATAAACTGTTCTATTTTATACAATGTTGAGGTCAATAACAAAATAAAACGTTTTATTATTTTAAAACAAAAGGTTGCTTCAACAACTGTTATGGTAATTAAATTGGGTATCACTTTTTTAGTACGTCACAAATAATAACAAAAAATTTTTTTTTTACAAATATTCGCTATATTTTAATGAACGGCTACATTCATATGCAAGAATGACCCGATACTGGCGCATTAATGAACACATAGACTCAAGATGGAAACATAATCAACTTCTGTCTGTTTCTTCTCCCACGAGCCACGCCGAGTCTAGAGGCCAATAAGAAAACACTCTTCTCATATCTTAATAATATTAGCTTTTGTTTCAATTGATTTCTTTTCATGTATAGATTTAAAATATTTGCGGGTTGGTATATACTGCCAAGAATAAATATGTTACTGATTAGAGTTGTTTGATATTCAATATGCAACTACCGTTAGATACTGTTCTTGCACACCCTACTTCTTTCATTTCATTTATACACAGATTAAATAATTTAAAAAAGTAGGTTTTAATTTAGTAAGTAGACATTATTTGGTTGTATATTTTAATTACAATTTCACCAATAATTGAGACGTTGATATCCAAAAGGTATTATAGTACAATTTTTTGACGTATTTGTATTCTAATGCCTTGGTTTTATTGAAATCCCTCATCCGATTCCATCCAAAAAATAGAGAAGCCCTTTAAAATCCTGAAAATCGCAGTTCTTTTCAAAAGGTACATATTTCATTTCATTCCAAAACGTACTTTATTGTTTGTTGAAACCTTATTGATCGTATTCTTTCAAAAAGTACTATATTCTATTTATTTCTTGCCAAAAAGTACAGTATCCACTTTTCGTTCCAAAAAGTACAGTATCCATATTTTGTTCCCAGAAGTACAGTATCCACATTTCGTTCCAAAAAGTACAATATCCAGTTTCAAAAAGATATTATATTGTTAAAAATTTAAGGAAAAAGTGCAATTAACTGAACAAACAAAATAACAATTTAAGGACAATTTCATTTTTCCTCTAAAGTTAAAAAAAAAAAAATGGCTTTAGTACCTTTTGGAAATCAGCGTCTCAATTATCAGTACCTCACATTTCTGTTAATGTCTCAAGCAGCATGAATACAGCATAAGGCATCTTAAGGGATTTCTCTTAAATATTTCTGATTAATTTTACGACCAAAATACATGCATACATATAAAATACAAATACTCTCCCCTCGGTCTAGGCTGCCATTCAACAAATGTATTTGCTCAGTGTGAATTTCCCTCAAGTTTGTCCCAGAGGCAGATCCAGTCACAATGACTTTAGATTAACGCCTAGGAGCGGGGAAAAAAAAAAAAAACAACAAAAAAAACCAATGAGAAACTCCAAACGAAAATATTTCAGGGTTAATTTAGTTGGCCGGACTTAAGTGTAAACTACCCTTTTTATTTGAGGGTTCCGAGGGGTGGGGGGGGGGGGGTTGGACGCCTGAAGAACTTTTGTTTTCTGTTGTTGTTTTTTTGCCCCGAGGCCGATCCGAGACCCGGATCAGATCCAAGTAAATAATTCAGATGGGTGTAGGATAGCGTTCCTGTGTCCGGGATAAAGTAGCAGGCTAATGGTAAACTAGACTGGATTTCCCTTAAAATCCTTAATCCTTTAATACATTAAGGGCTGAAGGGAAGAACGGTGGGGGCGGGAAGGGATCGATCTGGATTGTCTTTACGTCCTGGCTCAGATTCAATTCCCTTCGGCCAATCCTTTCCTATCCATTCTATTTGCGCTGGGCTTTGCCCGGATCCAATAATATAAAACAATACTTTATTTATCCCAAAAATAAAATAAATTATAATTTACAGTTCGTGCATATCAAAATTATAAATAAGAAGGGAAGAAGTATCAATTTCTATTAAACTACTTCAACATTCTTCAATTGCCAAACCCAAAGATCTGTCTGATTCTAATTACCTGAAATTTTGAATTTATATTCCACAACACCTTTGAGCCTCACTACGTGTTAATTACAATAATGGGAAACGTAAAAAAATCGGTTCGTTTTTACCTACACTCTTAAGAGTTCTCATGTCATTGTTAAAAAGCTATACATTTGAAGACAAATTAATCTTGATGACACAAAAAGACAAGGATTTTCTTTATTTTTAAAATTACAATTTGCCTATCCAGCATTAACAATTGTGATGTAAGAGCTCATTCATATATTGTACACAATTCCACTTACTCAATATGTACAGTTCACACTCAAGCAACATTAATAAAACAACATGAATACAAGTACTCTTACAAAATCTGAACCCCATGCCCCTAAAGATCCCACCAGTGCAGCTTGGGGTCAACGGAGCTCCATCCTCCTCACGTTCCGACCGTTTCGCTGTATGGTGAAGGCCAGAAGCAATACAAGAGAGCCACAGACGCTCAGGACATGAGTGGAAATGATAGACAGGCCTCATGACATACCTATGTTTTTTATTTCAAAAATAAAATTTCGGGAACCAACAATGTTGTTCGAACCGGTTTTAGCATGGTTTATGTAAGTCAATGTTTGAGCGATGTACATTATTTGTAAGTACTATTTTATCATTATTTTTAGTACTTATTTCGTTTTTGTGGAACAAATGAAAGAAAGTGGGTAACGCTGGGTTGCCTCATATAGGCGGATCTGTCCCCTCTTACCCAAGGGAACAGGGGCAGTCCAGAATCGGACTCATAAAAGGATTTGAACCTATTAATGACTCAATATTTCAAAAATCAACGTAAATAATTCGTATAATTTGCGTGATTTAATTATTTATTTTTCAAAAACTATCCATTTTGGATAGACATTCCATGGTAAATCGTGGGTTCGAAACCCGTGAATGCTATACCCCCTCCCATTAAATTATTATAACTATTAAATAAATTAATAGCCATTATTAAACAGGCAGTAAGCCGCAGGGAGCAATCGTTTTACAACTTGGAAATGGTTATTCAAAATTTATTTACTTCAAAACCTGCTTTAAAGGTTGTTGAGGGGTGGGAAAAGTTCTTCAAGCGGTTTAAAACTCTTGAATAAAAATGTAGTTTAATATAAGTTGAGACCGAAATTAATTCATGCTAAGCCAGCTGGGGTTAATGCCTTTTAACGAAGTTTTGGAAAGTTATTCCGAAATATTTGATGCTATAAAAAAAAAATGCAATGAGAAAGGAAAGCGTGGGTTTGTTACTACTTCAGTTAGGCCCACTTTTTTTTTATGATTTCTCTACCTCGAAGATGTAGAGCAAGACGTAATATCAAAATAGAAGGGCTAATAAATAATAAAATTAGTATGTAAAATATTGAAAATAACGCTTAAATAGTATAAAATATAAGTCTTAATATTCTATCACCCATACTGATGTCAAGATTTTTTGAGAACATGAAGATATCGAACCAAAAAAAGTTATATTCGTAGAAACTGCAACATTAAAAATAAAAGAATTTCTTCTTTCTTATAAGGTTGGTCCGATGTCCAAGATAGTACGGTATGTAGATACCATAGATGTAGACCAATATTAATTTCTATAAATTTATTAATCTAAAAATATTATTATGTTCAAATCAAAAAAGGAACGAGGAAACCAGTAAAAACAAAATAAATTAATTTGACCGAATTTTATTGGAGCACACTTCAACATATTTGTACAAAATTAATAATGAAATAAAATGTTGATTCTTCAGAACACCTAGTTATTTTTTTGTCACTATTGTTCAATGTGAAAATGTCTTAAACCAAAACATGAAGAAAAAAATGATTGAAAACTAAAAATTATTATTCTTTTCTTATTGTTAACAAAATTAATAAAACCTTTGGTTTTTATTACTAAGTAAAAATTACGCAATCAGAGAAGTATCTTAAATTAAAAAATGACTAATATCATTATCATTCATTTTGGTGTAAACATCGTAAATTTCTTGTAAATAATCGTTTCCAGTCAATAATTCTGTTCTAGTGTGAGGGCGGGTGGAGCATCAATCCAAAACATTACACAATATTGTTTCTTTTGTCGACTGGCCAAATTATTGATTAAAGCGTAAAAAGGTGATTTTTAGTTTAAATTTTAAATAAAACGGATATAATTATAAGTGTTTTTCATGGAATAATATAAAATTATGAAATGGGAAGATAATGATTGTTCGTAACTTGTTCTTATATTCACTAGGATTTAGGTTCAATCATGTAAAATATTAAATTTACACAATCAAATTGGAGTAATTTCTTATTAATCCCATGAGCCAAATAGTAGAAATTATATGAATTTTACGAATTTAAGATGAGGTCTGTGTGCCTTGGTCGTCAATGAAGTTCGAATCCTGAAGTCCTGAACGGTTTGCCGGGCCCGGTGTTGTTGAATCCAAGTTGGAGGTGAATTCACCGTTGATAGCCACTTCGTCGTAATAAAACGATCCTAGTCGTAATGTCGAGAGGTTTTCTTGGAGGTTTGAAGGTCGAAAAAAAAACCATTGTTTCGATAAAATACTCCGTTGATCGAAAATAATAGTTACCCTAAATCCAAGTTTAGTGTAATTTGGACATGATTGGAGAAACTGGCCATTGCCAGGACTCCCACTGGAGGTCACTTCCGTTTTAGTCTCCGAGGAGTATTATAGGGATGAGTGGTGCAGTACAATGACTGTGCTAGGGGATTAGGGTGATTCGATAGGTTACTATGGAATTTCATGAACTTGGAAGGGATGAGTTCGAGAATGTAAGGTATATTAAGATCGTCATGAAGGGTTTTGTTGCTGACGTAAAAAGGGGCATTTACTATTGTTCTCAGGACTTTGGATTGAAAGGATTGGAAGTCAGGTAAATAGACAAACGGATATATGTATCCTAAGAAAATATACATCCTTTATTTATTGTCTTAAATTTTTATGTATTCGGATACAGTGGTGTATCGGATAGATAAATAAATATATAAATAAGCAGTTTTTTTTCCCCGTCCGCCGAACGTATAGTTCAGTTAACCCTTGAGTGGTGGACAACTTTCCCCCAGCGACCATTTAAGTTATTCCACAGGTAAGTATTTCTTTTGTTTAATGATCTATTTTATTGTTCTATAATGTAGTATACTTATTGTTTGACCAATATTAACCACCTAAAAGATCGGTGGTATATAGTTTTATAGGAATGAGTGAATATTTTTTAGAGTTCTAAAGTGATCATCATCATATTTAATTTTTCATGTAGGTTATCATGTAAATTTGAGTTCTCATCGGATCCCAAAATTTGGAACACTGGTTGCATTACTTGATCAAGAGAATGATAGCGATCCCGAAGAATTGGATTCCAGCGAGAAAGTGACCATAATACAAATTCAGAGCAGTCAGCTAAAGAAGACGACGACTGTGAGGGTGAGTCACAAAATGTATTTTATCTCGGGAAAGATGTCAAAAAGAAATTGTTAAAATGCAAAATGAAGACCCGTTCAGAAAATGACATCACGCATCTCCCAGGCCCAAAAGGATTATACACCAAGATAAATTCGGAGGTCAAATTAATTGGCCTTTCTTTAGATAGCAATGTTTATGGTCAACAAATATTTATTTAAACAATCTGAAAAGTAAATATTCACGGGATAGAGATGCCAGGACGACAGATAAAGTTGAAATTCGAGTTTTATTTGGTGTATTGTATTTGATAGGAAGGAATATATGGAATGCCCAAGACTTATGTTCAAAAATTGAGGGAAGATTCCCAGGGGAAGGGGATGGCGTCATGTTACCTGTCAATGATTAATCAAAGATTTGCTTTTCTAGTTAAATGTTTCGGTTAGCGTGATGAGTTTTTATTTGCTTTTTCAAGTTGGAGGGTAATCCAAAATCCATGCATTCATGTACTGTGAAGTAGAATAATTATATGTGTTTACGTTTCAATATTCTTTTATGAACATTTATTTTATCTATTAGTAAAACATTTCAATATACGCAGATCTATGGCTTAGTGTATATTATTTATCCAGGCAATCCTCCAGGTATATAACATATTATTAAATATTTAAAATTATATTTGATTTAAGCATTCATTCTCAAATTGACTCTAATAACAGGGACTCTCCCTTCAGATATATCCCCAATAGCACTTGGATACAGGAATGCTTCACCCTAACTCCTTGCCAAACAGGGCTATTTCTTTCAGATAAATCCCGAATGAAAGCGTTTCGGACCGTGTAAGAATATACTGTCTTTAATATTTTTCAGAATCCTCTCCGGTTTGCTTTCTTGTATTTGTAGTTTATATTTACCAGCTTATCAGGGGCATGAGACTTTCAAAACCCAAACCGGGTTGTGGTTCTAATTAAGACGTACAACGGACATTATAGTCGCCGTTATGAAATTAAACGCTTGGGATGAAGGAGCTACTTGGCGTGGTGTTACCACATACGTGTGGTGATGGTGGGGGTATAATTTGCTTATTGCTTTATGTTTGACTTTATCGAATTAAAGGGATCATTTGGATAGAAGAGAAGTAGTGCACAGAGCGGCAACATGGCCATGTATTACGGGTCACAAGTAATTTCGTGACGGCATCTATAGGTGAGTGAGATTTGGAATGTTTTTGTGTAGTGAAATTTTGATGTTAATACTCTTGTAGTGTCTTTGTAATTGGTAAAAGGTTGCGAACAAGGATAGTGAATCTGGATATTAATATTCAA
The DNA here is from genome assembly GCA_930367205.1 of Acanthosoma haemorrhoidale. Taxonomy (NCBI): domain Eukaryota; kingdom Metazoa; phylum Arthropoda; class Insecta; order Hemiptera; family Acanthosomatidae; genus Acanthosoma; species Acanthosoma haemorrhoidale. Next base: position 47,716,281 of record OV884009.1, read on the forward strand.
AGTAAATTTAAACAACGCTAAAAAATATTTTCGTCCTCTGACACTTCCCATATTTCTGTTTACTGTTCAGGTATCTTAAAAATACGGTGTTCGGGTTTACTCAACAGAATCTTTCAGGTCGTTTATATTTATATTTAGTCTAATTAACTTGACTGACGAAGTCGATTTAGCAGTCAGGAATTTTAGTGAAATCATCTATAATGTCTCCAATGTAGTTATACCTACAATACTCGAAGCAATAATGGACGAATCCATATCACCTCATCTTTGCACCACCTTAATGAATAACATTACCTGGAAAATAATCACGGGTTTATTATTATTACCTATAATATCTCTTTGAACATAGGAATCAAAAAACACCCCTGCAAAACCGACCCGCTTAACCGATCATACCATAAGTGCTATATTATAACAATAATAATGATTATCGGCATAGACAGAGCATTAGACTCGTTATGGCTAACCCATAAATTAATAGCATGTCCCAGATTCCAACATCAAGATAATACACTTCTACCTCGCAAATCACCAATCATATTTCACAATAATCAATAATAAGTCTTTAATGAGTATTAACATAGAGTACGGATACAGACAATATTTAATCAAAGTTATTAAACACCATTTATAAATTATCCTTATATTTTAACAAAAAATCAACTGATAAAATTATAAAATCGATCAGTATTATAATACGCAATCAACGTTTGGAGCTTAGTGAGCTCTTTACAGAAAATTTCAAGTACTCCAAAACGTTTTTTAAGAACTGCAGAAAACTATGACTACTATAATAAAATTACAGAAATGCACGGAGGATTACAGATGGCAATAGATTCGTTTACAGATCAGTAATCATTTTTATCCTTTCAAAAACATACCCACTCATCTAACCATCTAAGCGACAAAATAGGAAATTACCAAAAAATATTCTCTATAGATACATGTCTAGCCTATATTTATATATAATATTTACACCAGCTAACTAAACGTAGTATTATTAGATTACATCTACTTATTTACAAAGTTATACTGAAGGCAATCAGGACATACGGAATAGAGCTATGGGGGACAGCAAAAAAGTCGAACATCAAGCGCATCCAATCCTTTCAATCGAAAGTCCTGAGAACAATAGTAAATGCCCGTTATAACGTCAGCAACAAAACCCTTCACAATGATCTGAATATACCCTATATTCTTGAACTCATCCCTTCCTAGTTCATAAAATTCCATAGTAACCTATCCAACCACCCTAATGCCCTAGCACAGTCATTGCACTGCACCACTCATCCCTATAATCCTCCTCGGAGATTAAAACGACAGTGGCCTCGTGACCTGCTATAATTAAGTGTTAGTGGGAGTCTTGGCAATGGCCAGTTTCTCTAATCATGTCCTGAGCGTCTGTGGCTCTCGCGCTCTTGGTCAGCCTCCGCTGGCTCTTATCCAGTGACGCGGCTGACGTAGGAGCGTGGGGGACTTCCCAAGACTCCGCTTCCTCCTTCGCACGCGAGGGAGGTGACAACCATGTGGACTTGGGGGGCCTCTGGGCTGTTTTTAAATATTGTATGAACGAGCGAGAGAATGATGAATTGTAAATATGGTATGAATGATAACATTTATCTCGATTACTTATGGCCTAATAAGGCAGATTGTTATTTTATCTTAATAATTGTTTTAACAAATAAAAAAAAAAAAAAATTAGATCACATAAAGCCTACAGAAATATATCCATTAATTGTTTATTATTATTACGCTAGAGGTTTTTAAATTTTGTTTGTTTATAAATCTAAAATACCTAAGTATTCATCTTTTGAAAAAATAATAAGAAAATGAAAATAATGTATTGACATTTTTTGTAACCATTGTACTTAAATTAATATAATTTGTATTAAATATACCGATATTTATATACTGTAAAAGTTGGGTTTCCACAAAAAAAAGTCCCCTTAAATGTATTTTATTATTGACATTTAAGGTTTTGGAAGTTAGAGACAATTTTTTAGGGACGTTTAAAAAAAATATTTGAAGAAATTTATTGGTGATTTCTGATTCTGACAAATAATGATTTTATGAGTGCTGTTGGTCGTCTAATTGTAAAATACTAAGGGATAACTTATCTTCCAAGGTCTGTATAACCTCCCCGACAAACTAAGGTTTGCTTTTCTTATGAAATGTACAAATAATTATTTAAGTACGTTTTTCATAAAACGAAGGTTTGTAGATGGTTTTAGCAATTACAGAGTAAATTTTTAATGTTACATTAATTTTCCAATTTAAAAATTTTTATTTCTTTTGGCAGAAATGTTACCAATTCTGTGTACAACTTTGAATGAACACAAAGATACTTTCATTTCCAAGGTTTGCCTCCTTTTGTTATTTGGATTGTTGTCAATTTATTATTTAAAATGTGTAAATCAAATTTATTTGTAAATTTTTTGTGTAATGTAAACATGTTGTATGTAACATGTTTGTCTGGTAGTCCTGAGGATGACTGAAGAGGCGAAACGACAAACATAACGCCAATAATAAAAGATATATTTGAGAGAGACTTCATCAGACTTATTTTCAAGCAATATAAATACCAATATACCGGTATAACTTTTTGAGTGTTACTCTTAAGAATATTATTAAATCTCTCTCTCTCTCTCTCTCTCTCTCTCTCTCTTTCTCTCTCTCTCTCTCACACACACACACGCACACATACACTCACTCCCTCTCTGTTTTTCTCTCATTCTTTACCGGTTCCCTTTATTTGTCAAGTTTCAAATGACTTTCTACATTTTCTTCGCTTTCCCTCCTAGGCCGAGAAGGTAAAGTACATTCAAACTGCTTTAATTTTGATCGTAAACACTCCAAAATGCTCCATGTAAAATTCGCTTAATTGCAGTTATTTAAACGCTGGATCCACTCAGGAACTAGATACTGAATAAAAGGTAAACACATGGGACACTCAATGCGGCGGAAGACAAAGCAACACTTAATTAAACGAAGGCTCACCACCCATGAGTTTTATTTAATGGGCGATCAAAGAGGCGCTGGCAGTTTTAAAAGCGTCCAAAAAGCGGTGTCGGCTGACAAATGGTGTTTGATATAAAAAGGAGAGTGGAGTGTTGGCGGGGATCGGTGTAAAGGTATGCGACTGTCGACGGGCAACGAGGGTCGGCCCGAGGTGTCACGAATGTCCGGGGCTTTTTTCCTTGTTCGCCATCGAACCGGCGCCTCCTGCAACCTCTTCTCATTTTTTTGCTTTCGTCTACTACCCAACCCCTATCTATCCTCGTTAGCAGGAGTCTTTCTTCAATTATCAATTACTACCCAACAGTTAACACAGAGCTCTACATCCCCAAACGCCTGTCAGAATTAACTCGAGACGCACGTCGCATGACAATCTTCTCAACGCTCACCTGTTAAGCACTTAAATCGGACTGAGATTCGTGAGAATGCAACTCAACTTTCATTAACAAATAAAGATCTTTGAGATACCTCTTTTTTTTTTTTTATAAAATTACAATTTCCTTACCCAGCATTAATAATTGTGATTTATGAGACCCTTTATACTTTATAGACAATTTCACTAATTCAATATGTACAGTTCACACACACAAAATATGCACAAGAGCACTAATCCTCCAGAAGATTCCATATTGACGTATTGATTTTTAGGTTAATTATCGTTTAAATGGTATTGTACTATATTTTTTGAGAATTGATCAGTGGAAGCTTTGATAGGTATGTGTCCCGAAAATGCACTATGTTCAGGAGAAGAGGTATAGGGTAGGTAGTTAGGTAGTTTGTGTGGTCTTCGAATAACCACGAATTCATACTCGGTATCTGAGGGTAGGTGAAATCCGTCCGGATCCCAAAGGCGATTGTGAACCGGAGAGAGGCAGACTGAATTGTTACGGGAGACACTGCTTGGTAAGTTTGCAGGGCCGCGACAACCGTTGTCCACTAGGGAGAGGTCTCTCCCAAGGAGGTGCTAGATTCCCACTAGGAAGGTGTGGGGTCTGACAACGCCGGACTAAAACATAGCGAGGTTAGGAGAGAAGAGATGCAGAGGTTTTTCATAAAGAAGCAGTCAAGTTTCAGAGTTTCAAACTTCAAGTTTCAAGGGCCGGTAGTTGACAGGAGAATGATTTACAGGGGCCAAACCACCGGCTTAAATACCCAGCTAGCCTTGCCCGCAGCCAATCATTGTCGGTGCTGGTGTCCCATCTCATGTAACTAATTAGGCCATGGCAGCATGTTTTATTGTTTAACATATTTACAATGATTTATATTTGGGTAGAGTTATTTACATTTGTTTACAATATATATATGCAATAGAGTATAGGGTGATTTATCTTATGTAGTTAGCGGTCGCTACACTGTGTGCATGAGTGGTTCTCCCGGAATCTCAAGGTCCTACTAAAACCCCGGACTGCTTCTTAAGTTTTGTACAGAGATTCTCGCATATTAGACTGTATCCAATTTCATATGGATGCGGCCGGTCGCTTGGCGTCAACATATCCTTTGGTTCCTTAATTTACCCTATTAACCCACCATGGGACCTAATTTGATCTCCTTCAGTTTAAATTCGTCATTTTTTTCTGCAACAAGATCTCTACCGTCCGATCTCTGCCTTATATCCTACATCTCATCTTTATTTGACTGCCCACCAATCTGTAGGGATTGATGTTTAAATCCTTTTTCAGTTCCTCCTAACACCCCAAACCTACGCAAGTAGCATGTTCAAATAGAAATAACCCTCGTATTGTATAAACTCAATAATGCCGAATATAACTTTGCGTTTATCAAGTTCTTTATTGTATTTTTAGCACAAATCAACCCCTTGGATGCAAAGAATATTTGTACTGAATCTGCATCTATTTGTAACAGATTAACGGTTCACTATATACTTTTCTCTGGTGAGATGAAACAACTACAACCGTTATGTAAGAAAGAGATGCTTCTCAAAGTCATCTCTTGTAGGAAGTGAATACAAAAAAGAAAAAAAGTGAATACCAAAAAAAACTAAAAGAAAAAAAAAAGTGCGGGAGCACTGGAAAGAGGTAAAAAGAGAGTCAGTCTCCAAGGTAGAAACGCAACAATGAGTAGTTTTATATTGGGGTTAGATTCCAAGTTTCCTTTAATCATCAGCTTGTGGATCAGAGGGCCCTTTGTCCCTGGTCGGTTTTTAAGGGCACCACTGGCAGGACTTTGAGGGCGGGCCCGTCCCTAAATTGCGGAAATGACGCCCCCCTCTCCCTCCTCTTTTTGGTTACCAGCACATCATTACGGCCCATTTTTTCACACTAGCCCCCATCAGATCCTTCAAATGAATTTTCCAACAAATGAAGGTCATTAAGATCCCAAGGCAAAAGGGCCGGGTAAAAAAGAAAAAAAAATTAAGAAAATAAATCCTGGAAAGGGCTCTCTCCTTTTATGTTTTTTTTTTTTTGTTATAATTTTCTGTAATTACTTTATCTTACGGTTAAGCTCGTGCACAAGGTATACAGATTATTTCAATTAGGTAGATTAGCATAAACCGTTTTTTTTAATTTTAAATACAATCATTATAATGCAGGGATGCGTAACATTTTTTTTTATATCTGCTAGCTTAAAATTTGTCAGGAAAAAGTGTTAATAAAAAATTTATATCCTTTAACATTATTTGTAAAATGTATTTGCTTGAACGATACCAAATTCTTGTAGATACATTACTTGATATAATTAATACACTTGATTTTATTATTGTTTTGTTTTTAAAAAAGCAGAAGCATATTTGTACACTTTTTATTGTAATCGATTAAAATTAAGCATAACTAATATTTAGAAGAAATAATTTCAATAATTTTTTTTCTTTAGACAGTTAATGTTAATTAAAAAATATATGAAAGTTTTAAGTAAAAACGTCTTGAATTCAGTGAAAAACTTTTAATTTGTACTAATTTATTATTAAATACCAGAGCAAAAAAGTTAATTTAAAAAAACAATACACAACCATGCCGTCAATACAAGCCAGTTTTTCACTCTTCCGGTTTGTGTATTATACTATAACACGTGCGTAAATCTGCGTGATTCTATGTTGTCGATTATACCCTTGAAATGATGTGTTGGGTCATTACTAAGACCACTATCGTAGAGAGTACGGCATATCAAAGACGATTGGCCGATACCTGTTTGAATGTAGAGCCTGTACGTTCGGGGGTTAGTAATGAATAAAAAAACTTTCGAGTAATTTTAAATGAATACATTTTGACGTTAAGTTAAAATTGAGAGGGCATGTTCGTGAAATTTCTGCAGTGAAAGTTGAATTATAGATCAATAGGCATTGCACAGATTTAGTTTGAATTCAATTTCTCGAACAGGAACCAAGGATATGTCATCATGTATCCAACCTGAAGATAAGTATAAATAGAGAAACGCATAAAAATATGTATGACACTATATCGATGGTCAACAGCAGACAGCGTAGATGTGAAAAAATTGTATGTATCGAGCACTGTGAACAGTTTTCCAAGACTCAATTTTCAAGGAATCCTCCTGTACCATGAGCTTCTTATTTTGGAACAGGACCAGAAAAGGGGAAAAATCCTCCACTAATTTTTTTAAATTAAAAAAAAAACAAAAACATATAATATAAGATATTTAGGCCTAGTGACCGTAAACTACCTTGTATTACATTTTATTTTTCATTTATTCATTTCTATTGCACCTAAATGGTGAAATCTCCAAGATATATAACACCTCTTAAAAAATTGCAATAAAAAAACTATCCTCTAGCCAAAAACAAAAGAAATAATACTTAATATAAGTAATAGCCTAAGACTATTAAGTATTACTTAGTCCTTAGTGTAGACGTTATTCAATCATGAAGATGCCTGAATATGTGAAACTTCACCTGATGTAAAAATTGAATTAAATAATTGGAGAGATTCTTTGAAAAATGTGTTTTTCACCTATTTTGAAGTTTAAATGCAGGTGTCTCTTTATAGAGCGTTAGCTTAGAATATTATTTCCAATTCTTATTACATATTATGGGATCCCAACAGCAGCCAAATTTCCCCTTTAAAAAGTACAATGACCTTTATTACGTCAGAAACAAAACCCTTCATTTGGACAACTGTACAGACTACTTCAAAGGACATCCCATCTCTCAATAGAAAATAAACTACTAATCTACAAAGTTATACTTAAACCAATCTGGACATACGGAATAGAGCTATGGGGGACAGCAAAAAAGTCGAACATCAAGCGTATCCTTTCAATCAAAAGTCCTTAGAACAATAGTAAATGCCCCTTATTATGTCAGCAACAAAGCCCTTCTTAACGACCTTAATATACCCTACATTCTTGAACTCATCCCTTCCAAATTCATGAAATTCCATAGTAACCTATCCAACCACCCTAATCCCGTAGCACAGTCATTGCACTTCTCCACTCATCCCTATAACCCTCCTCGAAGACTTAAACGGCAGGGCCTGGTGACCTGCTATAAATGCGTGACAGTGGTAGTCCTGACAATGGCCAGTTTCTTCAATCATGTCCTGAGCGTATGTGGCTCTCGCGCTCTTCGTCGGCCTCCATTGGCTCGTATCCGGTGACGTGGCTGGCGGAGGAGCGTGGGATACTTCCCAAGACTCCGCTTCCTCTTTCGCATGCGAGGGAGGCAACAACCATGTGGACTTGGGGTGCCCCTGGGCTGTTTGTAAATATTGTATGAATGTGCGAGTGAATGATGAATTGTAACATGGAATGAGAACATTTACCTCAATTATTTATTGCCTATTAAGTATTTATATTAAAAAAAAAAGGGTACAATATAACTATTTCGGCTATTAACACTTTTTAAATTGATATTAAACATTTTCGGTGATTAGTGACTATATTCACTTCAGCAAGTCTTCTTCTAACAGTATCTTTACAAATTGCTACTCCTCGAGTTGTAAGAAGAAGTTTAGCAGTTCACAACCGATTCCGAACCGTGTAGTACAATATACAGGTCATCTCTTGCCTCTATCACCCGCGGCCGACCTGATCCGGGTCTGCGATTGCACAAACTTGTCTCACGGTAACTTGTAATTGCTCTCCGAACAGTAGTTTCCGCTAAACCCAATGCACGGACTGCATATATTTGTCTTCAACCGTCTTCCACTAAAGCAACAACAAATTAAAAAACCTTTTAATAAATTTGTAGAGATCATTAACACAAGAAATCAAAATAGAAATTTCCTTATAATTTTTAAAAATAATTTGTTTGAATATTAATACAGCTCTTATCACTAAAACGTGTAATATTTATTAATGAATTGAAGGACGAAATAATTCTATTAGGAAGCAAATATTTTTTTGGGGCAGTGTAGTTCTTAATTGATAATGATAATGATTATGAAAATGAAAGGTTGAGTTAGTAATAGTTTGAGGATGAAAGAACAAAAAGCGGATCGAAAAGTCAGCTCGTGCAGAAAAATAGAATGAGTCGGCCACCGCCGTTTCGTCGGCCAGTTCCCAGTGAGCCTGACCTAGACCACACTTGCCATTCAGACCAAAATTTATCAATTTTAATTTCTGTCAGGGCCGAAACTGTTGCGCCGGTGGTGTATGGGCGGGGCCAGTCGATAGCAGTCACGTGGTGTACAATGCACAATCAATGGTTCTGCCCACCATTCCGTGGACGACAGCACCCATGTACAAATCCCATTAGGACATCAGTCGAGGACGTCTCCAAGTCTTTGAGCAGCTCTGTGTGAGTTTCGATCTTATTTCCATTTTTATTTTTATCTCAGGCGATCTCAGGTCGTTTTGTATAGTTTTTATTTTATTGCGGACTGTACATCTATGAAAACGACTGTCCAGGTGTTACTAGCGGATGTCGCGTTGGTACGTTTAATTTTTTATAAGAAAATTTATTCTTATGTTAAAAAAAAGACCAAAGGTATCACAACAAGCCCTAAGGAGGCGCTGATGAAGCAAACCTTTTTTTGAAAGTATAGCCCCGCTCTTTTGTGTGCTGTTTTTGGTGGGTGTTGCTGCAGGCCGACTCAACGGGATTCTGTCTAAAAGTATTTGGGAGCAGAAGAGGGAAGGCTTGCGCATGCGTACCAACCACCAATAGTCAAAAGGACAGGACCACTTCGACGAGAAGAAGCTGCTTGAGTATCCACAATACATTTACAGGTTTAGAACATTTAGAACATAGAAGCTTCCCCCAAACTAATTTAATTCCAATATTTCAGCTTATAGTATATACTATATTACTATATAATATAATATATATCTATATTATATTATTATATATATATATATATATATATATATATATATATACTATAACAATTAGTAAAATGATGTGAAGAAAGTAGGTCCCGTTTCGCTGACTTTATCAAGTCAGCGCTGAAGCCGGTGAAGTTTTAAAGTTCTGTATTTTCCTCATTGTTAAGAATACAATCACGAAAGTGACGAACAAATAATTTGAAAGATAGACTCACGCATTTCAAGTTACGTTATAAGCTTCAAGACTCGTCAATCAATCTTTTTATTGGCATTTAATCCTCTACGGTCAAATTTTCGTCTACTACCCAAACGCAGTCCATGGTTTGTTTAATCAAAAGTATGCAAATTTCTATTCTGAATATAAGTTTATATACCTCAGATTCATGAAATAATTTTTTTTTTTTTATTCAATTGATTTACTATCTTATAAATTTTAATTTGTTTTACTGTACCTGAGTTACCAATTTGCTAAATCAAACAATTAATCAATAAAAATTGAAATATATAATATCTTCACAGTATTGTTGTTATATTCTTTTTATTTATTAAAATGTATTTCTTGTGTCATATTATTGTTGCCTCTAAACATGTAAATGTATCTATATTCTTCTAAACTGTTGTCCAGTTGATGCCTGAATTGGCGAAACGTTGACTTGAGAGGACGATATCACCAAAAGAAAAAGATTAATTCGAGTGGCTTGAAGCTTACCACCTAAGACATAAAAATGCCTACATAAAATTTATCTTTTTGAATATTAATGATACAAAAAATAATATTATTTAATACGTGTCTCTTAATACTGTTTCTTCACTTTCTACATTATTTATTTATTTAACACATATTTAAATGCTTAATTTAACACTCGATTCAATTGAATACATTGTCTACTGCTCAGATTATAATTTTTGTGAAAAAAAAAAATTAGTTGCCTTAAAACGATCAGATTGGGTGGAAATCGCAAGGAACGCTGGAGACGGAAAAGAAAGGACAAATTAAAAACAATTTATTGATACTTATAATAAGTGTTGTTATGATATTTATTTACTATTATATACAAAGATCAGAGTTTATATATTAGTTTTATTATTTGATTTTTTTTTTCTGTTTTTAAGTTTTTCGGACTAAAATTGTTTAGATAATAATTAACTTTTTAAAAATATCATAATATATATATAGATACGTACAAGAGATGGCTACAGGAATTGAGAGAGCATAAAAATTACCAAAAGGAGACCGATTCTTTTGTTTGTACATAACTAACGTAGTTCGAGGTAAAATACCTATTGTATTTGAAATTTGATATATACTCACTGAGTATTGATACACTAATCTATCTGTATCCAAACACATAATACTGTAAGGCAATATATAAAGGATGTATCTTTTCTAAGGATACATATATCCGTTTATATATTGACCAAACACCCCTCGCTGTCAAAAGTTGGATAATTAGAATATTTAAATTTTAGGGATGCCGACTACTTAGATTAGATTCCTCTATCAAATCCTGAGCGTATTGCATTCGCGTAAAGTTGTACAAAATTATACCTTAATTAAAATATTCAATTCACTTACTATTCGTCCCAATTGAATCTAAACCCAATGTTATTTGGTTTCATAAATATACGTGGTGATCAAAATGGACGGAATTCAATTGAAAAATAGAATGTTTTAACGAGAAATGACTTCGTCACTACGGATAAATAGAAGTTACCTTCTTCTGGGACCAGAAAAAAACCACCTACCTTTCCATATTTTATTAATAAATATTCGGCGTACGTATAGAGAGAGAGGACTAGTTCACAAACCCGTCACCACAAGAGCTCACTAAGGGCGCGGGCGTATTAGCCGTTGATTAGGCAAAATAAACGGTCATTTAAATGGCGGAAATAAAACGCTCTCACATTCGCCGTGGAACGACCTGCCTATATAAGACGGAAATTCTGAGCTTTTTCAGACCGTCGGAATCAACACTTGAAGTGAACACTGCTCTCTCTCTCTCTCTCTCTCTGCACTGGCGCTTCTGGTTAGTCCGGCTTTGTCAGACCCCATACCTTCCTAGTGGGATTCTCTGCCTTCATCTCGCTAAAACTAGCACCTCCTTGAAATGGATCCCTTTCATGCAGATGACGGCTTGGGCCCTACAAAATGTTCATATTAGCGTCTCCCCCAACGGTACAGTCTGGCTCTCTCCGGTTCACTCTCGCCTTTGGGATCCGGACGGTTTTCACCTACCCTCAGATACCAAGTGTGAACTCGTGGTCATTCTAAGCCCACGTAAACGTGGGTACTCTCTATTGCTCTATTGTCGGTCACATTCCATCGCTTCACATACCGGCCAATGTCTCTAAAGATTTAGGTTACTTTAATCCAAATTGCGTACCTCTGCTTAGTCCAAAAACCACTATCTTCTTATTAGATGCAAGAATTGGTGGTACCGGGGCTCTTACTCATTGAAGACCGCATCTCTTCATGTATATATTATGTCTACACATTAATACTTTTAGTTAATATAATATCACAACAAGGTCACACATCCAAATATATCTTGGCAATGTGCAGATGACTGTTGCGAATGTTTTCATGTAAAATATGTTATATACATAGTATATACTTACTCCTAAATGACCATTGTATTCCGCTCTGTTAAAAACGTAGGTATTCACATTTACCAAATCTTCTCCTCAAAACCCTAAATTTTATGTTATTCTTTTTTCATTTGTATAAATATTAAAAACAACAAGGAAATTGGGAGAGAAACTCTTAAAAAGGACCGGATATTATATATTTAATATTAATAAATAATATATTTTAAAGGGTGGAAAGGATGTGGGATAAATTGAGCACAGGAAAAAAGGCCAACCACAAAAACGTTTTAGAACAAAGGATCCTTAATATTTTTAAATAATCTCTTAAATTCTTTTGAAAAAAAAAATGATCAAATAAGATTGACATTCAATTAACGTACGGACATTAATTTTTAATTAAAAAAATTAATTTGGTTTTTTTTTACGCACTCAAAATATCCTGATTGCTCTAAAACCATGAATGAAAACAGTAGCAATTTTCTTGGCTGAATAAAATCTATTTATTTGTTATTGGCAGCCAAACACATTTTTTTTTCAGGATAGTATTGATTTGTGTCCTGAAGAAAAACAACTCTTCGGTTTAAATAGTAGTTTTTTTAATAAACTTAAGACATTTCTTATAGAAAAACGATAAATCTGTTTTTGACTAAATTAGAATTTAATGAGTATCGTCTACATCACGAATTTTTTTTCATAGTTTCCAGACTGTGTCCTAGATAACGAGAAAATGTTTAAATTGAAATATATATACTCTCTGAAATAATTATTGTCATATCAAAAAAGTTGAATGAACAGTGGCTGATTTGTCCATTATTTGTCAATTTGTGTACGAAATTCACGAAATATCCTTCAGAAAAGGCATTCATTAAGGCGAAATGTCCGATTGACAATTTAAAAATAAACATCAACAACTGGAGAGATTTCAAACCCTTTTCATAAAAATTTGTTTACTTTGAAAAGTGTAAATTTCCAATATAACTTTAGATTAAGAAATTATTAATCATATAACTCATCATATAAAATCATATATCATAGAAATCATATCACTAACCATAAAACTCAAATGAACAAAATGGCTTATCACAATTAGTAATGAAGCGTTTTCACAGTTATATGAGGAATTAGCATAGATCACTATAGTAAATATTAAACTGTATGTGTTATGATGGACGGAGGGGAATTATTTAACGTGAATAGTAAATATTGGATACAAGACGAAAATTATGGTGAAATGATTTTCACTGTTCAATCTAAAGAAATTTGTGTTTGAAAAATGCTCAAAATAATCATTACACTTAAAATACATGAAAATATCTCACAGAGTCCTATAAAATCGTATAGTTTGGACGTTTAGGATGAGTTAATTAAATAATTACATTTTCATGATGATGATATTGTATTTTGCTATTTCGAGTATATTTAGTGTAATGTGTATAACAACATTTATTCGTGAATAAGAAAGAAGAAGAATAAGGCACATCACTTTTGAAGACAAACATGCTTATTTTAAAATGTGATGGAATATTATCAGCTATCTAAGAAAAATTGTTTGACCACCAGTTGACGATTGGAATATTCAAGCATCTTGATATTTTTCAAAATTATTGTTCCACTTTTTCACTATTGAATACCGTATTGGTAAGATGAGATATATAAAAAGGTATAATGAAAAAAAATATATATTCTCCATCCAGCAAAAAATGTGGAAAGTTATGAAAAGAAATTTTTACATATCTTATGAGAAGTTGCCAATTCGCTATGCAATAAAATACTATCTTTTATAGTCCTGAAGATGCCTGAATACGTGAAAAGTCTGATGGTGATGAAAAAATTAATTAATGGTGTGAGGGCTTTCAAAATTGAAATCTTATTTCACCACTCATCAGTTAAAATTTTGGTTGGAAAAAAAATTTGAGACATAACAATTATTTTATTTAATTAATAAGAAAAAAAAACTAACTTTCAAAAATGTTATTCTTAACATTTAACGAACAAATCAAAGAGGAAAACATCTTCCTGAAATAGTTACGTACAGTACAACGTAAGCACATTTAATAAAACAAATTATTATATTAGAAACATAATGCGCATTAATAGTCCTAATGTAAAAAAATAGATTGCATGAAAAATTCTTCCTAAAGAACATAAAATAAATAATGATTATAGTTTGACACAACTTTAAAAATAATGCTTAAAGTTCCAAAATATTGTCATTTTCTTTCAAACACTCTTCTCGCTGAAGATACAATGAAATAAAAGTTACTTCAGTCACCACAGGAAGGAGTTCAAGCATAGTACCATCCAATAAGAGGTTTCTCAATTAGACATCTTAGCACCTGGTGCAAGGTGATGACATGGCGATGAGCCGAAGAGAATGGCGATGTGCTGATGAGAGTGGCCCGAAAAAATTGAGAAATTACTTTAATGAGACTGAGAGGCAACTAAATCACTGTCACGTAATGGGTGCTTGTAAACAAACCTTATTTTACCAGAAATCTTGTTGTACTAATGCGTTAAGTGAACAAAGAAAACCGTTAAAAATAAGGACACCTATACAAATTAGTATTTTACCATTTTACAATTATATAAAAAACCGTTTCTCTCAAAAATGATGTCTCTTAAAATTTTCCTGGCTTCGTATTTGGAATCAGCTCACATGAAAACATAAGAATGAGGCACAATTTTTTTTTTTTTTTTTTATTTATTTCAAAACCCAAGGAAGCATTAAGATTTCAGAACGCTCCAATCACCTACTGGCTTCAAAAAATCAAATTACTACCAACCACAAGCTTGTAGAGATAACAAATATTTTAAAGTTTTATTAGCACTCTGATAAAAAAATATAGATCACAACATTTCGTTATTCTTGGCTCAAAAGATATTTATTTTTATTTATTACTAATCCTTTATTGTGCTAAAATTACAATCTGCCTTATTAGGCAATAAGTAATTAAGATACATGCTCTCATTCATACCATATTTATAATTCATCATTCACTCGCTCATTCATACAATATTTACAGACAGCCCAGAGGCCTACCAAATCCACAAGCGAGAGAGAAAGCGGAGTCTTGGGACGTACCCCAGTCAGCCGTGTCACCGAATTAGAGCCAGCGGAGGCTGACCAAGAGCGCGAGAGCCACAGACGCTCAGGACATGATTAGAGAAACTGGCCATTGCCTTAGCCATTGTCATAGCACAGTCACTGCTACGGGATTAGGGTGGTCGGATAGGTTACTATGGAATTTTATGAACTTGGAAGGGATGAGTTCGAGAATGTATGGTATATTAAGATCATTATGAAGGGTTTTGTTGCTGACAAAATAAGGGGCATTTACTATTGTTCTCAGGACTTTTGATTGAAAGGATTGGATAAGCTTGATGTTGGACTTGTTTGCTGTCCCTCATAGCTCTATTCCGTATGTCCAGATTGGCTTAGGTATAACTTTGTAGATTAGTAATTTATTTTCTATTGAGAGATGGGATGTCCTTTGAAGTAGTCTGTACAGTTGTCCAAAGCGTCTGTTTAGTTCTTGTCTTTTTAGTCTCGTATGTGGGTTCCAGGTCAGTCGTTTGTCAAGATGGAAGCCTAAGTACCGTACTGTCTCGGGTACAGGGAGAGGAATAGAATTAAAATAAACTAGTGGACAAGACTTGCGACAAAGGGTGAAGATAATGTGGGCACATTTTGCTTCATGGATATTTATTAATTAGTTGTTTTTTTTGTAGGTTAGTTTCGAGAACTTTTTTGGAATATTATAACTAACTTAAAAATCAAAAAAACATATTTTTTTCACATTATGTGTTGTATGGTAAATGTACTGTTAATTAAAAACGATAAAACTACCGCGAAAGGAATTAACAACATGATGCAGACGAGTCGTCTCGAGGAATCATGGGTTATCCCATTATTCTATTTGAAATTATCGTTACCAGCGCTAAAATAAATCTTATTAAATTAATAAAATATTCTAAGTAGATAATGAGTACAGCAAGACTGATAGTAAAATGACTTTTCAAATACTAACAAAAATATATTAATTTCTTCCTTTCGACCATTGAAGGGCCACTTGTTATCATCTCGTGATGCTAATTTCCTTTTGAAATCTTAACGTTGTAATTACGCACAATCGTAAGGTTACAAACAGTTAAGGCAAAACAACTAAAATATCAACGATTCAGACACTGATGTCGATCGGACTAACAGCCTCGATGTTTCCGAAATATTAGTTTTGCGTTTCACCCCCTAATTTAGCCTTACTTAATGTTGGCATGAACTTACTGTTCATTTATAGAGCTTCATCTATGGGATAAATAAAAACATTTCCACCATTTGAAACCTGAAACAATACTATGACCTAAGGTATGGAAAGAAAATATTCTTCCTTCAACATATTCTGGTTGTTCAGTGTCTTAATTTTTAATGATAATGATAAAATAAAAAAAATGAAAGCACACACCTTAGCTATAGCATAAAAATAATAAAAGCTACACTTTAATATGAATAAATAGGGCCGTTCCTTCAAGCAACAGTAAGTTCATATATTTACAAAACAATTTGAAATGAAAATAAATAAAATATAAAACACTCTCTAAGGTTCACAAAATATAAACTAAAGTGCAACATTATTCCAAATACCATTCAGAACCAAAACATTTCAGAACTCAGTTATGAAAAGAAACATATTGCACAGTTATCAAGCTAATTCAAACTCCACAAGAAACCGATCAGTTTTAAAAAAGAATTAAAAGCCTATTACTATTCAAAATATTAGAAGAATTTTACTGTATGTATCAAATTGAAATATCAATTAATAAATTTAAAAAAAATATCTTTTAATTAGTAGAAACAATAATGCATTGTTTATATATTATATGTCGATAGGCGAAAATCATTATCAAGTGCGATAATGATTTTTTTAATTATTATCATGTAATTATGTACCTTATCTGTGCTTTTGTTAGTAGCGTTTAATGTAGATTATTGTAAGAGATCTAATTTGTAAAAAGCAAACAACATTGTAATGTACTTTCTCGTTAATTGCTAATTTTGCAATATTTTGTAAATAAAGCGTTATATTCATTCATTCTATCACAATTTAGTACGGAGGATTTCTAGATAATTCTATAAACATCACCACAGAGTGAATGTGATATATTATCACAAATACATTCTTAATTTATCATCATTCGTTACTCTCTTAGGGCAGATTGTGATGTTTTTCTAAAAGTAGATTTTTGATTCAGCAAAAAGAATTCATAGTAGTATATAATGTCACTTGTTTGAATATGTAGAAGATAAAAAAACAATGTGACGTAGCCAGTAGTCAAACGTAGTGTGTTTCTTTTCCTTTTTTTCAGCGACGAGACTAATCAAGAAGAAAAATAGTGAAATTTTGCGTTGATTATAGTTAAAGTGAGGAATTATAGATTTATGTGGAGAAAGAACGATATTTAAAACAAAAGCTTTAAATGCTGTTTCTTTCGTTTACAGAGAAACGCAGTTGAGTGATTGTTCAGACGTCAATTACAGAGTCATTACCTACATCAACTGATTATCAAGATAGACATGATATTTTATCGCAAATATATTCTTAATTTATTCTCATTCGTTGCTCGTAGACATGCAGAATAAAAACTGAATTATCTACACAACAAATGGGGTTCCCGAACCCTTTCACATAATTAATACTTATACCAGAAACTTAAAAGTAAAAAGGTATAAGTCTTAAGGTAGTTTCTAATTAGAAAAAAAAAATGAGAAGCAAAGAACGTTATGTTTTTGTATCTAGACTAATTGAAATGTGTTGATTCCATAATTAGCCTACAAAAATTGTAAAAAGTAATTATGTCAACTGAAAAACAAAGATATTTGGTTTTAATATGTCTTTGTCGGTACAAATTTCATTTCCATAAAACCGAATGTTAAGGAAATTTCACGCAATTTGGCTAACCAATAAACAATAAACAATTGAACAAACGAAATCATCTACTACTAATGTTATTCTATGTTATACTAATCGAAAACATAGAATTATTTTGACTGTCTGGCAAATTTTATTCATTTCTTCTTTTTAAATTGTGCTAAATATGTATACATATATATACGCATAACTTATCCTCTAGTACGCAGTAGGAATTCACTGAGCTAAAATAAGCCACCTACAGCTCAATAATTTTAATCACGTTCATAACATCCTATTATGGTAATTAAGCTTTGAGTCTTTTAGCCACTCAATACATACCAGCACTGATTCATAGAAAGGGGTGGTTTTGACTCGGAATTATTTGAAAATTTCTTAGGGGATGATTCGAACACCAGGCGGGTAGCGGTTAGTGCGGAAACCTGCCGCTTCGATGTTGGGACGTTGGCCCATAGAATGCGCCACCTACCCGTCAAGACTTTCAAATCGGTGACTAATTGTTTATACAAAATATACTGTGGTTTTTTTTTTCAGATTTTGTTTGTGTTTGGAACCCTTGCCAGCGTATAAATTCATAAATGAAATGAAATTACAGTCAGTTTTATTAGTACTGAGTATTGGAAAATCCCAAATTTGAATCTGTATTATATTCAAAATATTTCATTAAAATCGATTGGTATTAATTTTTCTGTTAATCGATTTAGGTACGCAATGGTTGCATACACGGTGGCAATGGTTTGGTCGTATTTAACAGTAAATCAAATTGCCACACTAACAAAATTCTAAAATATACAATTTCGTGAACAAATTTTCCATGATATATATCATTTGTAAATCATTATTAAACAATGTAAAGAACGCGATTTCGTAAATCAAAATCAAAAAATAATGAGCAGTTTCCTTGTTTAATTAATGGTAGTCTTAAATGTTTGCTTATTCTATTTTTCATTGAATATATAAATTTTTTTTAAGCTCTATTTCTAATTGATATTGTGAATTATGTTCATTTCAGTTACCTAATTTATAGAAAAATGTCTCAAAAATTTAGCTCTTGGTGCCACTATGAAAGTTCATGATGAAGGTTCATATTGTATACCCAAGATCGGATTAAGTAAACGTGAAAAGTACCATTCAACACAAATTTTAGATCACAAATTGAGATTTCTGTGTTTTTTTTTTAATTATTTCTTTGTTCGGTTGATATGTTAACATAATTATTTTTGAATGTCCGAAGAGATCTTTGTGACATTGTAGTAGTTTACGGTAAAGATCATATACCAGTGTTTCCGCTGTTAAAATTTTCAGGCACAAAAATTATTCATTATAATTAATTTTATTTTTCTCTTATTAATTTGTCCATATGGAAGGCTTTTCATTGGGAGGGGTTTCCAATTATAGCTGGTGTAGCCACACAGCGTAACTTAAGTAAATTTCTGATAATAAGAATAAACGTACTTTTATTACAATTATATTATATTTTTGCGGGGGGGGGGGGTTAACTACTGTAGTTTAAAAAATAAAACTAGCAAGAAACGCTTATTTTATTTATTTTTTTATGGTTGATTCAAATCAATCGTGAATATAATATGTCCGATTTATGAGTCTTCAAATCAAAAAGAGCTAGTTTCAATAATTATTTCGGTGACGTTTAACGAAAAATAGACAAAGTAAGTATCCACAATATTTATTCACAGTCCGATAAATTATAATATTTATTAAATATCAAACTCATTCAGACATCTTCAGAAGTCTGTAGACGACACAAATTAAACACAACATGGCCATAATTCTTATGATTTCCAATAGTTATTAAATGTTATAATAATTAACTAGCCAGAGAAAAAATACAGTGACAGGACCATGACTTCAACCCGGGATGATAAATTAAATGTTTGTTATTGGAGTGAAATTCAGCTCCACTTGCAAGATATAGAAATTTAATTGTTCCATACACAGCCAAATTTGTAACGGTATACCCAACGAAAACTGGCTTTGCATATTTACATTTTTAAAAGATACAATAAATAAGTATTTAAAATTACAATGTCTTTAGTTCAAAAACTAAGATATGAGCAAAAAAACATTAAACATCCCCGGATCCGTAGAATTATGTTATTTTTTAATCTTCAACAGGATCAGGTTAATGATCAGGCCCCAAACTGAATTAGTTTTTAGGGGTTGTTGCTTGTCATGTTACTAATAATTTTTGTGCGTTTTTTTACCCAAAGCTAGGAAACCATGAATTTTTGAGCCTGCCTCTGTCTCATCTGATAATTTTGAGTCCGCTTTTGACCCGGAGATTTTCAAGCAGAGGTTAAAACTGAACTGAGATGTAAATAAATTGTAAACCTATTTGTAAATGTAAATTTTCGTAGTGTTTATAAAATTTTATTAGTATTATATTTATACTATATATGTGTATATATATTATTAATGGATCATAATTACATATACGCTATATTATATTATTGAAATATATTAGTATTTATATATTCTAATACTGAATATCAACGAAACTAGAGATTGAATAAATTGTTTCACCTTAATAAGCCTTTTTTTTCGGGATAGGGTTATCCCTTCGTACCTACTTTTTTTAATGTACGCCGGTTGGATATTGAGGATTTAATACTGAAATCGCTAAATAATAATAATTTTTCAATAAGCGAGAAACTTGAGCGAGTAAATAAAAAAACCTTATTCCGTGACTAAGACAGACTTACGTAGTCTAAGACGTGACTTAGATAATTATAATGAACATATTATGTTATTCTTACTCTGCCATTTAAAATAATAAAACATAATGCAAAATAGAATCTCAATTTGGTTAGAAATTAAATTATTGCCTCTCATACTAACATATACGCCCAATGTACATTCTTATATACAAACTACATAGGTTTAAGCAGAGGAAAGATGAATAACAAATGAATAGAATATTAAATAGGTTAAATAAAATAAGATATAATAATTACAAAAAAAAAATAACCGTATTAAGTAAACGCTAAAATGAAGAGTCAACGATCGTTGATATTGGCATTTAAGAATTATGGACCACTAATTGTCAAATATCCACTTTTTTTTAATAAAGAAAGATACAATTAAATAATTGAAAACCATACAACATAGCTTGTTGCTCAGGCTTTAGCAGAAAAAAAACATACATTGCTTAAATTGATTTTATGAAGGACACAGGAAGGAATGAAAACCTCAAATATTATTATTTTAACGCTAATTTCATTTGAAAAAAAAGGTTAAACAGACACAAACAAAGTACAGACACGACACAATTTATTTCGATACATTTTTTGTTTACAGTCATTTTTTACTATGGAGTTTTATCTCTTTTTATTAAAAAATCACATCAAACTAAAAATAAACTGTTTTATTATAAACAATTATCAACTTTTTCCAATCTCGTTAACTATAAACCAGTCAAAAAAAGTTCATTGGCTTTGTGATTGGACCCGGTGTTAACCTATATTTAATATACACTTTTGACTTAATGATATTCTACACTGTAAAGTCTTCCTTTGTTTAAAAAAATAAAATAGTCAATTAATTGAAGAACATTTTTAAAAATCCATATGATGTAAAACATGTACTACTATCGCTGGGATTCAAGACCGACCGAAGTTGCCTTTGTGGTCAAGAGATGGCGTTAGGGTCTAAAAGGGCCAGTGTTGACAGTGTCATGGTCAGCACTCGAACCCAAGACAAGTTTTTGAAAAATAATTGGTTATTTAGTATTTGTTCGCACCCTTATGCCATCCCGGATAGACAATATACATAGTTAGCGGTTTTTTATGGGTTGGCAAAAAAGTCATTTCGGTTTGCACCAGTAGTTAGCGTTATGTTTGCTTCGTTATTTTTTTGTCAATGTTAGAATTTTTTTCTTTTGAGGTTTGGTATTCGATACCTTTAGGTTGCCATAGAAAGAAATTCCGTGTAATGTTGTTTACAACTGTCAGTTTACGGTCAGTTTTAACATGGAATGCAAAAATAAGCATTTTCGACACATTTTACTTTTATATTATCATAAAGGCAAGAAAGCGGCTAAGGCTCATAAAGAGATATGTGAAGTTTATGGTGTCGATTGTTTAACAGAACGCACGTGACAGAATTGTTTTAAAAAATTTCGTTCTGGAGATTTTTCACTGAAAGATGACCAACCTTCTGAAGTTGATGATGACTAAATGAAAGCCATAATTGAATTGAATCGTCGTATAACTGTGCGTGAGATTGCAAAATAGTTAAATGTATCACACAAAAGTCTTGGACTTGTTAAGAAGCTCAATATTTGGGTTCCGCCAAGACAATGCGAGGCCTCAAACATCTTTAGCAACACGTACGAAACTATTGGAGCTTGGTTGGGAAATGATGTCGCATCCCCCATACAGCCCCGACCTTGCACCATCGGATTATCATTTATTTCGAAGTTTACAAAACATTTTAAATGGTAAAAATTTCATTAATATCGATGACCTCAAATCGGACTTGGTTGAGTTTTTTGCTGATAAGGACCAGAAGTTCTATGAGCGCGGGATCATGAAGTTACGAGAAATATGGCAAAAGGTCATTGGACAGAATGGAAGATATTTGAGTGCTTAGAATTAATTTTTTGTTTAGAAAATTGAGTTTTATTTCACACTAAAAAACCGAAATTACTTTCTTGCCAACCTCAATATTTAAAAAATAACTGATCTCTGATGAAGGTGCTCTAAGATGATAATAACAATATGATCACTGTAATAAAATCATAAAGGATTATACAAGTATATGTGGGCATCAATACCTCACGCTGTCGATATGGACTAAAAGAAACAAATAAACAATAAGAAAACCTTTTGAGTGACAAATAATTTAAAAAAAAAAAATAGGAAGAATTGTTTAACTCATCCCATATTATTTACGGGATTTTTGGTAAATACACATTGAATGAAGTAATTACTAAACGTTTTACTAAACTTACACAAATTAATCATCCGTGATAATATAATATATACTTACACTTTGAGGAGGTCTACGTGCAAAATCAATAACAGTAAACAAGAAATAATTCAAAACTTACGGAATCATTGATAACTACACTCATCAATATCACAACCAATCACCATACTCCACGAATTACAATTTACTATAGTACAATAATTCGTCTTTACAAAAACTGGAACACATTTTAGTAAAACAACTGGGAAATATAAAACAGAAAAGAAGAACACGTATACTTCTAAATTGGCATAATTGTTTCTATTTGATTTTGGTATTTTTTTCTTTTTCCTACCGAATAAAAAAAATATATATAAATAAAATTGAGTCAATTTTTCTCCTCTGTGATTATTATTTTTTGTATTTTTGGATAATAGTGATGAAATGCGGTTTGATGTCTAATTCATAAAAATAAGTCTTTTATACATCTTGGGTTTGAAATGATTATTGTTGGAATTAAACAAAGTTACTTTTTAATGTGAAATGAGTTACCATTTTAAATTTTCATTAAACTTTGCATAGAAGTTACCAATTCTGTATGCAATAGAAGAAGAGCGGAACAATTATCGAAACAGTAGAACTATCGATCTTTCGCACTTTTTAATAAGCAATAGTGAATCATAAGAGCAGAAATCTCCGTATCATTTTTGAGAAAATGACCAAGAGAGAAATCGGAACACTTTTGGAGCAAAATTTGGTGATGATATGATTTGTGATCGAGAGGTATGAATGAGGAAATCTAGCTAAAAAAACAAAACACTTGGAATAGACTGGTCAAAGTGTTATACTCCTAGAAAAGAATTGATAAAGAGGACCCTTGAATACATGATTGTACTTTAACGAGAAATCATTTTGCTTGAAAATAATTACTATAGAATAGTAAGAAGAAAAAAAAAGGGATATAGGACTGTAAAAGCATATGGTAAACTAAACCATAAAATTAGGCAAAAACGCTACTTTCAGTCAGTGATGGACCTAAATCCAATATTAATATTATCAGAGCGCTAAAATTAAGGGGGAAAGGGCGTGCGATTTTTTTCATATAATATACTAACATAATAATATAATAACATCATTCATCGGTGTCTTAATTTATTCTTTGGATGGTTACCAATTTTACTATTTATATATTGAAAAAAATAAAATAATAGATAATAATTGGCAGAAGGTCGAAAATTTTTGTGGGGGGCTGAAGGTATTTTTGAAAAATTTGTTTTCTACCTAGTTAAAAAACAATAATGAGCGCTAGTAGCTATATATAATATTATTGATACCCCGTTATGTTTAATGTAGTGGTTAAATTATTTTTGACCTAATCCTGGGCATAGTTGTAAAATATTTACCATGAAAGGGCATTTTCTGACTAACAAACTTGTTCAATTGTTGTATGCTCCAAACAAATGAAAACACGGTGAGATAATCGTAGTTCTAAAGCTAGCTGAAGCATCTCAATGAAAGAAAGCTTGAAACCAATAAGCTTGAGACCCATTTTAGGTAAGTTGCTGTAATTAGTAATAAAAAACCGGCTCTCCTCGTTTTTCCAAGCTAATCGTATCATTACTGACTTTCAATTCGGTTTCCAAAACAAGCACTCAACTTTACATCCACTTTCAAGCTGGCCGAATATATTGTTTGATATTAAAAAAAACCAATTGCCACATTTCTTGACTTGTAACGCGTTCAACAAAGTATGACACTCCAGACTTCTTTACAAGTTAAAACAAAACGTTCCCCGTTACTTATTTGAAATTCTAAATTCAATTTTCAAGGAACGAACCTTTTCTGCACGAATTAAAACAAATTTCTCTTCAGCCACGTGAATTAATGCAGGTATTGCACAGGGTTCTGTTCTGTCACCACTTTTAATTGCACTATATCATTCATTCATCCTCAACATCAATGTTCGTTGACGACACCAATGTGCTTTATAAACATGGAGACATAGTCACGGCACGTATTGGTTGCAGACTGGTCTGGACGATCTGGAAGGGTATTTTGACAAGTTGAAAATTATTCTCAAAACACACAAATGTGCAGCGAAAATGTTCACCTTGCTCCCCTCTTGAACGCCAACAGAGCTGATTCTCAACAATGAAGCTGTAACTTTGAATGACCTGAAGCTGCAAGATACCTGGGAGTCCATCTATCTATCCGTATGACAAGGAAGAGTCACCTCAATAAAAACATTCCGTAGGCGTATTTTAGGCTAGCAGTACCCCATTATGAATAGGAAATCCATGCCATTTTAATCTTTCATACCATCTTTAGACCACTGTTCATGTACAGCTGTGAAGTATGGGGCTCTGCCTGCAGTTCAAACCTCACAAGGCTACAAATTCTCCAAAATAGAATTCTGAGAATTTCTTGAATTGAAGGAGCAATCATATATAACATTGGAACTCCTTCGTCAAATGTAAGCTTGAAACCAAGAGTACAAGACATCCTTTTGTAAAAAAGTAGATATATAAGAATAATATATATAAATATAATATATAATTAATAAATTATCATTTCATCATTTGATAAATATGTATTATTTAAATTAGTTTATTCTCCAAAAAGTATCATCATATATCATAACTTATTTTTAATGTAGTAATGAACTAATTTTAACATGAAGGATATTGAAACGAAATTATATTACTTCGAGGTATCATTTCCCATTATGTTCTATGTAATTATATGTAGTATGTTGTACCCATGTATGGTTGTCAACCCGAGCTGGAAATAAACGTATATATTAATAAAAAATTATTTTTATCATTTGTAAGATATCCGGGACATGGTCTACTATTGTGGTATAAACAAGTAAATAAAAAATCTGACTTTTGAAAAAAAATTGTTGAGGAGGTGGAATATTTTTGAAAGGGTGTTATACTGGACAATATTACTGACATATGTTTGTAAACTCAAAGTTTATTATTATGGAAGCATTTGAAATTTAAAATAGATATGTTTGTATAGGCTATTTAACTTCTACATAGATAACCCTGAATTGCAACAAAAAGTTATACATAAATAAATAATTTAATTGTGTTCACCAAGAAGTATTCGTTTGTTGGTTCTGGCGAGTCTCCTGTTTAAACTACACGCATGCAATTCCACATGGAGGTACCATTTGCTGTTGCGCCAATACAGAAAATATTTGCAAACCTTTAAAACGCGATCGGATGTCAATGATTGTCATAATTGATTTGCATTTAAAAGAAATTGTTTGTCAGTAATTTTTATTATGCTATCAGATGAATGATCATGATGGAGAACGGTTGTTTTGTTAATTGAAATTACGTACATTTTGTCAGTTGATGAACGTGTTTAGTGATCCTAAGAAAACCTAGTTTCAAGTGGAAAATTTTCAACAGGGTGTTTCTTCGAAAGGGTGTTTAGCAGGATAAAGTAAATATGCGACATTGAACCGAGCGTGTTAATACAGAGCCGTGCACAATGCACCCGTTCCAATTAACCCCTAAGGTGAGGCGAGAGTTAATTCAGGCGTTGAGTCAGTTGTTAGTTATCCGGCTTTGCCAACTTACCTTTCGCGGTCGGCTGTTTTACCTGAATTAGGATTTCATTGAAACACGGACGCTTTTCAAATGGTCTGTACACGGTACACCTCCTTTACTTCATTGGCTGGTCGTTTTCCGTCAATGGTAAGTGTTTTCTGAAAGGACGTTAGAATTCCTAGATTTAGGTTGAAAAAAAACAACGAAAAGTCAAGTGCGACGCACAATTAAGTATTTCATTGACCCTACTTAAAATAATAATAATATTTTTATTATCCTGAGAATATGTCTCTTAAGAACTAACATGTATTAATTATAAGCTAGGTTCTTTGAAGGTATCAGACCCCGCTGAAATTTACAACTTTTATGAAAATACAATTTTACAAGTATAAAAAAAAAAATATATATACTCATAAAAGTCAAATATTCTTCAAGAATTAAGAATATAAAATAAAATTATTGTAGATAAAAACAATATTAAGAAAACGAAAAAAGAACTTTCTTGAATAATCTACACAAATGCACACATAGCAATACACAATTTGGTATTCACATATAAACGTGTGCATACCTACATTTACAAATTTATAAAACTACCCGATCTTGATTGATATCCTTTGTTTTATTTAATTGTATTTATTAACATACAGATTATACAGACAGATACAGAAAGCAATTTATCTTTCGTTTTTAGCAGCATAGGGAAATTATACGAGTCTAACGTGCAAAAGACCATTTCTCTACTTAAACACGGAATAAGTTAAAATCGTGAACACAATTTTAATGACTTGCTATAATTGTAAATAAAATACTTATATAGTCAATCAAGGCAACGAGATGTTGGTTTGATAGCCCATTCAATATGATCAGGAAATATTTATATTTTTATTACCAAGTAATTAATTAATTAATAACAATTAATTTTATATTAAAATATTTTTCCTGTCGTTGGGTAATCATGTAGAGATTGCAAAATTTCATGTATAGATCAAAACAGACAGACCGACAGACACTCTGGTGAAAACAATGGATTCTAATTTTTAAAAAAATAACCAATGAACCATATAATCAGTCATAAAAGTCAATTTAATGACTTGTGATCTCTTTCATTTCATACTCTAGTCAAAATTATAGAAAATTATTCATAACTTGAATAGGAAACTTAAAAAAGCCAGAGAGACAGACACATGGGTGAACATATGGGTTTTTGGTTTTTAAAAAAAACCAAGAAATCTAAAAAATAGATAACATGGTCTAAAGCATTGGATTTCTGAACAAACCAGTTGCATTCAAGGCTCAGAAGAGTCATCATTTGTTTCAGTGTCATATCTACCGCCTAAATGGTTTTAAATATCAATGTTGAATGATGATGTATTTTTTATAATAAAAAAAATATAAGTAAACACTATAAAGAGTTATTATTATTTAATTAAACATAAAAACGGATGAAACATTATTAAGAGATAGTTAAAAGATCCTCTAAAGTGCGTCTACGTTCGTCGGACGGGGATTGAATAAAGCCTTTTTTTATCTATTTATTTAGTTGGCCATAAATTGGCCATAAACGTTTGCAGAAGACACTGCAGTCCTGTCATCCCACCCAGACCCCATTATAGCATCCCAAAACCTTCAAAAGCACCTTGATGAGATCCAGTATTGGTGCAGCCAATGGCGGATCGAAGTTAATGAAGTAAAATGTTCCCACATTACCTTCACCCTTTGACGCAAGTCTTTTCCACTAGTTTATTTTAATTCTATTCCTCTCCCTGTATCCGAGACAATACGGTACTTAGGCTTCCATCTCGACAAACGACTGATCTGGAACCCACATACGTGACTAAAAAGACAAGAACTGAACAGACGCTTTGGACAAATGTACAGACTGCTTCAAAGGACATCCCATCTCTCAATAGAAAATAAACTACTTATTTACAAAGTTATACTTAAGCCAATCTGGACATACGGAATAGAGCTATGGGGGACAGCAAAAAAGTCGAACATCAAGCGCATCCAATCCTTTCAATCAAAAGTCCTGAGAGCAATTGTAAATGCCCCTTATTACTTAAGCAACAAAACCCTTCATAATGATCTTAATATACCCTACATTCTTGAACTCATCCCTTCCAAGTTTATTAAATTCCAAGGTAGCCTATCCAAGCACCCTAATCCCGAAGCACAGTCATTGCACTGCACCACTCATCCCTATAATCCTCCTCGGAGACTGAAACGGCAATGGCCTCGTGACCTGCTATAAATGCGTGACAGTGGGAGTCCTGCAATGGCCAGTTTCTCCAATCATGTCCTGAGCGTCTGTGCCTCTCCCGCTCTTGGTCAGCCCCCACTGGCTCGTATCCGTTGACGCGGCTGACGGAGACTGGCGGACTTCCCAAGACTCCGCTTCCTCTTTCGTATGCGAGGGAGGTGACATGTGGATTTGGGAGCTCTCTGGGCTGTCTGTAAATATTGTATGAATAAGCGAGTGAATGATGAATTGTAAATATGGCATGAATGAGAGCATTTATCTCAATTACTTATTGCCTAAAAAGCAGATTGTAATTTTAGCACAATAAAGAAGTCATATATATATACTAATTTATAGATACTTTATCTATCACATAGACCGTTTATCTATTTACCTGACTTACACACGAACACCGGGCTGTTACGCTCTACTTGAGTAATTAGAATATTTGATTTTTAGGGATACCATCTAGCTATTCTACTACTGACAGATTTGATTCCTTAAATTAGCGTAAAGTTGTACAAGATTATACCTCATTCAAATATTCAATTTACTTACTGCTGGTCCCAATTGATTCTAAACCCAAAGTAATTTACCTTAATAAATTAACGTGGTGATCAAATGGAAGGGATTCAATGGTACAATAGAAAGGTATAGACAAAATGTTTTATTATCCAAAAACAACAAAAAGATTATGTTT
The DNA here is from genome assembly GCA_930367205.1 of Acanthosoma haemorrhoidale. Classification (NCBI taxonomy): domain Eukaryota; kingdom Metazoa; phylum Arthropoda; class Insecta; order Hemiptera; family Acanthosomatidae; genus Acanthosoma; species Acanthosoma haemorrhoidale. The sequence goes on from OV884009.1 coordinate 47,745,480, forward strand.
TCATGAAGAAATTATTTTACTAGTAACTCAAAATGATGAACAGATTACATATATTTTACTAGATACAAGTAAAGCTTAAATCTTACTAGTGTTCATCGATGTCTTCAATCTGATGTAGAAGCAGCATCAAAGCCAGTCTCAACCCCGAGTCTCCGCGACTGTCGTCCCTCGACTCCGCAGCAAATTCTCTTACCGACGTCTATATCTTCTCGTCTCGGACCGTATTTCTGATTCCCAACAAAAGCCTTTTTTTTTCTTTTTGGCCTTTGTGACCTTGTATGCCTTTTCCACCTCACCTTGCACTTAGTACCACCCGTATCCTATAACGGTGTACGTCGGTCGACATCTGAAGACATCTGGCCTCAGTCCCTTTACGTTATTTAACAATTGTACACTACCTTCTACATGTCGGGGTTTGAACACATAACAAAAGAGAATTAAAAACAACTAAAATATTTGACCCAAAATATTGTCAACCAGACAGCTAGATATAAATGATTCAAAACTTTGGTTTATCACGTTGCATCACTGTGTTCAATTTGTTCTCGTTCGTCCTCCATTGTCATAAAAAAAAATAGCAATAAATACCTTATATGCAGTTACTCGAAAAACATTAAAACATAGAGCAAAGTTGTTTTTTAACAATCGTACCGTAATTATCCTATTGTTTTTAAAATTCAGATGGCATCTATATACGATTTTGTGTAGTGTAAAGTGTAGCCTCTCCCCTTAGACTTAGCAATAAACCACCATAGATTAATCTGTTATATAGTTTTAATTATTTAATTGTCATAGACACGACGAGGTAAGCTTTGATGTTTGCCCCTAACTAGAACAGGGACTGCTAAATAACTTAAAAATTAACCAATTTAAATGCGTTTCATCGCAGAATTAAGTGTTTTGCAACAGCTGCAAAGACCCTTTTTAATGACGTTTTGTTATTATAGCTCACTAAATTACCAATGGATAATACGTAATACTGATCAGCACGTAAATGGTGACACCAGTAATAAAATCGGAGTATCGATACCGCACCAGTTTGTATCTACGAAAAATATTGGTTGAATGTCATGAGCGCAATTCCAATGATTTTTTTTTTTTAACCCAAGTTATTAATTAATAAATATTAATACAGTTTTATGGGAATTTAAACGATTTTCAGGACTTACCAACACCAAATCGGATGGACCTCCCAGTTGAATTTCAGAAACAAAATTCATTTCTCACGATCAATCAAGGGAAAACATGAATGTATGTGGTTTTGAGAAAACCAAAAAAACCTTCAAACGATAGTTGTTGGAGGAACGTGTCCTACAATCACCTATGACTTTAGTTTGCACTTTTTTGTTTAATTTTGAATATACTTCGTAATCAATAATCCTTCACAAGCTAATTGTAATTTTTTAAATGAAGATCTTACAATCTGCAATAAAAACTAAATAGGTGCTCTTTACTTTATGCATGTTCTAAATTTTTCGGGAAGATTTAAAAAAAATCATCAAAAAAACACAGTCCATTGAACCGACTTTGTATCGTTTGAATTTTTAAAATGTTGCTTCTTAATGAAATGTATCACTGATCGCCTCCCCCCCTACCTAAATTTAATAATGTCTGGGAATTTCCCTTTGAAACTGAATACAGATCGAATTATTCGGTACATCATATCATAAAAATTCAACAAAAACATTGCTAACAAAATTTAAACAAGACATCTTTATTATATATGTATATATATCTTAATATAAACTGCTACTTCCAAATATACAATAATTCTTATATGTGACGTACAAAAAAAAAAAATCGCAGCAATTGTTTTTTTAAAAATAATTTTCACTAGCTGGTCGTGTATATCTTAAATCCAAAAAGTTTGTAAGTCTTGAAAAGACTGCCTCCAACGCCACCTGGTGAAAAGAAAAAAAAATTAATTACTAAACTGTAATATAACTGAAACAACAAACTAAAATAATGTTTTATTCATATATAATATAAATATATATTAATATTTTTACTGACTATTTCGCTTGTAAACAGACTTCTACACAATGCTACACAAAAGTTATAAGTCAATGAAAAATATGTCTGCCTTTCTTCCGTTGTTTAAGAGTTTCCGGTCGGAACTAAAGACACACAATTGTATATGTAGACCCCATTTGATATTGTTGCGCCGATACAGAAAATATTTGCAACTATTAAAAACACGATGTCAAGTGTCAAGAATTGATAAATTTGTTTTAAAAAGGAACGCGCTGTCTATAATTTAAAATGTCTCAAATTAAAGATCGTGGCATCCTGCAATGGCTGTCTAGAATTTCATAAAGTCACTGTCATTAAAATGGTGTTTCCTACTTTAACTTAGCACCTGCCTTTATAGAGTAAAATGTCTTTTATTTCAGTTCTATTTGATTTATTAATTATAATCCTAATAATTATAGCAGGGACACGAAAAATAATGGCGAACTGATCAACCTGATTACTGAAAATACTCAGTAATTTAAAAAAATATCTTTTCAGGTCCCACTGAGTAGTGAGGTAGTCAAATTAAACATCTCCGTTTATTGACTAATAACCTGAAGGTGTGTTGGAGACAAAGTGGACTACATTGACTTAAGGTAACAATAATAATAATAACAAAATCATTATTAGCTTTTTAAGTACAAAATATACATAAGATAGGTATACACCAATCATACAATGGTGGCTTACCATCACATTCAATTATTTTCAGAAATTTATTTATAATTGTCTTAAAGGGATGATATTTTGAAGTGTCTATTATTACTCAATTAATTGTATTAAAAATAATCCATAATTATGGTATGAGTGAGAACATTTATCATTCTCCCATTATATTAAATAGGGCAATAAATTAAAAATAATAATATGTATTATTCTGAGCATTGGGTCTTAGTGGAGTGTCATTACAAAACTATATTGAGACTAGCAACAAACCCATTAATTAGCAGGGTAAAGTTGTGACACTTGAATTTTTTCTCAAATTTATCACCCACCAAATTTTTTGTTTACATAATTATTTCAATAAACATTTTTTTTTTCACTGTTGTATTTTATGACTTTTATTATTTTTAAATACCTACTGTTTTAGTTTACCGTTGAAATATCTATAAAACACACAGCTTTATTTTTTCTCCATAGTTACGGACATATTATGGAGAGCAGCTTATGAATTGTTTTAAATATTTCTAAAAAAAGAAGTTTTGTGATCCAAAAGTAGGAAATTAGGAATTAAGAGATTTTCATGGGTTTGTTTTAAGCTAGGGTTTTAATCATTAACAATTCTTTTTTTTGTTGAAAACGCAATTTTTAATGGCTGATAATGGTTTAAAAATGAAACGATTATTTTTTTTTTCAAGATCTAACCGTGAGTCGGTGAGTACCACAATGAGATACCTCAGTATATTGTTCTTCACTAAGTCATTTGTTTATATATTACCAAAACAAATTGTTAATTGTCGATGTAAACGAATCCTATGATTTTTTTAAATCCTCCTGAAAAATTTATAACATGCATATAGTAAAGAGCACCTATTTAGTTTTTATTGCATCTTTATTTAAAAAATTACAACAAAAAATTCATAAAAACTATCAACTTGATGAAATAATTGGATGATGTCGATTTTGTTTTGTCCAAGTCATGTTGTATTTACACGGAAAGTAGTTGGGGTGGGGGTTGGGTTACCTAGATAGTGGGTCCTTTTGTTTTAACGTATTTTAATGACGTTATATCTTCTGTATATTCATATAACTTATATATATCTATTAATATAATAAAAGTAGAACTGAAGATCATAAGTACCCACGGATTGACTAGTAAATTACTACGTTGGCCTAGTCGGAGAAAGGAAGAATCCCACCTGGTACGATTCAATGACTATTAAGAGAGCAATTAGAAGGAATATGTAAATATTTTGACTCGTATGGGGGTGTGGCGGTGAGGGAGAGGGGGTGTTGTGGAGGGGGTACATGTTGAATATGAATGGCCAGGACGATCCGGCTTGAAATGAATAATTATTCCGTGTCCTGCCTGCTCCGGCGAAGAGCGGACACAGCAGCTCGGCCGATCGAATAAATCACCGCTTCTCATATTTCGGATGGCCTGTCCCATGTCCTCTATCCTTCCTCCTTCGTCCTTCGTCCTTCGTCCCTCTGTATTATCTCTCTGGCTGTGTACTTGTTATAACTTCTAAGCTCGGCTGGACCGGATTAAACCCATCGCACCTCCACCCTCATTCCACATAGCACAAACGTATAAAACGCATCGATGCGAACAGCACAAATAAGATAAAAAGTAAAATCATTTTGATCATGATATTTGTACACAACGATTTTTTAAATTATTTCTGTTATAAAGATCAGCCCTTCTCCCTCTCTGACCGTTTCGTCATGTGGTGAGGAGAGTGGGCATGAGAGCCACAGACGCTCAGAACATGAGTGAGGATCCTGACCATTGCTAGAACCAATAATGTTCTATTTACAATTAATCGGGAGCTACCACCGTTTTAAGCAACGAGGAGGCTTGCAAGCATTGGCGTTACTTGATAAGTAGTAGACAAGAGGATTCGGATGAACGCATAGGTTTTTAGAAAACATTTTAATGGCATGATATAGCTATGATAGTCATAAACATAATTTATAGCATTTTTTAGGTTTTAAAAGAAAATCTTTTGAAGAGAAACGTACTTTGGAGTTATTTAAAGTCCAATCTATGCCGTAATATTGGGTCGGAACATATGATATGTCAGTTCCTAGGGCGTAAGCCAAAAGAAAGAAAAAACTTTTACAATTGTATTCAAAATAACTTCCGTTAGCTTCAATACATTTATCCAAACGCCCAACAAGGTTTTTTTTATCCCTTGTTTAAAGACACGTTTTGGGTTTGAATCAATAATTTCGAGAAATGACAACTTTTCAATCCCTAATCCCTCAGTGTATTGATATGTAATAATTAGTGTAATGCCTTGAATACATAGTAAATTCAATTTTGAGCCAAAGGAGGTCAAACTGGGTACGACTAGCAATAAGTTTAGATCGACGTGATTTTTACAAAACTCTAATTTTAAAACTGATTTTTAGGCCTTTGGACTACTTCGGCATAATCCATCATCACATATAAGGGTTGTTATATTTTTAATTATATACATATTACTATTTCCCAATATTCTATTTTTAGTAACACTATAGTCAACTTCGTAAGGGTTCGTCCTCGGGAAGGGAAAAAAAAAAAAAAGTAACACTATAGTCATAGATAATAAATTATATATTGGATTTTTATAAATCTTATTGTGTTTTATGTATTTACTCAACGCAAATCATTGTTTTTGGGCGTCCACACTTGTGTGTAAAATAAAGAACTTAATCTTCGCGTTTTTCAAATTATTAATTTTATACATAATAAATACAACATATTATAAGGTCATTTTCATTTAAGGCATAAGATGGTTTAGGATAAATTTGGGGACTCCCAGTGAAATATTTCTAAAATACCTAAACCTAAATTAAAATATTTATCTGGTCACTTAGCTTCATAATAAAAAAAATAATCCTTTCTAAATAGTGTTAACAAATAAATTATTACAGTATATACAATGTATTTACTATCTTGTAATTAGGGGGAATGTTATTCCTTAATCACCAATTAATTTTGACATGTGCTTTAAATATACATTTTTAGTCATAACTCGTGGGTAGATCAGCTTGGCTTGCCAATCTTAATTCACAATAATTAAATAGAAAAAAAATTTCCTTCTTTCTTTGAGAAATTTTAGAATTCCGTAGCTGTAGTTAACAGCCAGCAATTAATTAATAAATATTATATATTTGTTTACATTTACGATGGCATCTCCTCAAAATTCCATTTGTGAATTAAGTGTTTTCAGAAAGCTCCTCTCTTTTCCCTCTGAAAAAAAAAAAAAAATCGTTCATTCATTGTTGGAAAAATGTTTTGATTTATATACTAACTTATTGTTTATCCAATAATTATCATTAAAATGTATCCACTGCAAAATATTTTAATGAAAAGTGGAATCAAATTATTTACAACTCAGAAAGGACTATGAATATCATGATTTCTTACAGTTAAAAATTTGCACGTCTGTTAGGCGTAAATTACAAGTGTTCTTTACGGTTGGGTTTAGCAATAACGGGGAGTGTAATTAATCTGATCATTTAATTTTGTTAGGGGCTAGTCATTGTTTAACGAAACGTTTAAGGGGTTGACTAAGCTAATTTAAACGGTCATTACCGTGGGCCGACTGAGGCGAAGAATAAGGAATGAGCAAGAAGGATAATGTGAGGAGGTGGGGTGGGGGGGGCGAGTAACGGGAGGATCCGATTGGTGAAGGCGGGGGTCGCCATGGCGACCGTTAAGGAGGGGTCCTCAAGTCACAGGCTAAGAAGAAAATCAATATCACTGTCGTGTCTTGTGGCACGGCCATGTTCGTTACGTCACCGCATCAACCCCCCGTCCTGTCCTAGGGTCTTGGGGAAACCCTTTTAGAGGGTATAAGGCATCGAACCCTTCTGCTCCTGGGGACCCGTACAGATGGGCTCAATTAGCTTGGGCAAATAAGGTGTTGCTCGCGTTGTGTACTGGCCGAAACACAAACACAAAATACCTCATTACATCAAGTATTTTTTTTTTTTTCGAACAAACTTATAAAAATAATTTAATAAAATTATAAAACTAACGATAATAAGTTGTTCATTTTTTTGCTAATTGTAATCATAACTAAATTTATTAACTATATATATAGAACTTTATTGTGCAATAATTACAATTTGCCTTTTATAAGGCAATAATAATACAGATAAATGATCTCATTCATACCTAAATTTATTAACTAATAGTATTTTTTTTCAACCATGTGGATTTAGGAGGTCTCTGGGCTGTTTGTAGATGTATGAATGAGCGAGTAAATGAAGAACGTAAATGTAGTATGAATGAGAACATCGATCACTAGAACATTGATTACTGCCCAACAAGGCAGATTGTAATTTTATCACAAAAACATTTTTGATTTGATTAAAAAATAGTATTTTTTAAATGTATGCTAACAAATATCATTATTGCATTATAGTAAATTGTTCTGTTATGATTCAATGATAATCCGTTGGTTATGGCTTTATTGCATCATTTTTATCTAGGGTTAAAAAGAAATAAGGTGGACGATAGAACAAAACATAATTAATATAAAGCAATATTAAAAATGAAGCAAAAAAAAAAAAGTAAATTCAATGTTTAATTAATAATTTGTAAATATGGTATGAATGAGAACATTTATTATAATTACTTATTTCCCAATAAGGCAAATTAAATTTTTATCGTAATAAATTTTTGGAATTTAAAATTAAAAAAAAGTAATAATAATTGTCCAAATATTGAAACTATAAAATAGTTTAATAAATTAGGCATTTTCGAGCTCTATTCGTTGGTCATCCTCAATAAATTACCTTACATTAACCTCTCCTGAAGCTCTGACAGTGTTTTAGTAGAAGAAGATAACAAAAAATTGAAATTTCTAAATTGAGTGCCCATTACAATGATTATTTTTTCAACAATGATTGACAAATAACCAAAGAATTTTGTCGGAGCTATGACTATAAATTATATTTGTGAGTAAAATAATTATTTTGTATTAAGTTATTTCATGTACAAAGGTAAATTTATTGTTAGTAAAAAAAAAAAATGACAAAAGTAAAAATTGATCACAAACATTTCTCAAGAATATTTTAAAGACAGGTGCTTATTCTTGACCGTAATTGTCTTAATCTTTAAATCGCAGTCAATTTCTAGGGCTATTTATCAATCACAACTAAAATTGTACCGATTAAACTTATGATAGCATGTTAGTTGATTTAATTATCTGGTTTTCTGATCCGGTTTCGGTGGACTCACCAACTTGAAAGATTATTTGACCACGAAGGCACTATGTAAATTTCATGGTGGTAAGGAAAACCAATAGTTTACCCGAGCGGAGGAAAACTTCTTAATTATCAAAAACACATGTCCTATTTTAAAATTACTGATACGGCTTATATCCAATTAGCTAATTGAGTTAATTTTGCGGGAAATTGGGGTAGTGGATGGGGGGGGGGGTGGTGGAGCAGCCGACCTGATCCCGCTGATAATAATGAACTTTTGATGAAGGAGATGGGAAACTGTGATGATCACCTTCCGGTGTAATTGAGTTTGCTACCAAAAATTAGTCCCGTCTAATAGCATTAAAGAACAGTTATTGAAGTAACCTAATTACTGGGGATCCACTCTTGTGGAATTCTAGGAGAGTTCTGGATAGTAGTAGCGCAGTAGAGTGCCACTTACATTACTTTGCCGGCAGAGCTTTTAGCGCAAACTTATTACAAACAACGTCACTCACAAATTCCAATAGTGTTGGAATAGTGGAAATATATTCCTCACATAATCGTTATATTCAAAATTCGACTAAAGGTTTCGATGGAATAAGTACAAATTTTCACGAACCTAAAACATTGAAAAAAAAAGTACAATCTGCCCTAATTAGAGTACACATTGGGTTATTGTAATAAATGATGTCATTCCTACCTTTAATCGTATTCACACTCGCATACACACAGTATTTACAATACTCACACATGCAATTTACAAAGCCCCCAAAATCACCGGTGGGAATGTTACCACGAAGCAGAGTTATCAGAGAGATCACACACGTAGCACCTGTAGCAACATGCCAGATATCAGCAGTACAAACTTAGAGACAGACTCTGCACACGTAAGGGAAGAATACCGGCCAGACCCAAGCACTCAGTAACGAGTACAGGAGATTTCAAGGGCATTGCTGCTTAAATCTCAAAGGAGGATTGTAGGTATGTGTGGAGCGAAAAATCTCCCAGTGGGATTAGGCTGTGCAGATATTTTGTACGGAATTTATTTATTTAAAATTCAGATTATTGTAGGGTATATTAAGGTGACGTGGAATGCGGCATTTACTGTTGGTCTAAATACCTTGGATTGATAACGTCACTCACAAATTCGTTCACTTATCTTATAATCTATGCATTTTGAGTGCATCATGGACTAGATCTAAAAGAAAAATAATGCCTGTTTGTTTCAAAAATGTTAATAGTCTAAATATTATTAAAACATAAAAAAAATTGTAATTTAAATTTATACATTATTTATTAAAGAAATTTCCAAATTTCTTCGTCTGAACAATTTATGAATGTTGTAAGTAGAAGCATCTTATATTTTTTTCTTTATTTACCACTAATAAAAACATTGTAGGATTTGTAGTTAAAACTGACCAAAAATCAGCAATAGAATCTACACTCACAAAAATGTTAATTTAATAAGACTATCTTCAGTTTAAAGATATAAACACATAAAGGGGGTAATGAAATTTTGTTAACTTTAAGGTTCATAAACGTGTCCATGTTGTTGTTTGGACGGATTAATAAATACTACTTTTTTGATAGTTGAAAATATTTCATTGGTGTGAACGATTTTGTGAGTCACTGTATATGATCTATCTCTTTCTGCCCTCCCCCCGTAAATGTATAAATGCGAATGTTCCTCTTTAGATGAGAATACAGAACCTACATTCATAAAGCATATACACTAAACCACTACACCACACGAGAGCCTCATTGATACAAGGGTACATAACGTTTTTCATACTTGTCATTGAATTTGGAACCTGTTGTTCGTCATTTTGAACTAACAAGCAAATCACCGCCAGGTCTAGTCTGCGCAGCAATGAGTTCTAAATAATTTTTTTTTGTCCTTAAATAGTTTTAATTTATTTAGTAACTACGGCGCACTTTGATGCTAATAGTAACAAGATCTGCATGGATCTTTTACATGAAAAAAAAATCCGTTTCTAAGACAACGGTGTGTCATGTAAACAAGACGTAGTTCGAAAACGGAAAAGTGAAATATCATTAAAAAAAATCCATCCAAAAACATCTCGAGAATTTACAAATTAATTAAAACCTTAAAAAGCATTTATTTTGGTTATTGAATTCAGTGCATGCTGTCTAATTCATTATGAAATTCGCAACTCATTTTCACTGAAGATGTTCAGAGTTATCTCCCGAAACCCATATCCAGGTGAGCTAACCATTACGCCATCGGGCACGACCTGGTGGACAAAATAGTATATTACTTATCGTAATTTATATTAAATTTTGTTGGTTTATTCAAGAAAACCAAAAAAAAAAATTTAAATACCTTATTAATAATTAAAGTTTGATTTCATCTTGATAGAAAATTATAGGAATTATCAATGATCAAAATTAAGACGAATTGTTTCATTCGACTCATTCCATCAGATAAAGAAAATAGGTAAAAACTTTTTCCGATTCTCACAAAAAATACAAACCAACTTTCAGCCAAATCATTAATTTATTTTCAGTCATTATATTTTATATATATTTACCATTATAAACTTGAATACTTCTTTATATTAGTTTTGTTTTCACAAATAAATTAACCGTTCTACACCTGATGTACACTTGCTGGTGGTCCATCCTTTAATTATCCACCAAAGATATAACATCATTGAATACCACTTCAAACATAAATGGAATTCAAATATATATATTATGTATGTGTGACCACTTTTGAGGAAGGAATTTCTTAAACATACGAAATATCTGTGTTTATCATGGCTATACCATATTATACTTTATTTAATTAATTTTTCCAGAATGTATAATCAATCAAAATTACTGTATAATAGTTATACAAAATAATAATATTACAAATTATTTAGCTAATAGAATATATTGTTAGAAAGCACTCTATCCTCTAACAATATTCGGTACGTTAGTATTTTCTGTTGAAACGCTTAAAAAAAAACTATTTTAAACTGAAATGTGAGCTAGACGAATTTAGCAGTGGAAATGCCAATTTTCTATTGTTTATTGTTAATTAAATATTATTCGTTACTAGACATATTTTCAGGTAATTATGATATTCCTCATAAACCTGAAGTTCACTTAGTGCCTTTGATTTAAAGCAACGTATAATTTATTCGTGAAAACAAAACTAATATAAAAAAAAATGATACTACCCTAAAATTATTATTTTTCGCTTTAACTTTCATATGCCTTCATTCTTCCACGCGTTTATAATCGATGAAAGGAAGATTTTATGAACTCTTTAAAAAAATATTTATTTGCAGACGACATTTGAGCATAATAGCTGATTCCTCTTATGCGATGACTGAAGATGGAACTAAGTTGTGAATGGATGACAACATGTGTTACATGTTAAACCATAACTTACTTCCATAGTCAAGCCATCTTACCCATGGATCTGTAAATTTATCTTAAATATCACCTCAGGGACTCGTCTTTTCAACCAATAAAAAATAACTCTTTTTTTTTTTTAATATAACATGAATTTATTTTTGCGTTACCGTTGACTGAGTTTTCCATCTTTGACCATATGAAAAAAAAAATCGAAGACAGTATTAAATATTTTTCAAAAGTTATAACGCGCCATTTTTCTTTCGTTTATTTTTATTTTTATAGAATAATTAAATTACTTTGATCGAACCAATTGCTATATTTGACCAAAATATACACCTCGGTCACTGAAAATAAATACAAAAAATCTGTAGATAGCTAAAATATTGACAAAAACTCGGCTTTGAAAATATTATAAAATATTTTCCCATTACCGTGTGATGTGTACTTAACCATTCAGTAAAATTTATAACTATACTACATTTCTACTATATATATACTTCTAACTATATTTATGATTATTAGGTTTCTGAGCTGTTACTTTTTATTTCACTTCTCGTTAAGTATTTAAATTGAAAACTCAGCTTATCTCTAGAAGTAATGGAATATACCTTGATGGATTTTTTTTACATATTTTATTTTTCTATACATTATACATATTAGTGGGGACTGACACTGTCAAAGATTCTAATTTATGTCAAATAAATGCTTGTTCTTAATGGACAATGTTCTTATTGTATTATTATTGTTATTTGAATCAAAGTAGAGCCCCTCCCTTGAGGTAGAGCGAAAATCCCTTAGACAATGGAGTGTACTATACAAGAGGCAGGTCAATGCCAAATTGTTACAATTAGAGAGATAGGTGGTGCGGTGAATAAAGGCCCCTAGCAGACCGCTGATCCGTGTACCTGCGGTCCGCGTTCGAGCCACGCCTCTCCACTTCCCTGTTCCCATCCTCGGGCCTGCCCTGTAGGGATATTAACCTTGGCCCGAAAAGCCCTCCTCCAAGGCAGCCTTTCACTGTTTGGCAAACATAGGTAGGGAATAGAGAGCCTCGTCGTGGAGCAGCCCTAGGTACAGTAGTGCCCCCAACATATAGGCTATATATAGTATTACTATAATATTTGCATAATACTATTATCATCCCATTATCCTGCAGATTCTCCTTAAACAAAGTTCTCAGGATCTAAGCACGCTACCCCCGTTAAATTATCACTCTTGTGGGAAAAGTTTTCATCCTAACAAAAATACAGTGGAACTTCTCTTAAACATGACTAGGGAATGATAATTTGGCCGCTTACAAGAAGTTTCCACTTATTAGAAATAAATAAACCTGACAAAAATCTAAAACAGCATTAAAAATAAAGAAATAAAACGGGAGTTGATCTTGGAAAATGCTGCCAAGTACGTAAAAATAGTTTGTAGTGATTTTTTCTTTTATAATCGTACATAAGTATATTTGTACAATATGTATCTACACAAGTATTAGTATGTACAGATCCGAGCGGATATAGGACATTATATATATTAACCTTTTATAACAATCACAAATCTCAATGTAATAATTATTAAAAGATGTACAAAGTGTACCCAAGCTATAGGACATACAATGACCTATTGTAAATAGATTTATTTATGTAGTCTAATTCCATAATTTATAATAAAAAAGGGATATGAAGAAAAAAAAACACATTCATTAAAACTTTGTAATTTTTAAGTTCATAATTTAATTAAAAAAAAACTACGTGTTGTACTTGAGTAAAAATAAATGTTTAAGAATGGTAAAAGTGCATTGCTCAGCCAATGGTTCACCGTCGTTTTGTCCAACCAACCGACGGGTTGAATTTGTTTTGGCCCAAAAAGGGCAACTTGCGACTTTCCACAAATCGGTATGTCAGCCGTCCTTGGTCGACCAACGTATTAGTTTGAAGGCCGTCTGTTTTCAAAAATGTCTTTTTTGAATCAATATTCACACGAACTCTCCAAAATTATTTTTTTTGTTTTTTAAAGTATCTTCTAGCTGTGTTTTTTTTTCTACTTTAAAATTAGAAGCGAGAACCTAGATGATTTCTTTATATTTTTCACTTACTTTTATTAATTCAAATTTTCCTTTCAAAGTCACGTTTTTTTTTTGTGTCATATTTACGAATCGTTCCAGTTTTTCATAAATACAAGACACATCTAACTTTACTAGCACACGCGATGTACCCATAGTGGCCGTGGTGTTGCCTATTTGGCCGGGGTCTAATCACTAATTTGCTTATTGCTTAATGATTGGCATTATCGAAGTAAAGCGATCACGTGGATAGAAGAGAAGTATTGCACAGAGCGGCAACAGGGCTTGCCATGTATTGCGGGTTTTCATGCTTCTAATTTTGTTATTGAAACAGTGGTTATAAGGCCGTACATAACTGAATTAAAATTTTTTAAAAAAAAACAAAAACACATATGGGTGGGGGATAGAAAAACATTCTTTGAATCAAACAGTGAAACATCACCTCTACTGTTCCACGAAATAAAATTCCATGAAATTACTTATAACATGCAGCTTTCCACTTAAAAGAGACTTTTTCAAAACAAAAATGACTACATCTATGCTTGTGTCAGTTTAATATCACAATTATTGTAATTACCTTTTACTTTTCTGAAGTAAGGATTTGTTATATTTTTTTTTTTTTTGGGAAAATTTTTTATTGTGGTAAAATTACAATCTGCCTTATTTGGCAATAAGTACTTGTGATAAATGTTCTCATTCATACCATATATACAAACAGCCTAGAGACCTCCCAAATCCACATGGTTGTCACCTTCCTCGCTTGCGAAAGAGGAAGTGGAGTCTTGAGAAGTCCCCCACGCTCCTACGTCAGCCGCGTCACCGGATACAAGCCAACGGAGGCTGATGAAGAGCGCGAGAGTCACTGATGCTCAGGAGCCTTACGGAGTGGCAATATTGTAACTAATGAAGTTCTACTGAGATTTGTTATCAAGAACAAATCTTGAGAATTTTTTTTACTATTCAGAATCGCTTTGCAATTTCCAAAACGTCCACAGCCTTCTAGAACTGACTACATTGTGGTTCAGAATATGATTAGCTGTCAAAGGATTATTTTATATTTGGTTATATAGCCACGGTTACGCTACAACTACCATGTAATACCCCCCCCCCCTACTCAGATTCAATCTTCAAGAACTAGAAGCATAAGTGTTTTTACTCTCTTTGTTACATTTTGTTGAAAGTTTTTTGTGAGAAAAAAAATATCTCGAGGACAAATTATATCTTTCTAAAAGTTTACAGGGAAAGTTTTGAAAATTACGTTTTTATTCGAGAACCAGAAACCCGTGGGCCTGACTGTTAGAACGTGCCCTCTGTTCAATTTAACTTTTACACAAAATTCCCATTGATACAAAGAAGAGACATTGGAAATATGTGTTATGAATTAAGTGTTATTTTTTATTAATTAGTAGCTGTTATTAAGAACTGTGTTTTGAGAAGGGTAGCCGGCGCACCTTTTGCAATCCCAGTTTCAAATAGATAAAGGGTGATGACAATTCGCTCACAATCACGTTTCGACATGTACGGATATATCTGCAGGTGCTAATAACAATTAAAGAGTGGAGCAATTAAACATGATTGGTGAAAATTATTTACAATAGTTAGGTTGCAAAAGAGTACAAAAAAAAAGGAGGTGGTATTCATACAAAAATTCGATGTTTCGGACCCATTATCAAGCAACTCCTGCACAATCAGAAGAAAAGTACTAGTACAATCAAAATGAGTAAAACTTATTTTTATATTAAAACAGTGATGTTTCAACGATTAAAAAAAAAAATTATACTGGGAAAAACAACCATACTCAAATTAAAGACCAAAAATTATTTATAGGAAGAAAATTTTGTGCGACAATGAGTAATTTTAAATACAATGTTATAGGCAAATTATTGGTTTAATGATGGCAGGTTAAAAACGCACTACGAAGAGCTTATAAACAAAATTAATAATTATAATAATAAAGTAAAATTGACAGTATGACCAGCTAAAGACAATGCATTCAGATTTCTATACATGAATAACATTTTAGACAGACAGATTTTACGCAAAAATTACTAACAAACAAAATAATAGCAATAGAATGATAAACTATGATTAAAGTTATCCAAAGTTTCAAATTTTTAATACAGCCGCTAATTCAGTTGGTATATCTTAAGTAATAACTGAAGAAAAAATTATAAATGATATTAAAAGAAATATTTATCTTGTTATAAAATGATTACCCGCAAGCGGTAATAAATAGGATATGGTATAATAATCCTACGGAAGACTATTGTAAAGACACAAAAGCCTGAAAAACTAGACAATATAAATATAAAACTCCATTAACCAATAATAAAACATCAGCCAAAAATATACATATTACCGATTCCTACAAGTGAAAAAAAAATTAATGACTAGTGACTAAAAAACAATGTGACTAATAAAAATGTTCTGGGAAAATAATAGGAAAATTTTTTAAAATGTATGATCACCACAATTTTGAGTTTGCCCAATACAAAAACAATGTAATAAATGTAGAAACAACTAATCAAACATGAAAGATAAAATAGAAAATAATGATGTGCAGAACATAATGTACAAAATTAATTGTGAACAGTTTCAGGATAAATATTGTTTTGGCGAAACCTCAAAATCTGTAAGAAATAGATTATCACAACATAAAATAGTAAAAATTATGAGAATTTAAATGTCGCAGATTTAGCCAATCACAGTATTATTCAACAACGTGGTTTCGACTTTAAAATTGTTTGAAAAGAAGATAATAACAGATTATACTTTTAGAATCAATTCACGTAATTAAAAATATAAAAAAATCTCTGAACTATTAAACAAATGTAAAATGAATAGTTTAACATTTAACAAAAAAATCGACGCTTTTGTATAATGTACTGATTTTGATGTACCGAGGTGAATCAGTTACCAATCTCAAGAACTTGTTTTGAGCAATCTGAACTTTGGAACAGTTTGTACAGCTTGAACCCCAGGCAGGACTGGCAAATGTAAACAACGGAATAACTGAAATATTGTACAGCAATAATTTATCAGCAAATGATGAAGCAGGTTGCCGGCAGAAGAGTGGGAAAAGTAATATTACGGAAAATTTCCCTTTGTCAACCAGGGGTTCAACATGCGTGGAGAAGGTCAGTTTCCTGTTTAAATGAATCCACAGGTATCTATTAGAAGGAGGCCAACATTATTAGGATTATTTACCATATTATCGTTTTCAGTAATTGGTCTTCGCTTACTGAGCGTAATAGCTTTACATTTATTAGTATTTGGCTTTAACATGAAATACAGGTAAATTATTGCCAGGTATTTGGACTGTTGTGGCTTGTATCCCTGTGCTCCAATGGGTGTTTATAATTGAAGACTTGCAATGCTGACTATTCCTGTTTAAACCAGTTATTTTTTTATATTGAGAAGACCAAGTTAATGAATTGTGCTGATCTCTTCATCCAGATCCGCTGGAGGGTGAGCCCGGAGGTCGGCCATTGCTGGAGCCTCAGCTACACTGGAAGGCTTTGTGAGCACCCTTGCTTTGTGACCACTGCCGGCCTGGAAGAAGAACAATGACTATTGTAAGGGGGCCAGCGGCGATGGTGGAACTCTCAGATTAGGCCACAATCGAACCCTATTTGCCAATTGACAGATTGAAGAAGTGTTCAATTAGTGAATTAGACGCCCTGCCATGGTTTGACCGCTCAAAGGTAGGAATCGGATTTGAACAATTGAAAACAAAAAACGTGTTTCAACAACGTCCCCAAATAACAAGAAAAAAAACAGATACATAAGTCCAGGGCCAGCGAGAGGGTGATCAAGTATTCGCATGGTTTCGCTACGGCTCTTACAGTTCTTCAATAAATGGACCTCTTCCGAGACAGTACGGTATTTAGGCTTCCATCCCGACAAACGACTGACCTGGAACCCACACACGAGGCTAAAAAGACAAGAACTCAACTGACGCTTTGGACCACAGACTACTTCGAAGGACAGCCCATCTCTTAATAGAAAATAAACTACTTATTTAAAAAGTTATACCAAAGCCAATCTGGACAAACGGTATAGAGCTATGGGGGACAGCAAAAAAGTCGAACAGCAAGCGTATCCAATCCTTTCATTCAAAACACCTGAGAACAATTTTGAGTAAGTTGAACGATTATCGTTTTCATTCTGATCTCTGATATAATTTCTACTTCCAACTGTAACGAAATTGATTTGTACAATGTTTATCATAATATTTATTAACTATTCCTTATTTTTAAAACACCAAATAAAGCCAGAGTTATTTATAATATTACATTTTATTGTAATGAAAAACAAATCGGAAGTTTCAATCATAGTTACTTTTTTTTTTTAAGTATTCTGATATTATTTAATAAAGTAGCTTATAAAAACAACAAGATAAGGTCTAAAGAAATTATAAGCATTGAGCTAATTGAGTTTTTTGTTCTCTATAATACTTCAACTAGGCTAGATTCAGACAATTTTATATTATTCACATGATTTTGAGTTGTAGTATTTGTAACACCGTGTGAATTTAACGCTTTAAAGGTCTAATAAAGAATTCGAAGCAAGTCTTAATGTCCAGTTGTCTGTCCCAAGTACCTACATAAAAAGTAACAAAAAGTTTAGTAACATGGGAATGTGTAGGGAATTGTATCGGGAATGTCTCGCCGACCACCGATACGTCAAGCTGACAAAAAAAAAAAAAATACATATCATCAGGGACCTATGACTAACAATGAAAACAGATAACATATCCATTTAGATTAACAAAATAATAAAGCGTAAAACCTCTACAATAACTAAAATATATATCTATATATAGTTTAATTGCGTTCAGTAAATAGAGCCATAGATGGACATATGAAAAAGTAAAATACATTACAACATTAAATGAAAATCTTTAAATTAACAAATACAAAATACTAAATAAGCAATAGTAAAAAACCAAATGGGGTCGGTCATTCATCTGACTATAACTATTAAACAATCAAATATAAATGAATAAATCGTTCTTGAAATAAACGTCTGTCTGGATAGTAAATGTAACATTACACTGATGTGGTTAGGTCATAAATAATAAAGGGCCTATGTACATACGTGATGAATGCAATAAACAGCCAAAGAATGAAATATAAAACATTAATGAGTAGAATTATATCCACTGTCAACTCCAACTGAGAAAATACGGGAATGGTTTCAAGGAGTAAGAGAGCATGAAAGGTTGCTGAAATGTATTAAAATAGGAAACGAATACAATTTACAAAAAGTAAATAAAAGAATAATAATGGCGAATTATGGATTGTAAAATAGGTCCTTCGCAAGCAAATATTTATTTTTACCCCCCTCTCCCAAAAATGAATACAGCTTTAATGAATTATTGTAATATCTTAAATTTGAGGTAATACATACTATTATATTATAGGAAAACAACGTTTTTTGACAGGGGGGGATTATTTTAACTAAAAGACTGTTAATATTTGTTTATTTAGAGCCTGATGAGGATAATGAGTGTGTGATTCGAAACGCGTAGCAAATTTTTATAAAATAAATTAGCTTGGAGAGCTCAAAATTTGTTTTTTATTTATTAAAATATACAAAAACTTTTATTTTACAGTAGGAACATAATTATAAATGCCAATTTAATAGAATTTTTAAGAAAACTTGACACCCTACTCTACCGAGTAGTATACTTAATAGAAAAAACCATACTTTTTAATAACAAAGTGAATCAATAAATGACATTTATTCGTTTTTTATAGAGATTATTTTTCGTGACGTCGCGAGATCAAATGACGCTGTCATGACAAATATCTCTGGGTCGAACATGGATTCACAAAAATACAAAATAGACACAACTCACGAGTATGAATAAAAACTATTTAAGTTTGCGATTTATCACACAGATATCAAAGGAAATTAACATAATATATATTATAATATAGGCAGTTATTTATTATTGCCGAAGCAGCTTATTGTACACTAACGTTTAAGTACAATTCATTTTAAGCATGACATAAATACTAAGTTAGGCAAATTTTTAAATATTTATAATATCATTTTCGAATGAATGAGATTTTGTTTTACATATACAAACAAAATGAATCAAAGCTTAACGTAATTCATTATACTCTATGTACAGCTCTGTATTAAAAATAGTTGAGAATTATCTGAGTAAAATTTATGGTTTGTATTCAACGTAGTAAAAATATTAATACACCGGTCTTCACACATTAATATTTTGTTGAATGTTTTTGCAATCGGAATAATTCGAAACAGATTTTATAACATCGATTATAGAGTCAAGGGTTGGTTGGTTACAACAATAGTCTGAGTATCGAACAGCTGTTCAATGCTGTATCACCTACAAAAGTATCAGATACAAAAGAGTATCATGATACAGGATATTCCAGTATCTACTCACGGACTGATATTATAATCATCGATTCTGTTGACTAGATACAACATTATGTTTACATAATTTTGAATAAGAAATCAAGGCCCTAAAATATGTGCTTGGGTGAACCACCCCCATCGCCCCTCCCCTATGAAAATAGTGGTATCAATACAACAACTGATAATACATAAATATAACAAATAATATATTTGAGTATCATTTCTGCTAAAACGGCGGGTAGGAATGCGGGATCGACCGGAGCGAGATATAATTAGACAGATGGACAAACACACATACACACGACCCCCCTCGTGTATACACACCAGAGGGTTGGGGGGTGGGGTTGCGTACGGAATGGGGCCGGAGTATGAATGGAGCGGGGTCAGCTGCGCACGCAGGCCGGCCCTGACCCACGCAAGTCTATTTTTTCCGGCCGCTTTTCCTCTTTCCTCTCTGTTTTTCCGGACATGCGTTCCTGAAAACTGCCCCCAGTCCCCACCTCCGGTCCAGTGTACGCCCGCACCTCGCCCCGCACGCTGGGCGCTGTTTCTACCAGCCCGACCCATGTCGCATTATTGACTATGGAGGATTTAAGAATTGCAAAGGGATAATAGAGCCTAATCAACGGTTATAATTCTCCAATATTGTAAAAACAAAGTTTTTCCAAATATCTTGCTATTTTTTTCTGATATCATCAAGGGTTTTCTTGGCACATTCATAATTAATGCGTCATTAATCATTGCATAAGAAATTAAAACTATAAATATCAGGCCACTTTCAAGGATCAATCGTCCTCGCAAATTGAAGCGAAAGTGACCTTTTGTAAATATGTACTTGTAGTTTCCTTCTCTCATCCCAAGAATGAATGAATGTGTATTGTAAATATGGTTTAAATGTAAATTTGTAAATAAGGTATGAATGCGATATTTTATCACAGTTATCTATTGCCCTTGTAAGACAGATTAAAATTATTATCAAATAAAGATTTTTCATTAAAAAAATGAGTATATATAAATCATTTCAAAAATCTTTATTATGATAAAATTACAATCTGTCTGGGCAATACGTAATTCCGATCAATGTACTCATTCATACAATATTTAAAATTCTTCATGTATATAAACCTAAAATAGCTTTTACATGACACATTTTAAACGTAAGAGTAATGATTCGGGCTTATATCACTTTTATTTTATTATATTTAATCGCTGTTCCAGGGCGAATCGATAGTTCGAGCGAGAAAAATCTTTAAACCCAAACAGACCCGTCCCCTAAGAAAAATCTTGGAAGCCATAACTCAGCGTAGCGTAACTACAAGGAGTTTTTTGACAATCTTTTGATTATTATTTAATGATAATTCCACGGACCTCAGGCTTGTAGCGCATAACATATTCTCCTTTTATCTCTTGAATTCGTTTACATGTCAATGTAGAATGTTTATATACTTTTTAAATATTATAATTTAGTACACAGGGCAATCGACAGTACTGCCGCATTATATCGACACACATATAAATAAAGTTAGCCGAAGAGCCATATGATAGAATGCTTTAAATTTTTGCTCTATTTCAAAGCATTAATATATCCAAATAATACAAGTATACAATGTGTAAGTAATTCATACAATGAAAAAAATGTATGGAATACTTTACGAATATTTATTGAAGGGATGGACACGTAGTCAAGCGTCATGAAGTTGCCAGAGACCAAAACATACTGCATGCACCCTGTAAAAATTATATAAATCCGTAAATATATACACAATACATAATTTTATATATTTGTCCTACAAAATATGCTAGTATAAAATAATCATTTCTTAAATCAGTTATTTAAACCCAAAAAAAAAGAAAAATTGCTAAGCCAATCTCAGTTGTTATAAAGAAACAACAGAAAATTCGCCTCAAACATAAATAGTTCTCCATTGGACAATTAAATTAATCGAGATTCCTTCAATTGGATGCGTGTGATCAAATTTTATTATTACTTTACTTGGTTTAAAATCATAAATCATTGAAATTATTTTAGTTAATTACTGAGCATTATACTTAGCGAAAACCTTGGAGTTTTCCTTCTAGTGCCCGTTAAATTTTCTCTGTGTAGACACTCCTTGCTCAAATAGTGCTGCATCGTTTCCTCTTTCCTCCTCTAGGACTATACCGCTGGAAAGGAAGTTGGACCATCTCAACCTAATTAAAAATTAATACAAATATAATTCCAATATTATAATCAACACATGATGGGCGACTGAAAAGAAAATGATTCATAATCATTGGTATTCGATTTAATAAAAATGTACTAAAACCAATACATAACCTCAATAAATAAATAGAAATATATATTTATGTATGTGTGTATATATAGACAGTAATCTACAACATTTTGCAAATTCATAAAACTAAATATAGGATATTTTAAAATACACAATTATAGATTTTTTTAACAGACAGAGATTTCATTTTATTGACATAAGCTCATGCCAGAGAGTTTCTAAACTAAAACTAAAATACGCATAAAATTTGAAAAATATCGACAGGTTAATTTGTAAAAAAACATAAAAAAAAAAACATTCTATTAACTTTATAGATATACCTTTCCACACTTAACGGTATGAAATTGGGAAGAATATTTATATAAAAAAAAATAATCCAATTCGATGTGGAATTAACTAAACGAAGTTGGATTAATTAAGACTTGAAGGTCTTAGTCGGATGATTTTGATTCGTTTAACGTGAAAATCAGGCACGTTTGTATGCCCACTTTTAAATAGTCGTTCTCACGCCGAAAATTCTTTTAAAAGCTGTTAAAATGTTATTCTTATACGTCCTCAAATATTAAAAATGTATTTAATAGTGATTTGTGTCCTCAGAACTGGGCTCAGGGCTGTTGACATTTAAAATTAAGATGATATTTGGCATTTATTGTTAATATAAATATATAAATCTATAGCATCATATATAAATCTATCTATAAGACCCATACAGAGGCAGGGCCCAACTGAAGGTCGTCACCGCACTTGGTAAGAGAACTCTGAGATCCTTGTGTGGTCGTTACCTCGCTCTTAAATTCTAAACGGCTATGTTTATTGTTTAATGATAATAATAAAATCATACTCAAACCCGCCTCCAGTGTGAGTTCACCTTCATATACATCTGAGGTTCGGTTCAAGGCACGTGGAGTCGGATAAAATGCAGCTCCATGCATGTCACTTTTTCCGGCTACAGTCCCTCTCGCACGGTATTCTGTAATAAAATGTAATTAAACCATTGTATAAATTTGTAAACAAATTAGTCATGCACTGCTCTAAAAATTACTATTATTAATTATTTTTTTATACAATTCCCCCCCCCCCGGAGGTGTACTCATATAATAACAACTGAAATATTTAAATGAACTTGATAACTATTCCTCCATCATCCATTCAAATACAATGTAAAATAATATATTTATACCCATAAATATCTGTCTTACCGCCACATTAATTATTTGTTACAGACCAAACTCCCGCAAGGCTTTTTATTTGATACCTTTGTACATCCATTGAATTTAATTGCCTGATAACATATTTTAATGAAATCATTTTAGATACCGTTAATATAAATAGTTTGATAATTTGTCGACAAAACAGTACGAATAAAATAACATCAAAAATCAGTAGATTATATTATTCATCACTCAAGAACATCTAATTGAATGTAAGCTCACAAAGAACAGACACGCTGAAAAAAATAACACTTTTAGCCAATACAGGTTTGAAAGTAAACTCTGATCATCGTCTTGACTCATTATATCATAATATTTGTATCATGTTGGTAAAATTAAAAGGAAAAAAAATTATTATAACAATGTAAAAATAAACTTATAAAACTATAACGAACAATGAAATAGGTGTGTTATTTAATTAATATATTTTATAATAAACCAAACTAAGATATTTCAAGCTTTAGATACATTACATTTCATAGGATGGTGTGTTATGTCGAATTCTACCCACCAAAAAATGAATAAATCAATAATTCATTACGAATAGGCTACTGAATACAATTTGTAATCAGGAATACGGTAGTGTTATGTATATTGATCAATTCGAAATGTTGTTGTTAATGTTGATGAAGACGTATTTAAACGACTCCTTGCATCATGCTAAATTATGTGTAAACCAAACCAGAATAACGGGAAATATGTAAAAAAAAAAAACAAAAAAAAAACGGAAATATTTTGCTGAAGTTTAAGATATTTATTTAGTAAAATATAAGATATTTGACATTTCTTTCTCAAGCATTAAGGACACAACCGAGCGAAGAATTTCAAGCTATGTAATATAGTAGGCATCGGAAGTTTTATTTCAAATGAACCAATTTGAATTTCTTGCTGAAAAGGCAATTTTCACTGACCGAAATGTCATTTGATAAATATGAAAGAAAGTGGGCAAAGAGCAGTTTTTGAGCATAGATAAATATTTAAGATATTCGATATTGCTCGGTATCCTTTAAATAAAAAAATTAAATGGTAGTGATGGCATGATCATGGCAGATGATCTCATTCATACTATATTCAGAAATTTACTCTTTCACGTATTTACAATATACATTCATGCAATGTAGGGATAAATAACATCACAATAGTTTTTTTTATATATTTTGTCTGGGAATCAAGGATTGAAGTGGAGACTTTATGCCGTGATTTTAATATCATTAAGCACTGTTCAGAACACAAGCAATTAGGCTTAGGGCCGGACCGGCCGTGTTTTTGTTAATTCATCGGCCTCCCTTTGGCCAGGCATCTCCTTATCGAGCAGGGGGAATTATTGTCCTACACTTGCCTTGCGCCCTATGGGCGAGCCCCGGGAAAATCAATACCAGCGTCTTATTTGTAAGAAATTTGTGATTTTCTTGTAGGGCGGGGGGGTCGGGGTTGCCATGGGTACGGCACATGCGCCCTCGCCCGCTCCCTCCACCCCTTCCCTTTGGGCCGCACTGAAGAAACCCCTTGAAAACTTCTTAATGCCCTTAGGACGAGGAGGAGGAGTAGGAATAGGAGGTAGAGGAGGGGAGAGAACCTCCTCGCCGCTAATGTTGTTTTAGCTGTGAAAATGAATTAATTTGCGGCTTCCCCGTCGGGAGGTGGGACCCTCTGGGTGAGAGAAAATGACGGGAGTGAAACCCTCCGAAGCCGTTGGGGGAGTGATCCACCACAATCGCCTACTCCACTTCGATTAGGGCGCAGGAGAGATAACTGGAAAATATCTAATAAGTATTTAATCAATTAAACTTCATTTTAGAAACATCAGCGCAGCAAGTACTATCGAAAATATTTTGCAAATAAAAAAATACACTAATTGAGTTAAAGACAAAGTACAATTTACATATTGTTATTCAGGACTCAAGATCGTTATTTTGATACTCTCTACTTATTATTTTTTTCGGCCAATATCAAGTCATTAAATAATGACAGTCTATTGTTTGTTTGACCAATTACTATTATTTTGGTATACAAACCTCACCAACGCTGTCTGTTGTCCATTTAAACTCTTTTGGGGTAGGTCACCTGTGTGAGCCAAAGAGAGGACAGAGACCAGAGACCGACCAGGGCTCAGGAGGCACCCCAGTCCTACATATCAGGCAGTGGTTATAGATAGTGTTTTATAGGACACTAGGTAATATCATATGATATGTATAAAAAAACCACTTAACTTGGATACATCAGTACAACCGGCACAATAGTTTACACTCGATCGTGCTTTATGGCAACAGCAGTTTATTTTAAATATTTGAACATCAAATGAAATGATATTTTGAATTTTGGGATCCTAAGCCTTACAGTGGCCCATAAATATTCACAAACACCATTCAAAATTTGTCTTATCCATTATTTATTTGCTGGAGATTAACACCATTTTATTACAAGGGTGTAAACCTTTACTGAATCCACTTCTACTATAACCGCTAGGTCACGTTAAACTTTTATTTTTAGTATAAACTACGCCGACATATCCAATAGCTGGTAAAACGGTAATGAAAGGAGAAATTTTAAATGGCCAAAAGTACAAAAGAACTATTGTAACCTGTTCAAAAAATTTTTTTAATAATTGTAAGAGTAGCAGCAATGATTCAGTAAACGTGTTATGCGTAACGTTTCAACAAGGAAGACGACTCTTTAAGACATTCATTTTATCATTTAGGACCTCAAAAAACCATTCATTTAATTGCAGCTTTTTTTTTTTTGGTCTTCCCGCATATAAATGAGTGGATATTTTAGTTTAATGCATTAATTGTATTTTAGTTTTGGGGCACTTTGGTGTCTGGCGACTATAACTGATAGCAGCAAACGAAACAACGAATCCTTTGCAAACAAAATTGTTTCATACCAAAACGTTAGTGTTTAGAATATCTCAGAATTTATTTTTGTATCATCGTCTATTGACATTAACGTTTCCTTCGACATTTGAAAAAAAAATTATGAGTTTATTTGCGTTTCTGAGTTGAGACTTGAGAAAGCTCTTGAATAGAGAATCTTGATTGAATTTTTCACGCTAATGTTTTTTCTCTACTTCCCGTTATTACGTATTAAGCTAAAAAGCAATATTTATGGTTTAGTTCAGTGTATCATTGATGTTTAATTATTTTTACTACCACCAACTGGACAGACGAATGAAAAAGCTGCTTTTTATCTCCTTTTCGCAATAAAATTGATAGTTTAAAATAACGCTATGTGGAAAAAAATTTTCAAACAGGTTTCTCCAGTTGTTTATTTTTATTTATGCGTTGCTCAACATTTCGTCAATTCAGGCGATTTTTCACGATCGTCGTTCTTATTATATCATCATATACGGAATTGAGATTAACTTCCAATAAATATAAACAAACTTCTCTTTTGAAAATCCTGATGAGATATCGGTGCCTAGTTACAGCCTGAAACCTGTTTGAATTTCGGCTCAACAAAAAAAAAAACTTAATTAATCCTTGCAGCGTGTCCCGTAAGTAATTAACTAATTTTACACCTACAGAAAAATTGTATTTCCACTGCTTGATAACTAACCTTCTTAAATTTTGCTCAATAGCTACGATAATGGATAGTAACGAGGTCGTTAAATTTACTTTATCACGGGAAAGATAAAATCATTAAATTGAGAGACGGCATAACTTCAATCATGGCGAAAATCAGGCTGGTATGAATGGTCTTTTGACCAAGTCACAACAGGATAAATATTATGAAAGCCGCTAAATATGCGCTTTCTATTGTTTCCTCTCAAAATTTATATTTATAAGTTTAAACTTCTTTATTTTATGAATTACACAGGGCAACAGTGATTATGTGGCGCAAGGTTTCAGAGTCGAGTCTAGATAATTACAATCCTCTAAATACAAGAAAAATTGACTCCAGTTTTTTAAATTAAGGCAATACATACTCTTATATTAAAGGAAAAACAACGTTTTTTTGATTGGGGGGGGGGGAGGAATCATTTAAATAAGACTGTTATTATTTGTTTATTTAGTCTGATGAGGAAAAAGAGTGTGTGTTTCGAAACCAGTAGCAAGCCTTAATAATATACATTAGCTTGGAAAGCTCAAAATTTGTTATTTATTTATTAAAATATACAAAAAATTTTATTTTAGAATAGGAACATAATTATAAATGCCAATTTGATAGAATTAACCAAAATAAACAAAAATAAATAAAAATATGTTATGAAAAAAAAACATAGTCAATTTGAACAAACAACTATACATTTATGTATCTATTAAGTACATTTATGTATCTACATTCACTCCAATACCTACACATGAAAAAAAAGTATTTTTTTCTTTCCCAGTGTTATCGTCTTTAACGTGTCCTCGACTAAATCTTTAAACCTACAATATCTTCCTAGATGTGAGTTGAGAAATTTTAAAAGTCAGAAGTGTGTGAGTTAAGTGGTGCCGAATTTTTCACATTCGTTTAGCTTTTAAATAGTTCACGTAATCACATCATAACCAAATGAAAACTCATCGTACCTCGGTATTTTTTTTTTGGAAAAAGTATTCATTCCGGGACCATGTTCCCTATGAATGATTGCAATGTGCGACTAAATAAATACAACTCCGGCCAACAAAAAAAACAAAAACGATGAATCTGCAAAAGACGAAAAACTAATAGGTTACCTCAAATTAAAATATATCAAAAAAGAAATTTCCCAAGTTCAAAATAAGAGAACAAAGTATAATACACGATTAAATTAATAGAAGAGGAAAAAATGACAGTAATAAAATTACATAAATGTTAGTGATTACCATTTTAAAGTGTTGCAGCCAGCTATGAGTTTATAGGCAGTAAATTGGCAGTAATCGTATTTAGTTCAAAAATAACATAATAATAAATAAGATGCTTATTTATGCATAAATAATAAAGTAAGATAATAACAATTACAAAAAAGAATGCAATAGGTCCTTGGTTAATAAGCTCCTTTCTCAGTGGAGGGTTTTAAAAGTACGCTTCTCCCTTCGTGCAATAATTATATGCATACATGTTTACATGTTGTTTTTATAATATATGTATGTGTTTTGGAGGTTTAGCGCATCACAATTTAACAAAATTTGCCAATAATATAACTTTCGTTTCAGTTCACAGCTGTTTCAATATGAAAGGCCCAACTTGTCCAGATTGGACTCGATTCTAAAAAAAATCTGGCCAACAATTTTTTAAAGAAACGAGGAATAAATATCCTTTCAAAAACACGGTTTTCTGGTAAAAATTCTGAAACTACCAAAGTGGCATTTACATCGAGGGCTACGGCACATTTAGAAATTATTGCGAAAATTTAACGTCATGTTCAAATTGTGTAAGATTTGAGAGGCCTCTGGAGGCCCTCTGGGCTAGTCAGTCAAGATTTTTGTTCCCTTCTGTGGCCTCTTGGGCCTTTTGGGCTTTCTGACCTTCTGTGGCTCTCTTCGCTACATGGGGAGGGAGATGGTCAGAGAGGCTGGTGGGGGTAGCTTCCAAACTCGCTTGGGAAAAGGTACGAATGTGAATTGTACATAAGTATGAATGGATTTTTACATTCCAATTATGCTGTACAAGTGGATTGTAATAACTCAAATAAAGTAGTTATACGAGGCTAATACAAATGGTTCTTCTGGGGAATTGCATAGCTTGGTGTGTAATTATTTATATGTGTTGACGCAATAATTTGAATTCCGAGGCTAGTTACGTACTACTAGATGTGATATTCCAGTTTATGGTACATCACTAAATGAAATTTACGTCGAATTACACGGGAAGCCCCGTATCTCTCAATTAATCAGTCCAGGCCGGGAACACAGGAAGAGGACTTGGCTAACGCTGAGCTATCGCACGGGTAAAACCCAAGTCGGTATCATTAGTGGCAACGATTAATACGGCCGGGGGTTCGAGCCTGCCGCTAATTGAGCTAATGAATGACGGGTTTTGTGTTACACGTCTAATGAGGACACAGGCCCGCCCTTATTTATACAAGACACAATTGAGCCCTTTGCCCTGTGAAGGGCAGGGAGCCCAGCATGTAGCTACTAGAACTACACGATCGAGGAGCGTTTGACTTTAAAGGAGTAAAATATAGCAGTCCTCAGGTGAAGTTAATGCGGGATTATTATAAGGGAATGATTTTGTTTCCATAAAACATATTTGCCTCCATTTGGTCACTAGCACTTGATAAATTTAACTGATTCGTCAATATATAACAACAATGACATGTCCACATAAATATGTTATCAATGTATCAAATCTCCCACGTATTCAGAAGCCTTTCAAAGTAAATTACTCCACTGTGCAGCAAATATTTTAAAATGATATATAAAATAAAATTCATATAATGGTTGTTCCAAATTCTTCATCACGAATAAATAAAAGCCTCTTCTCGGAGCAGAAAAAACCCACCTACCTTTTCATCAATAAATTTTCGGGTTCAGTATAGAGAGAGGGGTATTGTTCACGATCACTGTAGGCAGCAATGACCTGCATATACGTATAAGGCAGAAATTCTGAGATTTTTCAGAGTCGGAATCAGATACTTGAAGTGAACACTGCTCTCTCTCTCTCTGCAATGACGCTTCTTGCTCTGCTCGAACCATGAATATATTATTTAATTACCTCTGCACCTCTCTTTCTTAACCTTGCTATACTTTAGTCCGGCGTTGTCAGTCCCCACAGCTTCTTAGTGGGATTTTCTGCCTTCGTCTCACTAAAATTAGCACATCCTTGGAAGGGATCTCTTCCATGCGGATGGACTCTGGGGCCATACAAAATGACCTAGTGTGTCTCCTCCAGCGATCCAGTCCGCCTCTTTCTGGTCCGCACTCGCCTTTGTGATCCGGACGGTTTTCGCTTACCCTTAGATACTGAGTCTGAACTTGTGGTCATCACCTACCTATAATACCTAGACTGTACCTCTTCTCCTGAAGATATACACTGTCGGGGGCATACCTTCTAAGATTTTACGTAGTCAGAACAATAAACTAATACGAATTAAGCTTCCTGCCGACTAGGCCGCCTGCAAAGGTCACCAACAAATACCACACGAACGGTCTCTTTCTGACGCCCACCGGGCAATGGCTGGGTCGATACCTCTCCTGGTGGGTGCCTCCGACAAAAATAGTGATAATATTGAATTCATTTTCTTTGAAAGCCTTCGTCACGGAAGCGTTACCCTTTCACTTTGACAATACGGATTCCCTGGGGATCCCAAGGATCACAGCCATCGGACGGAGTTCGTGAGTATAAATTCGATTGTGACGGTCCTTTCGTAAGGTTCGTTCAGCAAAACAAGGTTTCGAGGAAGGGCCCACGGTTGAGTTCATTGTTTGGCCTGCTACGTCACCTGCAGGATGAGAGTTCGAACTGAAGAGCTTCAGGTTAATAAGAGCTGTCTTAAACCACCACTTGCCCTAACCATCAGTTGTGAACTTTAACGGTTCCCTGGCTCTGACAGCTCAACTATTTCCGTTTCTGATACAGGGAAGTGAAGAACCCGGAGGCCTTTGGCTGACACATAACTAAGAACTGCAGACTAGTTAATTAATTAATATATTAAATTAAAATTGCAAGGAACTTATATTATTCTGCAATACAATTAAAAAATATATATACGGAAGACACTAGTCAGTGATCAAGTCGGGCATTAAAGTGAAAATTCAATAAAAGGACAATTTCTTCTTCGTTCTTCGATTTGGCATTGTTTATTTCAAATCGTGGATATACATTTTTATTAAATTAATTAACATCTAATAATCAACAAGAAACAATAATAGCAAAATTAGTGTAATATATATATAACTCTCAATGATACTAAGTTCATTAATAGTAATGCGATGTTTAGAGTGCACCACTCATGAAATTGTTAATAATTAGAATTTTGTTTTTTTTCTCAATTTTCCACTATATGTATCTGTTAGGATCATTTTATTTATTTCATAAATAAACATTTCATAAGAAGTTACCCTGACAAATTATGAAATAATGGTTTAAAAAAAAAATTATTTTTTAAGTTCGAAACATAACAGTTGACAAAATTAAACTCATTAAATTTTTAAGAAATATGACTTTTATTTCTTAAAAATAAATCTTACAGTTCAAATTAATTTGTTTCGAAATAAAAGTTATCAATTATTATGCCTATCTGTTTTAAATCAATGATGTGCTTAGTTGTTGCCGTCGAAAATAAATGAAACGATAAAGTAGAATAATTTTGCGTCATTTCATGTATATATGTTTTAAATCAGGCTATGATCTATTTCAATTATTTAATAAATTGCTTTCAATCATGTTCATCGTATTTGAAAAATATTTTCCAAGTTTATAACTTTGCGCTATAGTTACCATAGTTCAATATTAAAATTATTCTGTTTCAGTTATTTAAAAAAAAAAAACTATTCCAAATGAACTTTTAACATTGTTGCTATTGTCAATCAATAGAATTATAGAAAACTAATTTTAAAACAAATTTTTTTACCGAGTGCGAGTATTCAATATTAAAAATAATATTCCCGATTTAGTATCAACGTTTCAATCAGGGAGCAATATTCATAACTTTTATTTTGAAAATATTTCCTTAGAACAATTTTGAATAAAACTTATTGCTTTTTCCAAGAAAAAAAAACATTTTTTACAGTAATTTTTTCAACTTATAAACAGTTTGCTGTAAACGATATATCCAAGTCTTAATATGTCTTTCATCATTACACCTTCATTAATATTCAACCCTACACGATTATTTGGAATGACGATCATCAGTAGTTTGAAAAGTAATGAAGGAGTAATGTTGAAGGACTCATGAAGGTAATGACATTAACATTGATTGTGTACGGTCCGCTTAATGGTTTGAGGCCTAACCGTTCTATTCAACGACACTGTAATACTTTTAAGTAAAAGTTTATATTTAACAGTAATTTTTTATCTTAAAAAAAAATCGATAATGTGTTAAAATGAACATATTTCTATGAAGTGATTGTATTCCTTCTTGCGTTTATTGAACTACGAATATGTTTCTTTTCTCCCCTGTGGACAAGTGATACAAGCTGTACTTTTTTGAAAGTTTTTTTTTTTCTCGTAAAAATCATGAAACTTTTAGTAGGGGATAATGTAATTAAAGAAAATTTACTTTGAAATTGCTGTAAATATTTTTGTAAGTAGATGCATGTATATGGAACTTATTTGTCCACTGCTTGAAGGAACAACCCTATCTCCCTGAGCTTAGCATTGAGCACTATCTTAATTTTAAAGATAATTCATACAAAATGTTTTTTTTAATATAAAATTTTAATTAATAAGGTACATACCATTAATGCGCAATAAATGTTAATAAATGCATTTGAGGCGTGGAACATTATTACTTATTACTAGGGCTGGGATCTATAAGTATGCTTTATCATACTATATTTTCTAAGGTATTTTAAGAAAATTTAGGTTAATGCTATTTTGCATATTTCAGTAAAAATACATATTTTAAAATATTTCTAATATATTTTCCCTTTTTTTGTTACATATTTCTTTGGAAGCTATACAAGCTTTTTTAAAATTAAAATTAAGTCGGTGCAAAACATGAGAATTTTGGAGAAACGCTAATTTGGATGATTAGACTTAGCATTGTGTAATTTGAAATATCCAGTTTTCAAGAAATGATAAACTGCCTGTCAGATTCTTGTAAGCTCTCATTTATATTATAAGTCAATATTAAGCCTGGTGCTAAAAAAAAAAAATCTTAAGAAATAAAATTTTCTGTTTATACCTTAGGTTAAAGATAAATAAGAAAAATAAAACTTACTGACCTGGGCTAACATGGAGGAACCCGAATTTAAATCCAAAATCCAAGTATGCGCCACACATGTCTTCTTGATGTTGTACCACAGAGCATACTGACATACAGACCCTGTTCCACTGCCTGCGACTCACTGAGGGGACCGCTGATCTGGACCGCGTCGGAAGCAAACTGGTCCAGGCGGCCAGAGGTGAGAAGGGTCGTGCGAACCTCTGGCATTGTTGTCCTCTCCTGGAACAGCGACAACACTTTTACTGGTGCATTCATTGAGATAGTCAATCCTCTGATCAGTACACGACGTTATGTAGAGAACCCTCAGCGACCTGGTAGGTCAGTGCTTTCTCCATAAGGGTTGTTGGGGGAAGGGATTAGAAAAATGCCACAACGCGGCATTGTTGGGTGGGGGATGGAATGAGCGAGCTATTCAAGCCAAGTCTGATTCTTCAGACAATTATGGGGTAAAGGTTTATTAACAACCCTTCATTATTACTTGGCGAATTGTTTTTATTTTTAGCATCGTCAGGCCGTCAATGAACCTACCAAGTAAAAAACCATAAACCAAAAATATTTCTCAGTTAACGATGTGTTAATGATAGTTGTCCTGACTATTGTATGATATTAAAAAAAAAAAATCTTAATTCTGGACATTGTGGACTGTGATGTGATGACTTTAATGAACCAACATAATAATATCGGTAAGGCAAATATATAAAATATTACTGGAGGGAAATGAGAGCTTTATAGGGAATATGTTAAAATATAAAATAAGGAATAAATAAAATTAAATATAAATTAAAAAAATATTAAGTTTGATGGATTATGATTTGTTAGATTGAAGGGAGATTAGGAACTATAGGGATAGAGTTCCAAGGGTTGGCAGCACGGATAAGAAAAGAACGATCGAAGAAAGGAGATTTGTTAGGGTACAAGTCGGATGCACTAGTTCTAGTTTTAGGAGATTTCAATTGGAGGAAGTTGTGAAGGTAAGGAGGACTTTTAGACATGGTAGTACTGAATAGGAAGGATCCAAGGAAGTATTGCGAGTGAAGCATTGAAAGGATACAAGGAGTGCTGCGAAGTCTCTGAGGATCTTGAGTATTAAATCTTAAAGCCCCTCTACACATTGGCCCAATCATTGGGCAAGACACACACCCAATCTGTGATTGGCTCTCTTTCATGTGAGGAGAAAAACCGCTCACATAGCCAACTCTGCTCCACATCGGCCAATGCTAGCCAACACTGGGCCAATGTGTAGAGGGGCCTTTAGAAAACAATTCTAACCGCAAAAGTTACTTTAATCGAGACTACAGATCCTCAGAGAGGCCGCGATGTCATAGATATGGTATAATAACTATAAGCATGTTATTTAGGACTTGAAGATCTTTAATTAGATACCCTAGTCGAAATTGTTTATTACCTATAGAGTAATATTTAAATAAATCATGATACCTTCAAATAATTCTATGCTGGTTAATGGTGTTCCAGATTCTTAAGGAAATGAAAAGGTTTGTAAAATTAGTTATCAGTTGTCGTATTGATCATACCATTTTTAATAATTACTAACCAAAGCAAACACTTTTTTGAAAGTGCGGAGGCTCGAACCGTGGACCTCTCTCCATTCTCTCTCAGCTCAAGTGCTCTCTCTGTAGGAACACCAGTCTAGTCAATTTATAATGAATCAATTATTCCAGCATGCATATAAATCCGAAATTTCGAATTTTTGGAAAATAACAAAAAAATTCTCTTCCCTTAGATATTTCCCTTGATTAGATATTTTTTTGAAGTAAAATTACTGTAATTACTTACTTATGACTCCTTTATTGTGATATAATTACAATCTGCCTTTTATAAGGCAATAAGTAATAAGATAAATGCTCTCATTCATACCATATTTACAGTTCATCATTCACTCGTTCATTCATACAATATTTACAGACAGCCCAGAGACCTCCCAAATCCACATGCGAAGACTGTAATTAAAGGACACTCAGTGTGAAGTCGTCATATGGACCATTTATTTTGAAAGTTGTGCAAGTCCTTTTTTATCTTCTTTTGAAATATTAAAAGGTTAGCATTTTAGTCATTTAAAAAATATAAATAAATTGTACTAAGTTTTGGTAATGTTTCAACGAATTTAGAAATATGTAATTTGATTACATAAATGACTTTTATTTCAATTTAACTAAAATAATATATTCTTTCTGGATCGTAAATGGACTTTCACCACTTTCATAATTATTGAATTGACTTATTATATTTACAATAATATCTTAAAATATAGTAAAATAATAATTTATTATTACTTCCTGCCTTTATCAATATTCGACGTTAAATTATCCATTTATAAAAGACAAGTGTAAGAAATATTTTATTAAACTGAAATCTCCGGTCACACTTCAATACGCTCAAACTAATACTGATTGCAAGAACTATACAATAATATACTATTGCCTCTGGACTTCTGTGGAGGTTTTCCACCTATTTCCATTACATTACGCTTTTGCTGGTAAAATAGTTAGTTTTACTCCTCCCTTATATAAGTGCTTAATCAGTGATTCTAAGGCAAATGGACTGAGACCCCTTTCATAATCGATCGCTACCCTATTTCATTTATTGACGAATTTTAAATTGATCAAAGCATATGAATATTTTAAAATAATGACTTTGAATTGTCAATAAATAAATACTGCACACTGAGTTATAAGTAAATTATGTGAATTGTCTATTTTTTTTTTTAAATTGACTTACACCACTTTCAAAATAAACGGTCCATAAATTCATTAAATTTAAGGGGTAGGGGTAAGAAAAATCCCTCACTCACTGCAGTTATTGGGTTATCTCTGCAATTATTTAAGATTATTATGGTAAAAATGATTTTACCAAGTGGTAAAAATCAACAAAGCAGACTTTTCATAAACAGATGTTTAAAAAAACAATTATTTTTAGAATTTTATGTATTAGTTATCCTCATGTAATTCTCTGAATCTTCCACTCTTTCTTTAGCTGACGTTGACAAACTCAAAATGATATTGTAGAAGTCGAGTATTCTCATTCTAATAAAAAACAAAAGAGGTTTCTGCACCAATCGAAACGTGTCAATCTAATACAAAATGACAGAAAACTTTCGAAATATTGTCACGAACGATTTCGAATATTTTGTCACTTAAGAGGTTTCTACAAAAAAATATTCAGCTTTGAACTCGCAACATTACAAGACTTTCGTACTCGTTAGGGAATGAGTCCGGCTGAGGAGAAGGCTGACATGTCTATCCGATTAAATTTTACGAGAATTGAATTGAACATACTTAAGGAATTATATTTATCTCATAATAAATATTGAACATATACAAAGTTTATATTGTTAATTATAACATGCATAAGGCTGTTCATTATTTATAACAATTATTAGTCAAATAAAAAATATTTTAACCTTTCTTTGCTTAGCATGTTAACCGTACAAAACAATTGTCCTAAATGTTTATATTTTGGTTAGTTCAAGCTTCAGCCTCTCCAAAATATTGCTTTCATTGACAATAAAACCTCTAATAAAACGTAACGCTCGCATTCAGGAATCATCAGTACCACAATTTAGAAAAAAATATATAAAAAATGACATTTAAGAACAAGATGACTGTGTTTAAAAGTAACAATACAAGTAATATAATGGAATGAGATATAATTTACTAAATAAAGATTGGAAAAACAATAAAAATAGCATGACATCTAACCTGAGAAATTATAATAGACTATTTTAATAAGTTTGCATTTTTTTTAAGTAGCGAATTCGTAACTTAACTGTAAAAACAAATTAAAATGTATAAATTGGTAAACTTATTATAAACCATTGTATGAATCTGATGCATATAAATTTCAAGAATATACAAAGGATATTTGAAAATTTTTATGTAAACAACCAATTATACTACGTTGGGGAGGTTATGTAAACAGGGGGAACAATTAACCTTATCTATTTCAAAATAAGCTGCTAATTGTAAATTTTACAATTGGTGAAAAATACTTCTTTCCAAATCACAATTAATCTGGATTATGAGGTGCGTTTTAATTTTAAGTGGTACCCTTAGAGGGCAAAAATTTTTTTCTAGATTTTTAACGAACTGTGCTGTACCAAGGGCAAAGGTAAGAAGTTTCTTGCACTCTTGTTTTTGACCCCTCTTGAACAGTATAACCCCCTAATTTCGGTGTTATAAGTTGCTTGATGGAGCATAAGGGTCGATAATTGGGAGCCCTTCACCTGATGAAGTACTCACAGGAGGATATGACCCTTTGCGAGGTCAAGCATGAATTTCAAGCATACGGTGTGAAGCCTTTGTACCAAAAATCCTCTTATTAAGCCACACAAGTACTTAATGATGTTATTACACTATATGTTCGAAGAATTAAAGGTGATATTTCAGAACTTACGTATAATCAATCTCTTAGATTAACTTTGTCAACGTGGGAGTTAAACATATGTATTTCACTACTACACTTTTTACAGTAAATAGTTCGATATTTAGAGAAAATTTTCTCACAGGAGATTTTCCTAACTGAAAAGCACGCTCTAAAAAAAGAATACACAGAAAATATTTTCACTACTTGCGGACTTGAGCGCTAACACATACAACCCAAATATAGAAGCGTTACTGCACTAAAAGAAAATAGTTAACATTAATTTATAAAGAAAACATCCCATCTCTCAATAGAAAACAAATTACTTTACCAAGTTATAACTAAGCCAATCTGGACATACGGAATAGAGCTATGGGGGACAGTAAAAAAATCGAACATCAAGCGTATCTAATCCTTTCAATCAAAAGCCCTTTTTACGTTAGCAACAAACCCTTTAGAATGATCTTAATATACCCTGCATTCCAACTCATCCCTACCAAGTTCATTAAATTCCATAGTAACCGATCCAACCACCCTAATCCCCTAGCACAGTCATTGCACTGCACCATTCATCCCTATAATCATCCTTGAAGACTCGGTCACGCCAGTGGCCTCATGACCTGCTATAAATGCGTAATAGTGGGAGTCCTGGCAATGGCCAATTTCTCCAATCATGCCGTGAGCGTATGTGGCTCTCGCACTCTCGGTCAGCCTCCGCTGGCTCATATCCGGTGACGTGGCTGATGGAGGAGTGTGGGGGACTTCCCAAGACTCTGTTTCCTCTCTCACATGCGAGGGAGGTGACAACCATGTGCATTTGTGAGGTCTCTCGGCTGTTTGTAAATACTGTATGAATGAGCGAGCGAATGAAAATTGTAAATATAGTATGAATGAAAACATTTATCACAATTACTTATTGCCCAATGAGGCAGATTGTAATTTTATCATAATGAAGCTGATTATAATTCAAAATTTATTAAGAAATTTTTTAGTAAATAAAATAAAAATGTCTGTGATGAATAATGTATTAAATTAGTGGGTTTTACCGTGTAATAATGAGTATTTAAATTTAATAAATGTACGATCAACCAAAAGTTTTATGTGAAATTTCCTCAGCCCCACTTCCTCACTAAGGTTACAACCTCAGTCGGCCTTACTCATTCATCATCTTCCAGGTTCGAGTTGTGTTATGGCAGAAATTTTAATTTTCTAAAATTAAAATGAGTAGATTCCATATAACCTAGAAAAAGCCTCAACTGCGTAAATTAATCAAATTATTTTTTTTATTTCAATTAAAATTGTTGTCTCAAGCTTTTGTATCAGTCCGTACAGATATTGCATAGATGTATTACTTGAAAAGTATGTCAAGAATATTTAATCGCACAACACAGAATTACGTCAAAATTAAAAAAATAATAGTAATACATTATGAATGAATTATATCGTCTGAATTAATCATGCTGAACAAGAAAGTTTTATCAAATAACATTATTAATTTTTTTAAATAAATTAAATTAAAGTGGGTAATGATAACTGTCATTTGATTAGCGCGATACTCGATGGAGGAATTTGCTCATTTATATTATAATAATTCTCTAAAATTATTGGTCGCATATTGATTGATTAGATTTTACGACTAAGGGTTTTATGACTCTAGGTAAAACAATTCTAGTATTTGTTAGATGATAATTCTACTAAATTTAATATTTACATTATATTATTAAATTAATATATAATATTATAATAGAATATTAAATTAAATTATTATATTATTTAAATTTAATATTACAGATCGACGGGATATAATTTTTATATATAATTAATTACTGATTATTATTAAATTAAATTATTATTATTCGCTTCATTATTGGGATATGAAGTGGAACATTTCATCCCTACTGATGAAATAAGAAAATATTTTAATGACAATTATAAATAATTAGATAAAGAAATAACCGTTACAAGCGGTACTGGAACCCTCGACCTTGCCAATATCAGTGGTATTGCCGACAGAGCTACCCTGTCTCACTTGGTATAAAGGCTACATATTAGAAATGCCACGGGTTCACTTCTTAAAAGATAATGTCCTTATGACATTTTTGTCAGATGATCGGATAGGTAAATTTTGTGCAGATATTTGCAGACAAATTGCGATAGATGAGGAAAATTACAATATACTAATAATGCTCATTTGGAGCATTTCAACATTTTGAAAATTTTGTTGATTTCTGAAGTTGGGATAAAAAATCCCCCCCCCCCAAAAAAAAATGGATTGATTTTTTTATGATGTTTTATTTAAATACAATCCATATTAATTTCAGTTAATTTCATATTGTTAGTCATTAAATTGTTTTATAAATATCTTTGAACAATTACTTGTAGAGAGTTAATAACTGAGATGTGAGAATTTATTCATACTTAGGTACTGATCATTAATTAGAGTAAATTTTTGTGGTATAGATTACTATAGATAGATTACTAATAATTATTATAAGAGAAAATAACTAGATCAGTTGATTGGGCTCACTACTGGAGATCGGGAAGGCCCCAGGTTCGAATCCCGACCATGCTAGTATATTTATTCTTTGGCTTTTAATTATTAATAATTACAAATAATAGTGGGAACTATACCACCACGAAAATTTCTCATTTTAATGACACATCTAGCCACTTTTAATCATAATTCACTGAAATAACGAATATTTCCCATAATGACCAGGAATCAATATTTTATACCTTGCTCAATACTATTTTTTTTTAGTTTATAACTAACCGATACCATTTTTTTTCTTTTTAAAAGGGTGGTAGAAGTCTTTGGTTCATAAAGTGGAACTCCCGGTGAAATTCTATATTCTTACTTCAAACCGGGAACATCCAAGGCAGACAAGATGAAAACGAAACGACCAAAACAACAGGTCTCCAAAAATGAATGCTATACAGTTGGATGTCACGTTCAGACAAAGGTAACAGGGATAGCAAAGAGGTCACAGGTGACACGAGGGTTCGTCGCTGGGAAGACGCTAGCTGGTCCGGCAGGTCGCGGATGGTGCCGTGGGATCGGTCCAGAGGCTGACCTGTCCCCAACCCTACCCTCCAACACCCCTTTCTTACAACCCTTATTATCAAGCATATTTTATTCTATTATTTCTTTTACCATATTACCATTATTGCTGAATCAAAATATCTTACAAATAGTAATCGCTAGATTTTTTTTTTTTTTTTTAATTGAAAAATTATTCATTATATATTGACAACAGAAATAATTCAATGAATGTTTATCATTTTCGTCGAAGTTACAGATTACAAAATAGCTAGGATATACCAGAGTTGTGTGTGACCTGAGATTATAGGCACTCCCAGGGTAAGATGGGACCCATAGTAGCGTAGTGCTACTTGCCCGATTTGGAAAAGATACATACCAAAATATATAAAAATATCAATAACACAAGTTTGTAGTTTGTGGTAGTTGTTGAAGAGCATGTATAAAGAATAGATAGTCAATTTGCAAATCTAAAATCTGTATAGATGTGAGAAAACCAAAATATTCTATATGAATAAAAGGATTTAACAAACTGAGTTATAATAAGAATTTTCATGACTTTTATAATTTGATAAATTATGTTATAAATAAAGTTGGAGTGACAACTCAAAACATTAACATCATGGATCAGTTGAACTGACCACACTCAATATGAGAGCCACGTACATTTTCTTTTAAATAAAAGAAATATCAAGGACCCGAAGTAAGTGTGTACATTACGTAAGTTCTTGGAGTTTTCATACAAAGATTCCTGATTGTACAGGCCAGCACGCTTATTTCATAAGTAGGAGTTGGGGTTCGAATCCCCGTCTGGTAAGTTGTCTTTTCTATAAAAAATGTTTGTAAAAATAAACACATATGAAAACTAATGCCACTATGTGGCGGGGAATTTAGCACTTTTAATTAACAGTTAAAGTAATGTAATAATATTTACTGAATTCTTATTCAATAAAACACATTTAAACTAGGACACAAGTCAATTTCTGCATTACTTTCTAGTTTATGGAACGATTTATTCATTGTATTATATTTTATTTATTTATTATTTGCATTTCTATTTTTATGTCCAATTTTATTTCTAATTTTTCGAAAGCAGGCTTTACTGTCTCTCCATATGTTTACATTGGTCGTCGTTTTGCCTATTCAGGGATCCTCAGGAATAAAAATCAAACACATTAAGTGTACAAAAAATATACATAATTACAGTTTTTGTTTATATATAATAAACAATTCTGAACATACACAGAAGAAAATTTAAGAAAAAAGTGGAAATATATAAAAAACAAGAAATATACAACTAAATAAAAAGAAACTCATCAAATAATTGCAAACAAAAGATGTAGAGATAAAAGATTTTTATATATTATGTTATGGTCTTACTATGTTTTGTGTTCAATTTAATGGTTTTTATTTAATGTCGTATTCTTACAAAGGCTTACGATTTATTCATTATTTATTTTTTGCATTTCTATTTTTATCTCTAATTTTTATTTCTAATTTTTCGAAAGGAGTCTTTACGGCCTCTCCAAATGTTTAATTTAATGTTTACATTGGTCATCGTTTTGCCTATTCGGGGATCCTCAGGAATAAAAATCAAACACATTAAGTGTACAAAAAATATACATAATTACAGTTTTTGTTTATATATAATAAACAATTCTGAACATACACAGAAGAAAATTTAAGAAACAAGAAATATACTAAAAAGGAATAAATAAAAAGGAACTCATCAAATAATTGCAAACAAAAGATGTAGAGATAAAAGATTTTTATTTATTATGTTATGGTCTTATTATGTTTTGTGTTCAATTTAATGGTTTTTATTTATTGTCGTATTGTTTGTACATAATACTTCATATAGTTTGAATGTGGATTCATCTACGATATTATTTGCTAAACGCAGCTAAATGATCTTATTTTCTTACAGAGGCTTACGATTTATTCATTATTTATTTTTCGCATTTCTATTTTTATCTCTAATTTTTATTTCTAATTTTTCGAAAGCAGTCTTTACAGCCTCTCCAAATGTTTAATTTAATGTTTACACTGGTCATTGTTTTGCCTATTCAGGAATCCTCAGGAATAAAAATCATGTTACATTGTCATTGTGTTTGCCCATTAATAAAAGTTATTTTCTAATCTGTTCTAATAATTACATGTATATTTATCTGTGGACCCAGGGCATATTCCTTGAGCGTTGTCCAGATACGGTGAGTGATGAAAGCCCTAAGGGCCGAGCAGTGAATCCATCACATCACATGGTCCTTCAACTTTAATCAGCCACTCCGGTCGGCGAGCTAATTCTGTTAACGATGTCTATTTCATGGACAGGGTTCCAGGCCGGCCCTTGGTCCCTTCATTCAGTCTTGCTTATTCTCTGCCAACTCGGCAATTTACCTCAAAATCAAAATTGGAAACTTAGCCCAAAATTTTAATTAAAAAATCAACACATTTTTTCAATTCGAATCGATTCGCCAAGTGCGATTTTTTTTTTTAATTTACAAAATCATTGGGAATGATTGCTCAATTTCTCTTTGGATGGTTCTTTTAAAGTTAGGGTGTGTTTATCCAGCATTAATTATTGTAATATATGAGCTCATCCATACCTTTACCCACAGTTCCACTCAATCAATATGCGCAGCTCACACCCATACAATGTACTTAATTTTTATATAAATTTTTCATGAAGATTGAAAAAATCAAAAAATACACTTTAAAGAACAAATTAATAAAGCAATATTTTAACGATTAAAATAACATATCCACATTTGTTTTTTAGGGTTTGGCTCCCCCCCCCTCCCTAACATAGAAACTCACGTTTTCGCCTGTATGTTTGTCTTGGTGATAAGTCGACCTATCGATTAATTTTATATCGATATTTTCATTTGATTTCCTATATTTTAATTGATAACTTGATCCCGACGACATAAAAAACATTTCCAACTACATAAAATATAATTATTACGGTTATTAGTTACCCAAGACATTACAAAAGACAAGTTACATGGTAATAAAAAAAAAAAAAAAATCCTATCACATTGAGTGGATCATCAAATCGAGATCTCGTTGCTGTTTTTTTTTTGTATGTAATCACATAAAGTCATGTTAAAAATATCAATTAAAATGTATATTTGCACTATGAGTTTTCATTTCTCTTTAGTCACTTCTCAATTCTTTTATTGACAAAATATCATTAAACAGTCGAAGTTTCACGTGTTCAGGGATCATTAAGGACTAAAAGTTTGAAAAAAACAAGATGTTTACAAATTTTGTGTGTTACAAAACATATATTACATACAAAGTAGGGATTTAAACGACTACTTTACTTTGTATTATATTTTTTAAGCAGACACCTTTGTATACATCCTGTTTCTTTGGTGTAATTATAAATATCATTTTTTCAAAATTTTAGTACTTGATCATCCCTGAACCGACGAAACGTTGGCTGTTTAATGATATTGTGTCGATAAAATGATGACACATAAACCTAATGAACAACCCATAGTGCAAATATACATATATATACGTTATTATTATATATGTATTTTATTATTATATATGTGTATATGCTTAAATGGCTCTTATTAAGCTTCAATGTCTTGGAAAACAATATCACTAAAACGTGTT
The DNA here is from genome assembly GCA_930367205.1 of Acanthosoma haemorrhoidale. Classification (NCBI taxonomy): domain Eukaryota; kingdom Metazoa; phylum Arthropoda; class Insecta; order Hemiptera; family Acanthosomatidae; genus Acanthosoma; species Acanthosoma haemorrhoidale. Next base: position 47,789,500 of record OV884009.1, read on the forward strand.
ATTTTCTGCGTTAATTTCACACTATGATTAGATGGTGCTAAAAAAAAAAACACGTCATATTTAATTTTTTTTTTGAATTTCCAATCATATTATTTAGGATATCAAATTAATGATCTTGTTGCCTTGTTTAATATGTAGTTATTGTTTGGTTTGTTATTTTTATGAGCTGTAACTACTCACAAAGCCATTATAACTACTATTAAAATCGTGTTCGAAATTTAACAAAAAGAGATGGTGGTGATAAAAGAAAATCAGCCCAAAGAAACTATATTTATTAATTGTTTTATTACATTAAGCTTTTAGATTTCCGCTTAAAGAAATACTTATCTAACGTACATAAAGAAGCGTATAGCTTATTATCAATTGTACGGTGCCCCGCTATTTACCCAATTGACTGACAATACAGCCAAATGTCTGCAACATTTCCAGAATGGAATCATGCGAAAAGTGGTCCGACATACCTCTTTCAAGAGATTGAAGAACGCTGACCTGCACCCGTTGCTTGGTGTGCCGTCGGTGGGTGAGTTCATCCGCCGGAGACACATTAAGTTTTTTGACTCGTTGCAGCACCTGACAAACCCAGGGTTTAACACTATTGCCCCACCACCCCTCCCGCATCGATGGCAACAGACTGTTGGGGAAAAATTAGGATAAGAATTAGTATGTAAGTTAGTTTTAAGGTTGATCAAAAAGATGAGCCCCATCACCTTTATTAGTCAGTTTAGTCCAGTCACGTATAATGTATATTCATTATATAATTTATATAAAATAACAAAACCTGTATATAATGTAGTGATGCTACAGGATATACAAAATAATTTGTAAATAGATTCACCTGAGGATCTATAATTATATATAATTATCTGGAAATTTGAAAGGGCTATGAAAGAAAAAAAATATTATTAATTGTCTCACACCTCTAGGATAAACGTTAAATATTTTTGCCCAAATGAAGTCCTAAAATTGTAAATAATAAATAGTTTATAGAAATAAAGAATAAGATTGGGAGCTTTGTGTAAACGTGCCTTGGGGTCTATCTAGACCCCAGACTCACGCTCCACACCACAAATTGAGCACAACCGGAAAATCAGCTATGTCTCTCATTTTCCCATTTATCTTAAGAAATCCTAAGCTTAGTACCAAGGCTAAGCAGCTCATTCACAATTTTTTAGTAAAGCCTATTTTAACTTACCAGCACTGAAGATTAATTGAATCTCATTCAGTCGCATTGAAGCATACTTCAACTAATCCAAAGTAAGTGTCTAAGAATAATGTTTGACGAGCCAAAGTGCGCTAGAATCGTTAAATTGAATGGAGTATTTAAAGCTGATGATTATTTTAAAAGTGTTTAAAATTTGAAGAAAAATGTTAACATAGTGGCAAAGCATTACTTAAAAATATAACTAGCATCGATATATTACTCAAGCATAATTAGGGCTTACCATATTATGAATAAACGTTTTTCTGTTCGCATCCAATTTTTATCATTATTTTTCATAAAGTAAAATGTATATGTAATTTAATGAAGACTTTATTGATGATGCTAAATGTATTGCGGTGTTGCATATTAGCATACGCTTATTTTTTTATCACTTAAATATTGGAACAAATTGATTTAATAAAGAAGTCCTGGTAAATATTTGTAATATGTTTTTGGACTTTGACTGTGTGATGCATCAAACGTCACTTGATTCTTTTTCTCTACTTCTAAGCTCAAGACCAAATACCAAATTTTATCGTTTAATTATTTTATTTTTAATTCCTGTACATTAGGACTTAAAAACCTAAACTGGACCATAATTTCACAATTTCAGGAAGGTTACTTGAAAGGGTAAATGATGCAGAAAGACCTGTTGAACCTCACACTGCAGCACCTATAGAGGGGATGGGACGAGGCGGTATACCCCGGACCGCATATTTGGGGGGGGAGGAGGCATTTTTTTTTATATTTTGGTCTAAATTATATAAAAATAAATCATACAAAACTGTATTAATCAACAGAATCAGTGGTTATAACATTTATGCAATTTAACAAAAAATGCATTCAGACCCCTGTCTCCATTCAACATGGCAGTGAAAAAAGAAAACGCGTCTACCATAAATTTGGAATCACTTGGTTGGTAGAATGTTAAATAGCTCACGAGTTGGAAGATATTTTTCTATAATTTCTATAACAACTTTATTATGATGAAATTACAATCTGCCTTTACTTAATAGGCAATAAATAATTGAGATAAGTGTTTTCATTCATACCATATTTACAAGTCATCATTCGTTCGCACATTCATACAATATTTACAAACATTTACAAACAGCCCAGGGGACCCCCAAGTCCACGGTTGTTGCCTCCCTCGCAAGCGAAAGAGGAAGCGGAGTCTCGGGAAGTCCCCCACGCTCCCCACCAGCCACGTCACCGGATACGAGCCAGCGGAGGCTGACGAAGAGCGCGAGAGCCACATACGCTCAGGACATGATTGGAGAAACTGGCCATTGCCAGGACTCCCACTGTGCGCATTTATAGTAGGTCACGAGGCCACTGCCGTTTCAGTCTCCGGGGCGGATTATAGGGATGAGTGGAGCAGTGCAATGACTGTGCTACGGGATTAGGGTGGTTTGATAGGTTACTATGGAATTTCATGAATTTGGAAGGGATGAGTTCAAGAATGTAGGGTATATTAAGATCATTATGAAGGGTTTTGTTGGTGACGTAATAGGGGGCATTTACTATTGTTCTCAGGACTTTCGATTGAAAGGATTGGATACGTTTGATGTAGTAATTTTGTTAAGAATGTTGTTTCTTATGAACGGGGAGGCTTTTCCAAATTAAAAATTAACTTCGTTCCACAATGACAATAGGTGGGATCTAGCGATACTTTCCTAACAAAAACAACTAGGTGGTGATATGAATTTCTAAACTTTTCTAAGAGCAACACAAATAAATATATAAACACGTTTATATTTATCATCATCCGTACAGTCGGTTTAAACAAAAGAACTTTTTTTTATTTATTTATGTTTGGTAATCGTTAATAGCCTTTCTTGATGTTGATTGACTTAAGAAGGACGGCAAATTGGGGACTGCCCAGGCGGCAATAGCTCTAAGTACTCTACTGCCTCCTTGCCTCTCGAAAACTCCAAACACCTCGAATGCACATTAAATACTCGAAAGTCTTGCTGCTCGACGTGGGCCGGTGTCAACTGCCGATCCTGTCCGTCAGACAGTCCAAAACATACACCCCCTGTATTGATTTGGACTGTTTGGTCGGGCGCTCGGCGAGCAGGCTTCTTGCCCACGTTTTTGTCATGAACTATTCCATTTTTAAAATATCTCTACGTTAATATTAATCAACTGGTGATAAATAATAAAATTCTGGGTCTCAGCACTCAAAGAATTTTAATTTTATGCCCTGGCACAGGCCCTCGTCAGCTGTTATCCTGTCCCAAGCATCTGTGGCTCTCCTTTCTTCTCTATCACCCCTGCCATGTCGAGGATAGATCCACTGCTTCTGCCCCTTCAAATAGCTGGGGGATCACCTTGGGAGTAGAAGGGGGGGCTCCTGGACTGAATGTGAATTGTATAATAGTATGAAACAATTATCAGATCCCCAAAATGCCATGGGATAAAAGGATGCGGACTGTCCATGCATACATAATGACTAGTGTGTATCAATCAAGTGGATATTTGCGTAGTATTTCCTGATTTTTCTTATTATTTTATTTCTTTCGTGGATTCGTCTTTTGTTTTCTTGTTTAGTTCAACATATCTTAGTTCTTCTGGTGAAGAAGAATTGCTTCTTCTGTTCACTTTGAAACAAGACAGACGAAAATGGGAGTGCTTAAATAAATGCAAAAAGAGAGGAGTTCAAAGAGTTTAAACGACTACGCTACGTACAAGAAAATCGTAATTTTTCAAATAAAGAATTTTATAATCAAATTTGATCCCGAACTGATTTTACGTTTTTCCTTACAAACTCATATGGAACTACTAGTTGAGTTCACATGATGCGGTAATCCTTTTCATTTCATATTCTATGGCTATATCATAATAACAAATTCACATAATTTTATTATAGTAGGAATAATAAATAGAAGCCTACTCATTTACAAAACTTTTTTCACAAATTAAATTTTCAAGGTATTCATAATCAAAGATTTTAATTTAGTGTACCCTTTTTTGGGGCAGAGAAAAAAAATGTTTAACCTATTTCATTGCTAAGAAAATGTACTCAACTCAAATAAAACTTTAAAATTTTTATTCAACAACACATATTTAGTTATTATGTTATGGTTAACGTTTGAAAGAACCTTTACTGTGATTAGCGATCTCCCGTATCAATTTTCCGAAACTAAAAATTTAAACTAAATACTAGTGTAGCCTTGCTATTTTTTTTGTCAGTATGACACTTTTTTTTTTTTATTTAAACAAAATAATGCAGAAGTCGTATATAGTGAAGAAACAATACCAAGAAATATTTTTGGGGCTCTGCCTGCGTTTCTTGAATACTCAATTAATGATTTAATACTAGACCGAAAAAAAACCATCTTAATCAAATAAAAAAATCATTTTATTTATTAAACGATAATATCACTGTTTCAACACACAATAAAATTAATAACATTACGTAACAAAATCCTGGTTTTTATGTTTGTCCCGGGTTTTTTTGCCTGCATGAGCTATTGTTCTCGGATTCCACTGATTATTTACATTTTTTATTACACTGATTATACATGATAAGTACGTACATAATAATTGATAAGTGACTACATAATTACATCTAGTGTTTATCAGTTGAGTTGCGTTCGTATCAGTTGGGTTGTGACTACGCACCGGATTAGCCAGCCTTATGTTTACAGGTGAGGTGTCAGCTGCCTCCTGCTGTGCGCTGATCCCCACAGATGTTTACCTTCAGCCTCCCTGAAACGTCTAGGAAGGTCCAGACCCTTATTCGTAAGAGGTTCAAAGTACGGTCACAGATACGCGGTCTACGCCCAGGACGGAGGGTGCGTATCCCAATTCCAGGTCAGAGATGTACAAATAACAGACTTACCAGTAAGAGACCTTTGTTTCCTTTTTCCAGTTTATCAGTTCCACAGGGGACATTCGTCTAAAAAGTTTATTTACTTACGGTAAATGACAAGTTATGGACACCTTACTATTTACGAACACCCTTATATTATATTGCCAACAATAAGAAACAAGTTAGTTCGGAACAGAAAATTTTGGTTTGATTGTTGAGTTCCATTGTTGTCCCCTCCACAATGCTCAGTACAGTGGCAGGTGAGCCATCAGTCAACATTGTTGGGAGAAGATTGCTTTTGTCAGAATACTTATTATTTTTATCATTTTTTTTTTAATTTAGACATTGTGGCCATTACTGGTTGAATAGGAAGTGTTATAATTAATTATGGGCAACTCCGAATAAATTGAGAATTGTCAGCAAAATTTCTAATTTCGGAGAGCAATATGTTCGTAAAAGATTGTGAAAGAAGAAAAAAAAAAACTATTTCTACGCCCTTATATTGGGTGGAATCGCCAAAAAGAAAAGATAAACGCAACGTTGCAAGATTTCCTTAAGGTGTTTCTTCTGCTAGATGAATGAAATAAGAAGAAAAGAAAAAAGAAGAAAATGAAAAAAAAAGAGCAGAGGAGATCCAGCATGCCCTGAAGAAGACCACGAAGGGAGAAAATAAGAAATATAAAAACAAAGGAATTTATGTCAACATCTTTGGGCTGCGTTTCAATTTTGGGTCAAACAAAAACCAATTGATCCAAGTTTTCTGTTTGTAACAGACTATTTCATAAAAAATGCGTACCCATAAATTATACCTACAATTTCCCAGATAGTGATGATGAAAGTGAATTTGTGTGCCCATACTTTCAGCTTTATGATGAAAGTGATTGTGAGGCTAAAAACTATATATAATTGCAAGAAAACTGTTTTCTTTCATTATCTGTATATTTTTATGTAGATAAAATTATTATTGTTTATTTATTATTTATTATAATTAACAAAACCGTATGTTTTTAAACGGACATAAAGGTATGTAAGGGGTGTCCTTAACTAGTTTTCAGGGAGTCTAAAAACTTCAACAAGATATGATGAAGTGCCCATAGCTCATGAAACTGAACTCCCATAAATTTTAAAAAAATATATAAAATACATGAAACTTCACTCTGTGCTACAGGAGGACAAATTTAATTACTCTGTAAACAGTGAAGAATGAAAATTTATAATCACATCGTTTATAAAGTGATCACTAACTTGTTAGATGCTGACCTAAAAAACACCTCAAGGGTGTCCATAACTAGTCATATACCCTGTTACAAATATTATAGCCCTTCAGAATGTAATGAAGGGCATTTTTATTTTATTACGTAGTTCATCATACTGTTTTTTCTTGTTTTTATATACTTAATTACTTTAAGTTGCCCCCATAACCCTGTTAATATCAGACCCGGTAAATTTTGTTAATTATAAGCCCAAAAGTTTTTTTATTATTAATTTCATCATACATATTATGTTCAGTATGTTTTATACATATATTAAATTGCAATTTTTAATTCATTTATTTAGTTATCGTTATTGGCTTTCATGTTTTGTTTTTTTCTAAACCCCTTTAAATTATACAATGTGAAAAATATGAACTAAAGAATTGACAAATTTTCTCCTCTTTCTGCTATGCGCAGATGCATTTGAAGGAGGTTGGGTTACATAAAATCAGATTGAAGTTAATAGGAAAATAACATGAATACAATTCTAGGTGATGGGGCTCACCTTCAGTTTAACAATGTGGGAGAAAAACTTACAAACTAAAACCTAAACCTAGAACCTAAGACTAAAGCATTCTAGCCGTGACAGCGTCCTGCCATCGATGGGGAAACGGAGCGGGGGTTATAGTGTTAAACACCGGGTTAGTCAGGTATTGCCGGGAGTCAAAAAATTTGATATGTCTACGTTGGATGAATTCATCCACCGTAGGCAGCTCAAAGATCTCGTGAAGCTCACTTTTGCTCCGCTGCTCGAATAAAGTATTTCTGACCACTTTCATCAGTATACCGTTTTGGAATTGTTGGATTCGCCGAGCTGTCGTATATGTCAGATAACGAAAAAGCGGTGCACCATACAGCAGAGTAGGCCTGAGTATGCACTTGTAGATCAATAGATTGAGGTGCAGTGATAGATTTGGGGAAGTCAATAAATTCGTAAGCCGTTAAGGCTACGTGCGAGTTTGCTTCAACTTCTTCGTAAAATGGTTACTAAAATGGAGGTGTCTGTCCATTTTAATTCCCAGATATACTAGGTTGTTGGCTGGTTCCTACTATGTAACTAGTAAGTAGTGGACTTTTTCCCTTTTGAAAAGAGAAAATTACGCAGTCAGTCTTACCCGCGTTTACAAAGATATTGAGTCTCCCCAATCTCTCGCTGATCTGGTTACAGGCTCCTTCAGCCTGTCTTAGAGCTACCTTGAGTTCATGCTGCTACTGTACACCGCTATGTCATCTGCGAAAGCAGTAACTGTGGTGTTACTATAGTGTCTGGGAAGGCTAGTCAATTTCTTAAGACCCTCCCCCCCAAAGCCATTGCAAAGACTGTAACGTAAAAAGAATTGCAAAGATATTCGAGGAGTTATTAATAACTACGGATCTTTTGTTTAAACAGAATGTACACGTGATGATAAAATGTAACCGTGTTTATTACATTAGCACTTTTTACCGCTCATGCGTCTTCTTTTCTCACTAATTAAGCGTAAAAATATCGACCGAGCCGGACCACCAGTATCAGCACGCATGTTTGGCAAATTGTATTATTATTATCATGATTACAAAGTTATTATTTTTGTTTTTATAAAAGATGTTACGCGAAGACAGGTTAGGACCCAGGTCTTAGCCCAAACATACTACTAGGGCGGTCACTGGTTGTGGTCCCGAGGTAAGCCTGACCTGATAAAGCCTCGCCCCCTCCCCCCCACTTGGAGTTCAAACAGCAGGTTTGATTAATCCGATCCCCCCCTTTGATGGGGCTTTTGCCCAAGATTAGCGGCTCTTCCAGGCGGCCCAAACTATTCCCTTCCTTCTACCCTTACATACTATTTGCTCAACTTTAATAGGACAATACTGTAGCGATAATTAGTTGAGTCTTCAGCGAACCAGAACGGATACAGTCTCGTTTTAGCAAAACTTGGTCAATAATTGCGTCACAAAAATATATGATTAGTTGTAGGGTTTTTTTGTTTCGGTTTTCTTACAGATTTATAAGTAGATATTTTAGTTTTAAAGTGGCCTAGCTTCTGGAATCGTTTAAATTTTTTTTCTGTGTACATTGTATTCTTTACACTTTATTTTTTACTTCAATTTAGTGTGCTTTCACTATGAGTTCAAAGTGTACCCATATGCACGCTTTACGTCTGCCCATTTGTGAAAAAAAGGAGATTATAAAATCCATTGCCGATGGCAAGAAAAAAATCGATGTGGCAGAACGAATTAATATCCCTTCATTTATACTGACTTCGATTAAAAAGAAGAAGATAATCGCTGCAGTTCCTTCTCGCAGTAAAATGAAACGGCAAAAAACAGATGGGTCGACTCTTTGAAACATAATTAAGAACTCTCTCTCTCTCAAAAAATAAATACCGAGTAATGTGAATGAACAATTTCGAGAAATATTTACGGGACTAACTCCCGTTAACGAGCTCGTTAAAAATTAACTTTTTAGCTCTCAAAGCTTTATTTCCTCGACTATATTCAGTGGCGTACACCTGGGAATATATTTTTGATGACAATGTTGGTCAAGTCGCCTGCTCACCGAACATCCAATCAAACAGTCCATGGTTGGAATCAGTGGGTGGCAACTGGATTCTCAAATTTGGAAATTAAGGAATAAGGAAAAATAACTATGGATTCATCAGACTGGAGGGTTCCTTTTTTTCTAAGAGAGACCTATGTGAAGGTTCGGTGAAGGAATTAAGATGGGAGACCTTGTGCTGGTTGTTGATCTGAGAACAGTGGTGAGTCCTGTAGGGTGTTCTTAGCGTGACTAGGCCTTAGGGACTGTCAGAGATCGAATGATTTTACCCGTGTTTTGTGAATTTTCCGTCAGGGGCTTGCCGTCTAGCGGGCAGTGGTGGAGGTTGAAGGTGCAAAATAGAGTTTGCCGACCACAGAATACGTAAAGAGAGTAGAAGCGGCAAGCCATGGAAGGCAGGTGAGACCCGCTACCCCCACTCCAGCAACCCTAGCCTATTCACGCACTGTTTTAATTACAAGGGTGGTTTCTCTCGATTTATTTTGCTAATTTTGTCTACCATTCAATTGTTCAACAATCTGCGTGTCCTCTGATAGATAGTGTTATTTGTATTTGTTGATCATTAAATTAACGTTTTTTTTTTGGTAAAGATTAGTGGGAAAAAACTAGTGAAATTCTGTGTGTTGAAGCTTTTGGTTCCAGCACCAAAAGAGGATGTCGCTCCTCCAATTACGTTCCATTTGTAAGTAACTATATTCCTAATACCCTAAATACGAGGGTGGGCTGAAAAGTTTCCGACCTCAACATGAAGATAGCAGCAGTCGTAAATAAAATCTAGTGAATTTCGTTGTTCATCTGTTGACAGTTACTCACCTAAGTTTCAGCCATTTTGGACGCGCAGTTGTTGTGTAACAGTCGTTTGAGTGAGTCGATGTGAGTGTTTTTATGAAAATTGACAAAATCGAGTATCGAGCTGTCATTAAATATTTGTTTTTGAAAGGCAATACGCCTACGCAAATCAAAGATGAGTTGGATTCTGTGTATGGGGACTCTGCACCATCATTTTGCAGAGAAAAACGATGAGTACTATTTGGACGGGTTACAGAGATGGGATCATTGCTGGGAGAAGTGTGTAGAGTTACAAGGAGACTATGTTGAAAAATAAAAAAATATTTCTGAAAAAACGTCTTGTATCTTTGTTAGGTCGGAAACTTTTCAGGCCACCCTCGTATGTTCTTTCTTTTTTCTGAGCTATTCAATAAAAGGCCTAATAAATAAAGAAATACTTATGACGTTTTTCTTTTTAATGTTATTTTTCCCACAATACATTTCAGAAAAATTTCTCCTAAAGCATGTTAATTAACATTAACATAAAAATTAACATTATCTTTTTCTAAGATCAAACGTTTATCGTTATTTAATTTATCTGTGGTTAGATAGCTCGGAAGAGAAAAAACAAGGCGTTTATGAAAATATACAACCACGAAGCGAAAAATTTCAAACCTAAAAACTTCAAATGGAAAAATCAGTCTTGAAACTGTTAAGGAGGAAGGGTTTCAAGGGTTTTTATTAAGCATATAAGCACGTTTTATAAGATTTGTAATGAATCATTTCTGAAGCTCCGGTTTTTCCCTACGTACAAAAGTACTCAATGGTAGCTCGATGTAACATCTATGGCCAGTGAGAACGCCATACCTTTGGAAAAGACAAATATTTTTAATCTAGTCTCACGAACAAAGTCCGAAACGAGACCGTAACAATGAACGTGAATACGTGAAAGTGGGGAAAAATTCTTAATTCAATGCACTGAAATAAAATTTTAAAATATATAATTAATTCCGATTCCTCTCATAGGTATCCATGAAAGATGTATGCCTATGTGTATGTCTATAATGATGTAAGGTATGTCACCCTAGATCGATATTATAAACGTAAATTTAATGAATGAGACACACGATATAGTAGAATACATGTCAGTTAATGAAACAGAAATCTTATAAATTTCAAAATATTCCTCTCAATTTTCTGAAAGTTTAATCTGCATTAAATGCTCAATAGAATGCGAAACTTTACGTGATGCTCAAAAATAAACTCCAATAATATGTTCATCTAATTTTAGGGTTCATTGTTCGGAAGCTGAATATCACTCTAAAATATGAAGGTTGCTTAGAATCAGTGGAAAACTCAGAGATGAATATAAATAGGCTAATTGCTGTAAAACTTCGTGGTGGATTAGTTTTGCGAAGAAACGACAGTGGGGCAGAGGAAAAGTAAAAAAATTTGGAAAGGATAGACTGGTGCTCTCGACAGTTACCTGTAGGATTTTGCGTAAAAAAAAATGTTTAGGTTGTGAAAACACCGATTAATGTGTGACATCGTAGATTTTATTAAAATTGCACCATTTTATTTTTTTTTAATTGGCTTACCTCAGAGGTTCGTTTCCAAAATTATTTACGGTAATATTCTTTTTGTATAAGAACGTGGGTCCAATATATGCACTGGTCGGGCAATAAATCGTATTTAAATATGATTTTAAGCAAATGCTAACTATTTTCTGCGATTATCCCACGTTTTTAAACCTGCAAAGCTCCGGCACATTTTACATAATGTCATGTAATAGCCGTTTGAATGTTAGGTGCCAATCTGATCGCAACACTGTTATAAATAACACACATAGATAATAACAACAATAAGATATTGTTAATATGTACGATTGTTTACTAAACTGGAACCTCATATACCTAGACCTTAAGTGGATTTTGAAGGCGTCTAGTCTTTGTTTGTAAATACGTTTATTTTTTTGGTGTACCACCTCTATTGAGTGCGAGATTTATAAAAAAAAAACCTTATTCAAACAAAAAATGTACATACATATAAAATTAAAGTATGGAAAAACAAGGCGTTGGAAAAGCAGACAAACGCTGAAATAATCATACCAGGATTATATTATATCAATATTATAATTATTGAATTTTTTATTCATAATGTGCTAACTTATGTTGATTTTTATTGTATGCTTTATTTATTGTGTAGGTTATTACTATTCATTAGTAGGTATATCTACTTAAAGTTTTTTTTTTGTATGTATATATGTACTTATGTATATATTTACATAATAATGTTTGAATATATGTGTTTTTGTAAATATTTAGTTTTTATTTTTCAAGCATCTTATTGTATTACTTTTTTCATATTGTTTTTTGTTTACATTTGCTTCGTTTTTTAATTTTTGATAAATACGTATATTTTTTATTATATATTTTCTTAGTTAATTGTTTTGATACTTTATTGCACATTGTATATTTCAGCGGGGACCTGTCATACCGTCATATTGTCAAATAGCCCACTTTCTGCTAAGTAAATGTTTGTTCTTAACGCATATCATCCTAGGATATTATTATTATTATTAATGCATCGGGATGTAAATAAATGTAATATCGTTTTAATAACACTTAATGTACACTTTGTAGTTGTAGGTTTCGATACACCATCCCTATGCACTAATTGTCTATCCTGGCAGTGTTACTGATTTCAGGTTTAATTTGTATCCCTTGAAATTGTTTTCTTAGATTTATACCCGGGATCCCCAGAGACTCACATTTTGCGGCACTACTTCGAGTTGGGATGGCTGTGCCCTTAGGCCGGTCGCCAATACTTGCTTGGATCCCTTCTCTTCGGTACTATCATGACTAAAAAGCCTCCTTACCTTCACGCAAACCTTTGGAACTATATTCCCATCGATACTCGCCGATCACCAACTCTCCCAAACTTTAAATCTATACTTTATCAGTTCCTTATCTCCCTCCAATCTATAATTCATCATTATGTTCACATTCATCCCAACAACCTTCCAGTTTTTTGTAGTCATCATATTTACATAGATACTTTATTAGTTATTAAGCTTATTAAATCTTTATAATGCTATTTTTTTTGTCAGCTCCTAGTGTTCCTTCTTGTTTTTCTGAGTGGACAATGTCCTTGAATATATTTTTTTTTAATTCCCTTTCAACTGTTTATTTCTTATGGGAATATAATCCCCTTATGGGATAATCCTAAGGAGTAATAGAACTTTCCCCTTCAAGGACACGAAAAGATAGTTCGCTTTATTATTTCATGACTCACAATGTTAGGTCTGTTCAGAAGGGGGCGATTGAACAGTGGATCGGCGACGAGCTTGGCTCTGATTGGTCGATCCCCTTCCACGTGATCAGAGCCAAAACTGAAAAGGAAATGAGAAATCAGAAAAGTCAATCCTCCAATAACAAGGTCCTGTTGCCCTGGCTAAATAGAACCGACCTATTGCCGACGCCATGACCGATCTATACCGTCTATACAAATACAATGTGGTGTCTCTCGCAGATGACGCAGCTAAATAGTTTAATGGGAAAATATGACGTTAAATGTTATTATGAAATAAATAATGACCATTTTTTTTTTATATAAACTTTTGACAATTAAACAAAAATTGTCAATCGGCTCACAGTTCTTATTGCAAGAGCTTAGTCAAAGAAGATTCATATTGGTGATTGGTGGAAGACTCGTGCAGTCTAGCTCAGTGGGAAGACCACGACAAAAAATTGGCGAGGTCCGGGGTTCGAGTCCCGTTCCTGCCATTACATCTTATCTTTGGCTGATAATTATTAATTATAAATTAGAGGAATTATACCAGGACTGAAATCGACTGTAGATTTATTTTTAAAAGCGGATACCTTGAAGGCCGCTACTAACCAGCAGAAGTTTTTTTCTGTAATCTGGCTAAACTTTCAAGTACACATATCATAATTTACAGCTACATTATTTGGATTAATAATTTTTACTGGAAGGAATTTCAATACAAATAAAAGTAGTAGTAATTAAGTAAGTAATAAAAGATGTCCTAATTTAAGATGAATATCTAAACAATACAGATTTTATCTATTTCTCTGCGGCTTTGCAGATTTGCACATTTCGTTTTCATTGCGTCTGTCATGAAATTCAAGTCCTCTACCCAACCCTTTTCACCCTCGAGTTGCTTAATATTGTACTGCAATTTTTTTTACCTACCTCCTACTCCATGGGGTTTCAATTTTACCTCCAGACTCCCCTAAACACAATTTTAAATTTTGCGGAGTCAAGGAACAAGCGTGAGCAACAATCGTATGACAGTGGAAGTTTTGATTCCTTTAGTTGTCTACCGACTTAATCTTGGACACCCTGTATATATAAAATAACGCTGTGCATGTTTAATAGGCAATTGAAACGAGCAATACTAATTTTTTAAAAGAATTCGGCGATGTTTACTTTTGAGAAAAACTAAACCACTCAATTACAAAAAAAAAACAGGACCCTACAGTACTTCTACAAGATTTTTCAAGGAGGCTTCACCAATTTAACTAATTAATTGTTAATAATTATTTATTTGTTATGTTCAGGTAGAAAAATGTTGAATCAGTTGATAAATTAATTGATTTTTATTTTCAAATAATGTATTTATAATAATCCAAGTAAATATTGTTTTTGCTTAATTATATTTTTTCCGTTCGCATGAAATTATTCAACTTTTCTATAATATAAGCATGTAGTCAGCACGTATCTTGACTTTTAGACCTCTCCCCACAAAACTGCAGCATAGGTCGTACCTTCCTCGCTCGCTCCACTGGAATTCTGTCCATCTTAATTCCACGATTCATCCCTACGAACCCTCCTATTCCAACGCCTGGTTACCATCCAGGCAGACGCTTGCTAGTTTGGGTGTGATTTATTTATTGTATTATATTTTCATACTTTTATTTTTATTTCATTGTTTACTATAATTATATACCTAGAGAGAGAGAGGGAGGGAAATGTTTGGCTGTCACCTTCCCACCTTTCTTGGTTTTTACTATTGTATATTTAGGTTGTATGTTACTTGTATTATATTAATTTAATGCTTTTCATTTAATGTCGTATTGTATTGTACAGTCTTCTTCATATTGTTGTTTTTTGTTTTCGTTTCTTTTATGTGGATCCATTTATGACTTTATCTACTAAATGGAATTAAATAGTATTTTATTTTATTTATTTATTTTTTTATTATAACAGAGGTTAACACGTTATTTTACATTGTCATTTTTTTATAGTTCTTTTTATTTGCCAGATACGAATTTTTCATTTGAACGTTATCGTTATTCTGCTGTATTTGTGAGTTCGTTTGTCTTAAAGCATCCAAACCAACTTACTGGCAATATTTGAAATAATTAAATGTACCTACTTACATGTGACGATGAAATGCCTATCATGAAATACTATTATGTTTGCTTTCATCCTATCCAGGAAACAATTGCAACGAGCTAGTCGATCAAGGTCCATTTCCTTGGTTCGCATTAGTCGCATATTATAATCCACCCCTATACATACATATTAGCAGAAGCCAAAAAAAAGCACTCGGTAATGGATAAATAATAGGTAAAGAAACAGCCACCAAACAACCACAAAGGACGCCAAAGCAATCACAAGTGATTCCTTGTTTGAATATCGGACCCATATGTACTTTCATATGAAACTCGACAGAACTTGCGATGTGTACAATAATGCCCAATTAAGTGTTCATCCCAACATCGCTGAGTGCTCTAAATTTCAAACCAAACGACAAAAACTGGGAGGAATAAAGCAAGAGAAATTTCTAGAAAACACGCTCGGCTTTCTTAAAGGGATGGGCTTCTACCAACAGATCAATGCCGTTGCCATCAGACGTTAAATAAAGATTAATAAAAAAAAAAAAAAATTGAATATCATTCCTAAGTATAGTTTCGTACGGGGGGGGGGGGGTTGTGTGGTCACTATTACGCTGTAAACAAGGGCTTAACCACGAATCCATTAACGGTCTGTTGATCGTGGTAGGATTAACCACACAGGTGTTTACACACCCCTGAAACGAGAACCGGCTGAAATAAGATTTTTTTTTCTCCGGTCTCACAACTTCGTTTGAAGAGGCTGAAAATATCTCACAGCCAACGAAACACCATCAAGAGATGTTTTTTTTTAAACTGAGCTTTAAGACAGGTGAGTTGACTGAAAAAAATTTCCACGTTTAGGGACCTCTCTCCGTTAACTGAGACTGCGAATGGTATTATCATAATCTTTGTTTTTGATGAAATGTTTCGTAACCATCTTTTTGCTCACAGAAATAAAATCTTCAAATAGAAAAAACATTATAATATGGAAGTTATTGAAAAATTGTTAAACTATCCTAATGAATAGAGACAAATAATACAACAAAAAATTACAGCTCAACTAATTATATAATATAAATTATGATTAGGAACTCCACGGAATTAAAATATTTTCTCAATCATTATTTTGGTTTGTGTAGATTACATTGGTTTGTGATGCCGATAGCCTGGACAAGTTCATTTATGCTTGCCAAACTTATTGTACTAAACAAATTTACCGGCCTTTCTACATAGAAGAGATTTAATAATTGTTCCAGCCGTTAATGAAATTATAATAATAAATATTGTTTGAGGATCTGGAGAACTGACCATATACCACCCGAACAATTGATAACTAATCGTTGACAAAAAATTGCATGTTTAACCATTTGCATGTTGGCACATTACATGTTCTAATGTACTATTGTTTCAATTATGAATAGTTGCTGGTTTGATGTTATTTATTATTATTGTAATCGTATTTAGTATTTATTTATACTTTTAAAAACGGTATTACTTATTATTGTTTTTATATCTGAACTTTTTATAGATGATTGTGTATGTATTGTTTTTGTTGTAAATGAACGACATAATATATTGAATAGCTTACATTTTGTAATACTGTACGTCAAGTAATTCACTTGTGTCCGCCAGACTCATTTGAATAGGGCAATGTCTCTAAACAACTAATAAAATGCATTCAAAAGTCATAATAATAAAAATAGCTACGATTCTCTTCGCACTTCTATATAATATGAGATTTTACTGATTTTATGGAATTATTGGAAACGGACATGTTTGAATGGCAATAGCTCATTTCCTTCGCAGACAAACATTTAACAATTTAAAGAAAATCATAGTTGTTATTCAAAAATTATTTTTTGAAATCTCTCTAACAGACCAATCTGCCCTTAAGGGTAGCATTAGAGATTCGTTTTGAAACCATTATAATTTCATAAGGGCGGACTCATACCAGCCAAAACATGACAGATATAAGTGAGTATTGATCATGTTGTTGATAACAAGCCGTATCATGTTTTTAAATGTACCGTGGTAAATCACACAACT